>KV908455.1:358202-380702 GCA_002005505.1 Botryococcus braunii
GAGTTGCGAATATTTTCCCGGAGAAGCAAGTTGTTTAAGGTTTTCTGTAGCCGAAAAAGTGCTACAAGGCATGGCAGCACAGAGAAGAAGGACTCTGTCATCTTTGGAAGAGCCGCTGAAGAAGTGGTTGCTCGTAGAGCAGGGAGCAGCTCTGTGTCTGCAGATATGACCAACACCAATCTGTGTGCCTCCATCAAGAGACCTGCTGCAAATGGTTGGCCCATGACTGATGTCATGAACTCGCACAGAGCATGTGCATGGCACCTGAGCCCAAAACCATCTTCGGAATGTTCTCACTAGATTTCCAATAGGCACACCGAACCCTGTGTAAGCTCTAGTTATCATATACGCAAGCCACATCAAATTTGATTACTCATCAAAATGTGTGCATTTATCAGTGGTTAATGGGCCAGTTCCAAACAAAGCTTTCAATTGAAGGGGGCAAGACGGGAGAAAATTAAGGGCAAAAAGGGGCACATTGGGGGCAAAACGGGAGAACTTAGTTTTGCCTTTTGATCCCCAACGAGATAGTGCAAAAGCGTTATACTTCGCCATAAATGTACTGCAACAAGTCCTTTCACACTTCTGCGGTACACGTCACCAAACCTTTTGACGCCTTTTGATGACATCATACCGCCGTGCGCCTTGATTCCCCAGCTGTTTAGAAGCTGAAGGTGCGAAGGACTTGAAACAGCTGGTTTATTGGATATGCAACCACTAATTATTCCAAAATTTGTTTTGCAAGCTAAAAATAATTTATAAGCTTTGCCTTTGGCATGCCGAGCTGATCCTTCATGGACATGCACTCCAATACTCTGACTTTTAAAGGTTTTGTAGGACATGAAACAATGTGTGGGCACATTACCTCAATTCAATGACATGTGTGTGTGACTCAGAAGTCGTAAGTTCTTGAATGGCTGAAAGCAAGCTTTCAGCCGCAAATTGTGAGGGAGGCCGCACGAGACCGCCGCCAGTGGATCGACATCCGGACCGGATGATCTGGTCTAGTCCCTCGATGTAATTCATTCATGGTTTGCAACTCCAGATCTTAAAAGCAAGCCTTGATGACCATCTGGCCCTACAAGTGCGGCAACTCTATGGGAGACAACGTGGCTTACGGTTTTCATTATCACTCCTATCCACAACTGAGAATTAATTAGTCATCTAAGGAGATCCATCAAGCAGTCAGACACATCATGCATGTTTCCCTATGCTCCCATATGAACATTAATGACAATATTGAAAACCCCTGGACAAGACTTTTTGGCAAAGTATTATCCAAGAAGAACATCAGAGGATTTGGGCCTTGAAACACCCATCTCCTGCTACTAACCAGCGTTGAAGTGAAGTCTATGATGCCTTGGATTTGCCCATGCCAGCACAGGACATTCCATGATGATAAAGGAAACAGAGGGTATACCACTTAAGCTTGCGGTTGGCAATATGTCCGAAGGCACCTCCAGGGCTTGAATGAGAAGTGCGGACTTATCAGGGAGGATGACACTGCATCCTAGAACACGCTGTACTCCGAGATAAACTGTGTCGCTGACCGCAACTGTGACGCGTGTCTCAAGTTCCACCCTCTTGGAAATGGTGGACTGTACTCTCGTGTACTCCTCAGGAACCACTGTGTTCCGTAGTCTTGCAGCATCTGCAACTGAAGCCTTTCCACGAGAAGATCTGACGAAGTCATGAAACGGCTGACAGTCGGCAACACTGAGGGGAAGATCTAGCAGAAGCAAGAGGCGAAGTTGAGCATCCACATGGTGCGCCTCTCCCTTGTTAGCTACCTCGAGTTCTGCGAAGTTGCGAGCGTGAGGGGTGGCTTTCGGACAGCTTTTGGTCCTAGGGTTGATTTCCTCCACATCGCTGAAATTTTGCCGAACTGTTCCAGGATTAGGTAGCCTGCCGCGTTTCTTTGGTGGTATGCCGGGTGCTGCATCGTTTCCCCCAGGTGTGACAGCTCCAGGATCAAAGTTCGAATTCATACTGAAAGGACGTTTATCTTTATCCGGTGAAATTGAAAATGATGCGACACTACTGCATTGAGCCGACTACAACCTTAAAAGCGTTCTGTGCTCCTTTAAACACAACGCCCCCGACATCGCTGGCAATTCTATGTGTTTGAACATCCTCTCATCTATCCTCGAACGACAGCAACAATCCGTTGCCAAAATCAGTATGCTTTGACAAATTGCTTCACTTGTTCCTCAAACCGTAGTGACCTCGTGTGGCGTTCCGTGCGCCTCTCCGTGGTTAGATAATAATTGAGGCTCACGCACTGGTCGATCCGCCAGTGACATCTGTAGGAGGGAAGTGCCAACATTTAACATCGTTAACTGTAAGCGATCTTTGCTTCCAGAGGGTTCGGAAGACAAGCACGGAACCGTAGACTTTACAACTAACCCACGTTGAATTTGATTCGGATAGTAAATATATACACTAATAGTTCTAGTTCTGAATATCTTGCTAGTCTTCCATACTCTAGTTACTCTAGTTCTGAATATCTTGCTTTCCAAGTCTCCCCTTGCAGGTACCTTCACGTTCCAATACGTTTACGCTATATATGTACGGACTTAGAGGGATGCGCTCAAGGCCTGTGGATGGCGGAAGGGCGGTCCGCCCTGCAAGAAGTAGGTAATTACTTTGGATGAAAGAGTTCTTGAGCACGAGGTGAAAACAATGAACAATTCACAGATTGCGACCAGCCGTAGAAGTAACCTGGTAACGGCACCAGGCCCCTCAAGTGCATCTTCTATTGCTCCGGGCTTGCGTAAGCCTCTATAAGATGGTCCATGTCATGCGCTGTTCTTCCCCCGGCCGCGGGACACCCGGGTGTCCCTCAAGGGTGAGTGACCCATTAGCCCTAGGGGGCCCTAGTATTAGCCCTAGTGGGCCTACAGTATTTGGAATGATCCCAATAGCGAGCTTAATTAATTATGTTGGATGGACTCCCCCGATTTCTTGCACAGCATTGTCCCACGGCTGGCCTTCAGTTCCCTGATGGCACACGTTCCAAAAAAAAAAAAAAAAAAAAAAAAAAAAAAAAAAAAAACTATCAGATTGCTAGGTTTTGCCGATGGTTTTGTTCGCGTCCCGCCTACGGTTAAGGACCTGCAATATAGGTCAATTAATTTGTGAATGCTACTCAATGATGGTGTAAGATAATTGACATGAACCTAAGTGGGGCCAAGACGCAAGACTTCTATAGATACTACCTAGTAAATCCTGTCCCTCCTCCCCTACCTCTCTAGAGGTTGCTGTGGTTTGAATTAATCCAGTATAAGAGGTCAAGTACCTCGGGTTATAACTTGGGTAATGATAATGTAACTGCATATTCATGCCAAGAAAGGCCTTCAAGCCGGCATTAAAAACCTCGAGCAGGGGTTCTGGATAGCATTGGAAGACTTCACTAAAGCTTTATAGCAATCTCGGGTGCAATGATGCTCATGACAGAACTGTATTTAGCTTGCCTATAGCTACCACCCCTCATCTCCAATGGATGTGAAGCCTGGGCAGATGCTTTCAAGGCCAACAATTGTTCTTACAAGTGCTCGGGTCGGATCCGTTTTATCGTGGTCCTTCTGGATAAGGCCTCGTGTCAAGTGCACTACCGCAACTGTACCAGGTTGCAGCGTAGCTCGAAGGCGTGTCCCTAGTCGGTGCAACAAGTATACATGTTGTAAGAGATTTCCGTGCAACCATCACGAATTGTCTCCGTCTCAAGAATTCTACCCTTCTGAACCTTTAATTGCTCTACTCTTACACCCTCGCTCTTGTGCATCCCTACAGGCTTATTCTGTAGGTACCAAGGGTTTCTCGCTCGTCCGCCACATGTGCCTCGGCGTAAGAGTGCATTCAAACTCCACCTTCCTAATAGTAGATTGCGATCTTAGTGCGATTTCGATTAGGGTGTTATGACCTTCCTATTGATAATGGTAGACAACAAGGCATCCCTCCAGACCAGAGGCTTCAAATCACGAAGTGCTCCGGAGCCTCCGGATCCGGAGGGTCCTTAGAGGTTGTTGGTGATAAGCATCATCTGTTGTTCACTTGTCCGGCTGTACAACATGTACGGCAGCAATTTATGCATCTCATTCAACATAGGAGTCGATGTGTACAACTTTTCTGTGGCAAGAAGACCTTCAAGGGGTTGCCAATTGGAAGACTTGTGACTAGATCACTTGAGAGCCATCTAACTCTTCCATGTGCTGTGTGACCTTAGTTGGGTAGACAGGGGTCATTCATTGTCTTGCCGTCCTCTTCAACCCTAGTGGCTGGTACCATGGTCCTGGATGTAATTACATGTAATTATAATATTCCTTCCTTCCTTCCTTCCTAGCTCCCACCCTGCCTAACAACTCAGAAATTCCCGCTGTTTTGCTACACATGTCGTTATGGCAAATTTTGCTTTCGTGGAGGGCTGTTTCGTCATGTGCCGCTTCAGCTTCATTATTGCTGCCGCTGTGTGGCTTGCAGCTTGAAATATTTGGTGAATGTTTAGGTCTTGGAAACATTGGGCTGGTCTTGTCCAAGCCAAATTGTAAAGTAGAGAAGCGGACTCCCTATGCTCATTGCTTGAGCGTCAACAGCCGCCCACGGCATCCCAAGCCTTTTCAATTTTATCCTTGGAGGGGATTAGGGTTGGTGAAGAGATTCCAAGGGCTTTTGAACCAGGCGATCATCGCACGAGCAGTTGTCGAAGGATGTTTTGTCATGCGTCTGTTCAGTTTACTGCCGCTGTGGGTCGCCGGCTAGCCCGGTGTGACTTCTAGTCCCTGACTTGTAGCTTCAAGCATTTCAGTCGTTGAAACATTGGGTTAGTCTTTAAATCCCATTCTTGTAAAGAAGAAGACGATTGCATCTGTCCGGTCACTGATGGCCAGTACCATTAATGCCATGACTAGCGGAAGAGATTGAAAGGCGAGCTTGTGAGACAGAGTTACGAAGTTTAGACTGATGACATGTAAAGACAACCATTACCTTGTACTTCATATGCGTGCATGGGGAGATCCCGTACAGTTCTCTGTGGTTTTCATATATACTTAGATGAACGCGTACATTCTATAATTGGCCGCTCTGCATCGCATTTAAGACGAAAACCTCACGCATTGTAATCAGTCGCTATCTTCTTCTTCTTCATGAACGGATCTGTTTGCAGGCATATAACAGATAATCCAGGTCAAGTCACTCGATTATGCGCCCCAGCCGTTTTAAAAAGAGTGAAATAAGGGGCGTAGCATGACCCCGGTTTGAAATGATGCCAAATCAACCTTTGGGGTTGGCCGCTGTTCCGGGTTTGATACTGCCGGAAAAAGGGCCAACAACAAAGCGAGTGCAATCTTCCTGGGGGGCACAATACTGCTGCAGGGTTGTTGTTGCAGCCAAGAGGACCGAAGCAGCGGGATCTACGCAAATAACACTGCGGCCTTGCACAGCCTGATTGTGGAGACTAGCCAACGGAACCCACCGGGAACACCCCCCCCCCCCCCCCAAGGATGATTGTAAACAAACCTTGAACCTGCAGACGGCAAATGTTGAAGGTCCCGGGGTGACCCTCCCCCAATCAAGCCAAGTCAATGGTGCAATGCATTTGCCACAATTTGACAGTAAACTTAAGCACCGCGCGAAAGGCATGTGTGAAACCCGGTACCTGACGTTTGAGTTCGGCCGAGGTTTTGGAAAAGTATAGTATGCAGGCATATGTATGCCATGCATGCAATCTCAATGTAATTATTTCCAGCTGAAGCACCACGCGTGCACAGAAGCAGACTTTACATACATGGCCCATGGGCCAACCAAATATATGCTTCACTCTGCGTAGGACGTTGATCTGTCCCGCTTCACTATAAGGCCGTACAGTCTGTATGTAGTGAAGCCTAGAAAACATAAACCCCACTGCTTTGTTTATGGAGCACAGGTTCAAGCACTAGTCGGTACACTTCTACGGTGATGCAAGAAATTCATGCTGGACCCCCTAATGCTGGAGTCAACACAGGAGAATCCCCATGGGCCGCGACTTAAAACCATTTCGGTATTCGCTTTCCAGCAGCACGAAGGAAAGGTACATGATATAGCTCCTTCCGAGGTCCAGAGACATTGGAACCAGCTTCACATTATAGAGGGTAAAATGTACTTTAAAAGTACACATGCCCCCAATGCATTACTTGATGCAGCAATGGCCAGCAATAGTCTAACATCTGATACTTGATCTTTTGCAGAGGTGTCATCTGCAGTTCAAAAAGATTCGTCATATGCATAGGGGGAACGGGTTGTGTGAAGTCATTCAGTTCCAAAACATGATACTGTTACCATGTGTCACGTGAACATCTAGATAATAAAATTGGTGTCAGTTGCTGTATCGTAAATTGTCGAATCTGACGACACTGCAGAACAACACGTTTTAACATTGGTCCGCTGCCCTTCAACATATCAGAATGACGACAATCGTCTGTGCACTAGCCCCCAGAAAGTCGGTTGACTTGATATCTCATACACTATCTACCCATAGAACACCACCATATACCTTTCATTTTGCCATCAAAGCCTGGGATTTGTGAAGAATGTTCCTCATTTCTCAAAGGAAGCTACTGCGGCTATTGCTGCCGTATCATCCGGCAGGCTAGCTTCCGTTTACATTAATTGGGGTATCCCATAGACATTGCCCCTCAATGAGGAAAATCATTTCTACAATTTGTTTCCAGTACAATACCACAAACAGTCTGTAGCGTGGAGCATCCAGACTTGATCAGCGCCTGAATTGTGATGTGGGCTCAATGCTCCTTACCATGCCATTTCCAATCCTCAGTAGCAGGATCCACAGAAGCTCTTGCTTGACAGATCACTCAAACCAGGCACATGTGGTTGATCACATGAAACTCCCCAGTAGGCCCTGCCAGTTGTAGCGTACCACATCTCTTCTTCCCAGCAAGCCAACCCACCTGAGCTCTCCCAGCGAGGTCATGCAGTGCTCCTCGCTGTTCATCCTACTTGCAGTTAAGCCTGACCCATGGTGTATTGCTGGACAAGCTGAGCTGCATCGAAGTCGTTGTCAGTGAAACTGCCGAGGCCACCAATCGTCTGGGGAGCTGGGTTGCCCTGCGGTGTGTACGTGGGGTCTAGCAGCGGACTGTGCACATCAATTCCTTCCCAAGCTGCAAACAAACTTGGAAGGGCCCCCGAAGGACGACTGTCGCCGCTGCGTGCCTTCCACTGTTGCAGGACAACCGCTAATTCGTCGGCACTGATCTGTGCAGGCGGGAACTCCCACGCCTTCTCACCGGACTTTGCAACGCCACCTCCTTCCGGCTTGATCACCATGCCAGTCTCCGAGAAACTGCAGAATCAATAACGCATTGCCCAATTAGGCTTGCTGATGTCAGACATATCTACCCTTGCTCTACATAAGGGCTTGCCGCGAGTTGGCTGATCAGCTCAGTAATCAAGTTGCAATATACGAGCAGAAACTGCTGGCAGCGGTGCTTCTCAGCACAAGGAAAGCAGCAACCCACGATTTGGGTGATCATACCTCAGGCTTCCTTCGTTCTCATAGTAGGATTTCAGGACGGCCAGCTTGGTGCCAAAACTACCCTGCAGGTTCTCCCGAGGGGATTTGGAAAACCAGCCCAAGGCAGGGAGCACTTGGCTGGGATATGCTGCAAAAGGGGCAATCTCTACCATCAGCAAGGATAGCCCAACCAGCACCTGGGTGGCTGGCGACATCAAGCTGAGCCACCAGGCCTACGAGTGCACAACAAAATCACAAAATGTTAGTTCTCCGTAACCCAGCACCTTGTGTTCTTCAGGGTCTCTCACGTGCCCTTATGTCTCCGAATGGAAAGTCGTCCTATATATTTAGAAGTACCAGGCGGACTAATTCAAAACACCATCTTGTGAACCTTCATCTGTAATGGACAAAACAGGCAGAGGTCTTCACTTTGAAATAAACAAAAAAAAAGGCTGTTATCCTTCCTCCCCCATATTAAAGCAACACCACATGCACGCACAATGACGCACACGCGCACACACACACACACACACACACACACACACACACACACACACACACACACACACACACACACACACACACACACACACACACACACATACAGACGCGGGCGCGGGCAGACGCGGGCAGGGGGCATCCACACATCCAAACCAAAAGCACGTAATGGATCCCTAGTTAACATCGCACTGGATGGAAAAGACAACTTTAAGGAGGAGACATTGCAAGGCCATGTATCACACACTGAGTTGAAGCCTTTTCCGAAGCCCGATACTGGGGGTCGCTGGTCATACAGAGCAGTGGCATTAATAGGCACTGGCATCACCTGCAGATTGAATTGCTCCCAGGCGCCTGGAAGGTCATAAGGTGACATGCCTGCCTTGTAAGCCTGCATTTGGCTTATCAGCTGCTGGCACTCTTCCTTCCCGTGTCCTCTTCTCTTCATGATATCTACAGCCTGTAGGCAAAATCCCCAAGAAACTTTGGCACCTATCCCGAGGCATCCTATCTTACCCATTAAGTTCCCCTGGATGTGTTCTCAATGGGGTGATATTGGGCCTCCAAACCCTATCCCCAGTAATCAATTCCCTCTTGTATCCCCCGTCCCTCCCCCGGTGGACAATCTTTTGCTCTGGCATGCACAAGAAACTGTACCACTGAAACTGCGAAATTTTGGAGATATGTAGCCGATGAGCCTGTTACCACAGGTGTTAGCCCAGCCGAAATCTGACTGAAAGTGGCAAGCCAGTGATGTTGTTCTTTGTTGTTGTGTCAACATTTTGCTGTTCTGTCAACGTCTTTTAAGGAATCAGCTTAAACTCGCTATGCAATAGAAAAAACCCTGTAGGTGTTTATCCAGTGTTACCGGGACAAACACAATTAAAAAAAAAAAAAAAAAAAAAAAAAAAACGCTGTATGCCCAAGTCGCGTGTCCCACCCAGCACCCACATGTCTCCCCCGTCCCCGCACCTACCCATCTCTTTTCCCACACCCCCACCCAATCGCTATGCAAGGTGACAAAGCTACTTCTGATGGTGGACCTTTCTCCCTTGGAAACAACAGTGAAGTCACAATTGAGTGCCATAACACATAGCCAACTTCCTTATCCTGCATTGCCATACCCCAGTTCCAGTCACAATGAACACCCTCGCCAAATCAGCCTTTAGCAGGCCTTCCAACAGTTGTATGTGGCAATGCTTGCCTTTATCATCATACCTTCTGCAGGAGCTTTGGAAATCGTCCACCTGTGTCAGCAGCATGCTTATATCGAGGGTCCAGAAAGAGGGCCAGGCGACACATATCCACGTCGAATTTGGTGACCTGTTTAAGATATGCGGCTTCGCAGCTATCCATGAACGCTGCAATCCCAACACAAGAAAAGGATCTCAACCTCAAGCGTGGGGGCATGTAATCTCCCAGGAGTGGCTCTGACTAAGTTGTCCATGATCAAGTAAAGATGAGGGAGGGGCGAGAAAAACCCTGTCGGGTAAGGAAAAGGTCAGGGAAGGGGACGGCGAGGAGGGCGAGGGGCATCCGGCAAACAATTGCGCTATTTCAACATTTCATTTTCCTGCAAGTGTTAAGAAAACCCAAGTTTATACTTACTGCACCCTGAAGAACTGTAGGGTGATGACAGCGCAACTGGTAACTGTTTGTGGGAGCAGATGCACCAACCTTCTCAATGCAACTACCTACATGGGAGCACACACACACACACACACACACACACACACACACACACACACACACACACACACACACACACACACACACACACAAGCGCACGTGCCCGTGCGCACGGACACGTGTGCGCACGAGTGCGCGCCCTCCCTCCCTCCCCCTTCCCCCCCTCTCTCTCTGTCTGTCTGTCTGCGTGTGTGTGTGTGTGTGTGTGTGTGTGTGTGTGTGTGTGTGTGTGTGTGTGTGTGTGTGTGTGTGTGTGCGTGTGTGCGTCTGTCTCTCTCTCACACACACCCACACCCACACACACACACGCCCTCCCTTCCCCCCCCCCCCCCCCTCTCTCTCTCTCTCTCTCTCTCTCTCTCTCTCTCTCTCTCTCTCTCTCTCTCTCTCTCTCTCTCTCTCTCTCTCTCTCTCTCTTGTGTTTCGCAACCCCTCCAGACTTATAGGTAGAACCCGCTTCAAACCCATTAGCACTGCATGCCAAACCGGCCTACACAGCACCGACGCAGCCACAGTTTTAATAACTTCTTCAGAGGAAAAACAAGCCTACCAGAAGGTACTTTCGCTTTTAGCACCTCCAGTGTACGAGCAATGTACAACCAAGCCCGTGTTAGATCTGCCAGGCAGCCCTTCCGCTGTTCAATCATGATGAGCGCGCGGTTGCACTGCAAAGGACAGCCGCAGACTTTAGGAGAGTCAACATGTACAGTTGCACAAGACTCCCCAGGTTTTTAAGAGAACTGAAACAGGGTTCAAAGTTGCGTTTGCACAGTACCAATGATCCACCTGTAGGGCCATGCTGACATGCATTCTGGGCTTGAATCTGACTTGGAAGATTTGCAACATTATTCCCAACTTTCAGGAAAAAAATGCCGGTTATTGAAAAGTGCGGGAGCAGCTTTGCGATGACACTTGATAGAAAAAGTGTGTACAGCTGTCAAACACGAGACCATTCAAAGCCCAAGAAAGACACAGGACTTGCCTGCTCTAAGATTTCCAGCAGATACCCTAGGTTTATGAAGTTGAAAGTCATCAACATCCTGTTGACATCTGAGTTGGGAATACTGATCGTGTTGTGCTGAAGAAGCAGCCTGAAGGCTGGCTCTAGCCGGAAAAGAGCTGCAAGGCATGGCAGCACAGAGAAGAAGGACTCTGTCATCTTTGGAAGAGCCGCCGAGGAAGTGGTAGCTCCCAGAGCATGGAAAATGACAGGGAGCAGCTCTGTGTCTGCAGATATGACCAACACCAGTCTGTGTGCCTCCATCAAGAGACCTTTTGCAAATGGTTGGCCCATGACCGTCGTCATGAACTCGCACAGAGCATGTGCATGGCACCTGACCCCAAACCGATCTTAGGAATAATCGCCACCGGCTTTCGAGCAGGCACACCGAACCAGTTCTTGGCACTGGTTGTTATACTGGCAGACCACATCAAATTGGACGACCCAGCAGAATATGTGTGTTCATCCTTGGTTAAGGAACCAGTTCCAAACATTGCTCTCCATAATAGGGCTCCCTACAGGGTGTGGAACATATTCCAGCACAAGTCCGCACTTTGGGGGCCAAAAGGGGGGGAATTAGATTTGCCTCTGAACCCCCACAAGAAAGTGCAAAAACGCAGTACTTCGCCATAACTGTACTTCAAAAAGCCCTTCCAACCTTCTGCAGTCCAAGTCACGGTACATCTTAGTGCCATATGATGATATGATACACCCGCTGATATTGATTAATCACACAGGAGCCCATTGCTGCCCATGCCACAGTTTCTTTCAGGGTATCTGTAAAGGTCTCAGACGGGGAGGTTTTAGCAGTATACATGCGCCTGAGTGTGTGTGTGTGTGTGTGTGTGTGTGTGTGTGTGTGTGTGTGTGTGTGTGTGTGTGTGTGTGTGTGTGTGTGTGTGTGTGTGTGTTGCACATTGGTTTATGACATGGGAGTTCTGCAAAGCAGAAACAGACATGTCCTGCAAAGGGCCACATGAGAAGGGTCATCTTCAATTCAGCATGACCAGTGAATCCTTGTGGCAGGCTTATGTTCGTGTACGAATTTAATGCAGAACCTAAATGCTTGGCTTGATTTATGCATCATCGTGTTTGCACTGATTTTCGAAGTATTTTGAAGAGTTTCTAGTAAGTTCCCTCTGCCTGGAGGTATTCCCTCCTCACTTCCGCCTAGATTTTGCCTTCCCCTCAGTGAGAGTTTTCCTCCCCGCACATTGATTCCCCATCTGTTTGGACGGTCCTAAGGACTTGAATCAGCCCGTTTACTGGGTAAACAACCGCTAAGCATTCAAGAACTTGTTTTGCATGCGAGAAACAAGCTGTGCCTTTTGCATGCTGAGCTGATCCCTAGGGACAGGCACTCATATACCTTTGACTTTCAATGGGTTTTGAATGAAGTGACACCAATTGTGGGCACATTACCTCAGTTCAATGATATGTGTGTGTGACTCAGAAGTAGTAAGTTGTTGCATGGCTGAAAGCAAGCCTTGATGACCATCTGGCCCTACGAGTGCAGCAACTCTGTCGGAGCCAAAGTGGCTTATGGTATCCTTAATCACTCCTGTCCACAACAGAGAGCTAATTAGTCATCTGAGGAGATCCATCAAGCAGACACCAGCATCCTGCAAGCTTGCCTACACACCCATATGGACATTGAAAACCCTTGGAACAAGACTTGCTGGGAAAGTATAATCCAAGAAGAACATCAGGGGCTTGGGGCCTTGAAAGATTCTTCTCCTCCTACTAACCAGCGTTCACATGAAGTCTGTGATGCCTTAGATTGGCCCATGCCAGCATAAGGGGATTGCAGAGTGAAGAGGAGACTGAGGGTATACCACTTAAGCTTGCAGCTGGGTACATGTCCGAAGGCACTTCCATGGCTTGAAGGAGAAGAGCGGACTTGTCGGGGAGGATGACACTGCATCCCAGAACGTGCTGGACTCCAACACAAACAGTGTTGCTGACCGCAACTGTGACGCATGTCTCAAGTGCCACCCTCTTGCAAATGGTGGACTGTACCCTCGTGCACTCCTCAGGTACCACTGTGTTTCGCAGTCTTGTAGCATCTGCAACTGAAGCCTTTCCACGCAAAGATCTAACGAAGTCATGAAACGGCTGACAGTCGGCCACGCTAAGGGGAAGGTCTAGCAGAAGCAAGAGGCGAAGTTGACGAGCATCCACCAATCCACTGCTTTCCGGTTGAGACTTTGCAGCTACTGCATCAACGGCCTGTCCCGGCCGCTGTTTTGCGATCAGAGCCTTTTGTTTTGACTGGGGCGTTCCATGCGCCTCTCCCTGGTTAGATTGTCTGTTTTGCAGCTCGAGTTCTGCGAAGTTGCGAACATCAGGGGTAGCTTTCGGACAGTCCCTAACTAAATGCTTCAATAACGCCTCGACCCGCGAATCGATAGTGGAAAGACAGAAGTTGCACTGCGCAGGCCTTCTTTTGGTGCTAGCGTTGATTTCCCCCACTCCGGTGAAATATTGCCAAACTGGTGCAGGAGGCCTGCCACGTTTTTTTGGTTGTGCGCCCGGTGCTGCATCTTTTCCCCCAGGTGTGACAGCTCCAGGATCAAAGTTCAAATTCATGGAGGAAGAAGTTTATCTTGATCGGGCGAAAATATTGCGACACAACAGTGCATTGCGCCGACTACAACCTTAAAGATTTCTGTTCTCTTTAAAAGCACAACTCCCCTGAAATCGCTGGCAATTAAAGGTACAATTTTTTTGTACATCCTCGCCCGCTTTTTTATCGCTGTCCTCGAACGGGACAGCGATAATCCTTCGCCAAAATCAGCATGCTTTGACAAATTGCATCACTTGGGTTCCTCAAACCGCCGTTGCCCCCGCATTCGCCCTGGATGCGTGAAATCGTATGGAGCTCTTGCGGGCATAAACTGTTTGGTAGTTTAACCACTATTCGCCCGGTGACAAGGGCCGATCTTTTTCATGATGTTCCTTCCTTCATGTCGGACCAAATGGCCCTTTGGAGCTTTCTTCGGTGAGGTATCTCTGACATCGTAAGCTTGGGACAGAGGTTTGCCCACCTGCAAAGGACGGTACGGTAAGCCATCCTCCACCTGTTGAGAGCACTGACTCTCCTGCTTCTACAAGAAGGAATCTCACGTTTTTTCTAGCACATTCATTACAACGTTTTCCCAAAGAGACAGCATGACCCAGGAGGCAGAAGCTCTGATAGCCATACTTAGCTGCTCGTGTTGCGCTGTGCCAGTACTGCACGACGCCGTTCCCAGAACGTCCCCCTGAAGCAAATTTGGATACTCCATGTAGGGTTTGTGTCCAAAGGTTTTTGGCACATAGCCGAAGGTAGTGCGGTCAGTTCCAAGTGGAGCGTGCCATTAGCCCATGAGTTGGACAGACAAGTTCCTGCTGAATTGCATTTTTTTGGCCCTCTGATCGTCCTGCATGACGAGTTTCTGATTGGAAACCCCTCCTAGCAAACCAAGCCATACATAAAGCTGCCCTTGTCGGGAAACAACGCCTGATGGGTTTGGCACTCAGATTCCAGTTCACCCACGCTCCCTCTCAGATTGTCTGCAAAGTTTGATTACTGAACAACACCCCTTTCCCTTCCCCATCTGACTAGTTTGCCCTTCACTCCAGCTCCCCTCTGTTGCATGACCGCGGGAGCATGCATACCTGCTCTCTCTCTCTCTCTCTCTCTCTCTCTCTCTCCTCTCTCTCTCTCTCTCTCTCTCTCTCTCTCTCTCTCTCTCTCTCTCTCTCTCTCTCTCTCTCTCTCTCCTCTCTCTCTCTCTCTGTGTGTGTGTGTGTGTGTGTGTGTGTGTGTGTGTGTGTGTGTGTGTGTGTGTGTGTGTGTGGTGTGTGTGTGTGTGTGTGTGTGTGTGTGTTTTGGGGGGGGGTGTGGGGGTTTGTGTTCTGTTATGTGTCCATTGAGGGTGTTCCAGTTAGAAACTACTGCAAGGACATGATAACAAATGACGGATCCAAGGATGGCGGGCAAAACTTTAGCGACCATCCAAATCTGCTTACATTGTACTAATAGGTAAGTACGATTGTCGATAGGCTAAGTCAGACTGGACAGGAGCGCCAAAACTTTGTCCTGCACCAAGTAAAAGTGGCAGCAGTACGGATCGTAATTTTTACAGATTTGCAGATCGTAGTAACATGCCATAGATATCCGGGACTTGTACTGCTTGCACTATTTGTATGGAGGGACACATTGACCCATACATGAACCCATATTAAGGACCAGCTGGTACATGAAACGTTGCCATTTATAATAAAGAATGAAGCCTATCCTAGCCAAACGTTGCCATTTGAATGGATGAGTCACAATAGCCCCCATCCATAAATCCCTTCTTGGCAGCAGTACCAGGGGAATTTGCCAAACACGGCATCACATTGTATGAGGATGAGCGTGCAATGCATGTGCCAAGCGCTCAAACCTGTCCCCTTCCTAGCATCCACACACCCCACCTGGTCAGGGGGGTTACTTCTCTTCTGTTGTCGTACGCTCCCTTGCCTCTCCAAAGCCATTAACGCCACACCTAGTAAGTAGGCCTCTCTTACCGTTTAGAAAGCCTCTCATTTCCTTTCGAGGAAAATCAGGCAGAGGGGGAGGGGTTGTACGCACATACAAGGCACTCGTGCAAAAGGACCTTTGGCGTAAGACTTCAACAAGAACTTCTGAGCGGAGTGAAGAAGCAAGCCTCCCAATTGCCCAAGCAGAAATGGCACGGATACATCATTTCAGAATAGCAAATACTTCAAAGAACACAGTCTCTAGCTCAAAGGAGACCAGTAACCAGCAGCTAACGTCAGTACCTGGGTCCTGACACTACAAGGTATTATCAAACGCTGGGTATGAGAACAACTGATGCAGCGCGACTGCGCGAACACACACACACACACACACACACCACACACACACACACACACACACACACACACACACACACACACACACACACACACACACACACACACACACACACACCCACCCACGCGCGCGCGCGCCCCCATACGCACACGCACGCAAGGGCAAACCCCTCCACTCTCCCTCTTCCTCTCCCCTTCTCTCTCTCTCTCTCTCTCTCTCTCTCTCTCTCTCTCTCTCTCTCTCTCTCTCTCTCTCTCTCTCTCTCTCTCTCTCTCTCTCTCTCTCTCTCTCTCTCTCTCTCTCTCTCTCTCTCTCGCCCCCTCCCCCCTCCCCCCGAAACCCTCTCTTTCCCCCTTTCTCTCCCCACCTTCCCATGTATCCTCTCTTGGTGAAACTTGGGGCTAAAGCAGCACAAGCAGCCAAGATTAAGGAGGGCTGATTTGGGGTTGCATTGACGTATGGATCTGAAGCTAAGTCACAAACCAAATACTGGAAGGTGCAGCTGCACGGCTGATCATGAAGCAAGCTCCACTATTACTGCTCACACCGCCTGCTCGAGGGCCTTATTGACAGCAATCTCCATATCTTGGCCTTCCAGCCCCTTCTCAGGATTTGCCTCTATGCGCGCTAACATCTCGGTCATCATGATCATCAGCTCGCGCGGTGTGCTGATCTTTGCCAAATATGAGCTGAAATCCTCGATCTTGACCTGCCAACCCATCAGCCCTACCGAATATCAATGGAAGCCCCCTCGCCCTTTGCAAGAATGCGCTCACGGATCAAGTGACCAAGTCAAGCGAGTGGCCGGGTCCTCTCGATAGTGGTTGATGGTCCTTCCCACAGCTTCCGTCCTTTCCCCTCCCCCTCCCTCCGTTCCCCGCCCTTCCTGCCTCCCAATCCCCCGCCCCTCTTCCAACCCTCCCCTCCCAACGCCACCCCCAACCTCTTTCCCCTATCTCTTCTCCCCCCCCCACTCGTCCCCCCCCCTCCTATCACCCTTCTCTTCCTATCTTTCGCTCTCCGCTTTCATTCCCAACAAACTCCCGGCAATTAATCTACCAGTTACGATTAATGACCAGTCCCATCAACTCATAAACAGAGTCCACACCAGAAGGGTCCGTCTCCTTGCAAAAAACCTTCCCCCATTCCCCCACTCCCCAGCACACACGCACAGCGCACGCGCGCGCGCACACACACACACACACACACACACACACACACGCACGCACGCACGCACGCACGCACGCACGCACGCACGCACGCACGCACGCACGCACGCACGCACGCACGCACGCACACACACACACACACACACACACACACACACACCACACACACACACACACACACACACACACACACACACACACCCACCCACCACAAGGGGAGGGCGGAGAAAATGGAATGGCAGTAACTCATCAAGAGCAGGAAAATGCTTAGGTTAAGAGTGTATCATTACACGTGTCATAGTTTTTCAATTGAATATTTTAGATGGAATCTCATTGACTTGAACTCAAAGACGAAGCTACTTAACAACCTCAAACAGGCAAGTGTGGACGATACCGTTACATTGCCAATTAACATCACTGGTACATGACTACCATCTGCAGTTAACCGCAGATATTGCATTGTCCAGACACAGCAGGCCAAGCTAAGGGGGTGGGGGGTTCTGAAAAGACATCAAGAGCAGTGAGGCTCCAATTGGGCCTAAGGACGCGTCCTTCAGCACTGGCAGGTGGGAGTTCTGCATTGCTCGAGACATTGGAAGTAACAAGGGATCCAGAAGTTCGCAACCCAGGGGAAGGGGATTACCTTCTTAAATAGGTCAGCAAAGGAGGTGTTGATGAAGTTCGGGTCCACGGTGTCCGCCGACCATTCCCCATCCTTGCTTGATGCCTACCCGTGACAGGAACACAAACATCGTGAGACTCCCCCAAGTAGATGACGCACTCATCGGCATGAGCAGAAAGAGATTCATAATCCTCCACAACCAAAAACAAAGGGGGCAAGAACAATGCCTAAGCACGGGTAGAAGCTGCAGAATTGCTCAGAGTCACACATGACAGAAGGGGTTGCATGGTCCAAAGAGGGACTTTGCTCCTCCGATTGATGGAGATGCGCCTCTGGCCAGGTCCAGAGTCAGAACAAATGCCTCCAAGACAACACGCACGCGCGCGAAAACACACACACACACCCACACACACACACACACACACACACACACACACACACACACACACACACACACACACACACACACACACACACACACACACACACCTGCAGGCACACCCCCAATCTAAGAGGTGAACAAACCCGGGGGGGGGGGGGCGGGGGGGGGGGAAATTGTATCTTGAGGGCATGCTTTAGGAGAGATCAACCTTGCGCAGGGCATCCCGCTGAGCAGCGATGAAGCGACGCTCCGCCAGCTCCTCCAGCTGGTGCCGTGACCAGTTGAGGTCACGCACGAAGTGACGGTCAAAGCGCGCTTCCTGCATACGCCACCCACACCCCAACGCCTGCTTGAACAACAATCCTTCTCGAGGCGCTACCTCAATCTGTACCTACCACCTGCATGAATGTACATTGAAGTTCCTAGTGCTGAGTGTACCTGCCAAAAATACACCTGCTAGAACAACAATTACCTCATTCCCTACCTAATACCCTCATGATTTTACTTTTGACATCCTAGCCCCAGAGTGTACCTGCCAAAAATATCCCTGCTGGAACAACAAATACTGCAGGCGCTACCTCATTCGCTACCAAGTACCTGCATGAATGTACATTCAATCTTCAAGCCCTTACAAACCTGCCTACCTACCTTTCCACCTACATACCTACGAGCCTACTTACTCAGTTTCTTCCTGGCTGCCTACCGTCCCACCCACCTACTTATCCACTTCCCTAACGGTAAGCAACCTGCCTGCCCCCTCTCCAAGCTTTCCCTTACGACCCTTTCACAATCTTCTCCATGGGGTTGCTCAAACCCAGGGGCAAAAGAAGACTTGACAGGCATTATCAGGGCATATGGGAACAATGGCAGTGAGTGACATGGAAGAATTCATGATTGTACACGGCACCCTGTCCAACACAGTGGTGACGGATGTACGTGCGACTAGGCCATTGTAGCACACCCTAAGCGTATTTTCTTTCTTGTGCAGGTGTTCAGTCCCCACTGAAGAGTACGTGAGCAAAATGACCGGTACTTAAAGAGCAGAATTTACGATTGGTCTCCAATTGCATTCCAGCTACGTAACAAGTGCATCCGTATCAGGGTTGTTAATGTCCTTCTGCTGCATTAGTGATATTAATAACAATATTACAGCAGAGTAACACCGTAGTCCTCTAGGGGGCAATGGCACTCTCATGGATCGCCCTGCAAGATTGGAACATGTTTACTAAATTTCGTGTTCATTTTTGGCGGCAGGCTTAACGAACCTTGCCCTGTGCAACACGTGTTGAGAGGCCCATTCTGCAACTTCCGCACGACTCCGGGTATGTGGCCGCTCCTGACAGACCCTGCTAAACCAGAGATGGCAGATCCGGTGGGGAGGTATGTGTGTGTGTGTGTGTGTGTGTGTGTGTGTGTGTGTGTGTGTGTGTGTGTGTGTGTGTGTGTGTGTGTGTGTGTGTGCGTGTAAGTGTGTGCGCACATGTGTCTGTGTGTCTCTGTGTCTGTCTGTGTGTGTGTGTGTGTGTTTGTGTGTGTGTGTGTGTGTGTGTGTGTGTGTGTGCGCGTGTGTCTGTGTGTGTGTGTGCGCGTGTGTCTGTGTGTGTGTGTGTGTGTGTGTGTGTGTGTGTGTGTGTGTGTGTGTGTGTGTGCGTGTGTGCCCGCGTGTGTCTGTGTGTGTCTCTATGTGAGGCGATGGGGAGAGACCTTGAGAGTCTTATCGGTATTGAGGTCGAGAGCCAGCCGCGAGTCCGGGAAGAAGAAATGCAGGCGCCCGAAGTTGAGCAGGTCATTCTTGCACACCTCCTTGGCGAAGCACTTGATGCACCCAGGGTACTGTACAGGATCCAGCAGGCCCACCTGGGAACCCCGACCGCACTGTACCTTCAGCATGTTCAACTCGTCCGCATCCAGAGCACAGCCGCGCATGTGCGCAGCTGGTCTCAAAGTTCCGATGGGCTTGCACCCTGGCTACTTCACACATCCACCAGGACCCATCCAGCACGCAGCTATCAGGAATCAGCATCCAGCATTCAGCATAACCTTTTTTGGACTACCGTATGGGATAGACAGATCCACAAGGACCCATCCAGAGCTGTACCTTCAAGATATTCCCAAAACGGATCTTTCCTGACGAGCAATCTGCAAAGCAACCATATAGCATGATCTCAATAGCTTCGCCAGATCAGAACCTCTACCTATGCAGGGAAATAGAGCTCGCAATAAGCAAATTAAGAAGACAACGCTGATCGTCACGTTTCATCTTCATGTGTGTGTGGACTTGCGTGCAGCCACTCCCCCCCAACCCCCAAAACCCCATGTACGTATGCTCCTATCCTATCCCATGCCCCTTCATTTGTAGAGGTGAAACCTATGGCCTCCAGTCAATTCCACCCCTTTGCTCTCCCCTTAAAACACCGTTCCGTTCTACTGCTTTCCTCTTCGACTTCCGGAATGGCTCCTCCGGATCCCTCCAGATCTTTCCATCTTTTCATTTGACAGCCCTAATGTACCCCCTGTGATTAAATCCTTGAAGCGATCCCAGATTCCCGATGACACCCGGAAAGAATAAGTCATCCCATAGACCGCTCTTGGACAACTTGTACTGCAGATGCTTGAAAAACAGCTGCCTCTTTCATAACCCACATCTTGGATGACACAGGCATAACAACCCATAGTTTGAGGTTTCTGACAAATGGTGCTCTAAATCTACCTGTAAAATAGAGCTTGCTCCTCCTTGCCCCACATCTTCCTGGGTATATCGCAGAAACACCACATCTCCAAGACAGCTTTTGCAAAAATGCTACTAGTGATGTGTAAATGAACGCTTGTTCTCTCTTAAACTACCTCTTGGACGGCACATGGAAGAACTCTCTTGGTTTCCCAACGTACATTACTCTCAATGGAGGAACCGAAAAGAAACGCCCACCTCATCAAAGCAGTCACCAAAGATGGCGATGGATTCAAAGCCCAGCAGCTTGACGAGGTCCAGCAGCTTGTCCAGTTTCTGATGCGCAGACACCCCCACAGCTAGCCCGCGTATGGTATCCACACGGTCCTGAACAGGACACCCTCCCCACACATACTTCAGCCCCCAGCCGTCACACGAACCCTCCAAGACTCGAAACATTCTAGAGGAAAAAAGACGATAGCCATCCCCCCCCCCCCTCTTCTTTCTCCAAACACGTGCAGCGCACACACCAGCGCCCCCCCCCCACACACACACACACACGCGCGCGCGCACGCACGCACTCACGCGCATACAGGCACAGCAGCAGCAGCAGGAGCAGCAGTCGCAGGGGTGAGGAGGAGAAAGGACGCAGGAGTGTCACCGAGGAATGAAACAGGGCGCTGAGAAGCGCTGCGATGACCCGGGGGGGCTGCTGCTTCACCACTCTGATAGTGGATGTCAGGGAGGCCGCCCTCTCCAGCGCTCGCCGCCTTGCCGACCTGCACACCAGCAACCACAGCCCTTCAGAGCTGCTAGGTCTCGAGGCCGGAGCTAGCTTGGCAGCCTGCTGCATCCCAGAGTTCCCCCATTTGCAGTACTCTGAACTTTGCGGACACGTGGGTATATGCGTGCATAGGCTGTGTGCGCTACTCCCCCCTTCTGTCCTCCCACCACCCTTCTCTCTCTCCCCGTTCTCTCTCTCTCTCTCTCCTTCTCTCCCCTTCTTCTCTCTCTCTCCTCTCTCTCTCTCTCTCCTCTCTCTCTCCTCTCTCTCTCCCCCCCCCCCCCCCCCCCCCCCCCCCCCCCCCCCCCCCCTCCCTCCCCCCCCTCTCTCTCTCCTCTCTCTCTCTCTCTCTCTCTCTCTCTCCTCTCCTCTCCTCCCCCCCCCCCCCCCCCCCCCCCTCTCTCTCTCTCTCTCTCCTCTCTCTCCTCCTCCCTCCTCCCTCCTCCCCCCCCTCCCCTCCCCCCCCCCCCCCTCCCCTCCTCCCTCCCCCCCCCCCCCTCGCTCTCTCTGTGTGAGTGTAAGTGTGTGTGCGTGCGCGCGCGTGCATGAGAGAGAGGGGGGGGGAGGGGGGAGAAGTCCGCAAAGAGAAAGCAAGACTTTGCGGCTGTACCTCGTGAGATAAGCAGCAGTCAAGACGGAGGCTGTTCCAACAGCTGCGAGAACGAGGCGGGGGTGCTCGTGCAGTGGCGGCGCCACACGCCCGACCTCATCCCAAACCCTGATGAAAGGGGAAGCCAAGGCCGTGGCAACCCTATCATCCTTTGCAGCCGCAGCGGCTCCTGCCCACACGCAACCCCATTGAATTACGGCTTGAACCCTACGATGAACCCCATCATCCTTTGCGGCTGCAGCAGCTCCTGCCCACACACAACCCCATTGAATTATGGCTTGAACCCTATGATGAACCGTATCATCCTTTGCAGCTGCAGCGGCTCCTGCCCACACACAACCCCATTGAATACGACTTGAAGACCTTTAGATGTCTTGAATGACCATCAATTTCCAACAGTTAATAAGAATTGTGACAGCTCAGCAGATCCCGTAAAGTCTCAGGTGTGGTGGCCCTCAGGTGTGGGGTTGTGGAAGTCTAGAATAATAAAAAAACTAACTAAAACCCCGGTCTGATCAGACCCTGGACTGAAAAATGAAGCGTGACTCAGCATTTGCTCACCCGTGATCACCGACTGCTAGTGCTGGTGCACATGCCAGATTGAACAATCTTTTCCCACCGACATGCACCAGCTGCTGGCGCAAGTACACATCCTGGCATGCACGAGCTGGTATGGTGAACTCACACCGCAGAATGCTCCGCTTGCA
>KV908455.1:385702-388202 GCA_002005505.1 Botryococcus braunii
AGAGATGGCCAGGCCTGGGGGGTTGGGGGGGGGGGGGGGCGCAGCAAGTAACGCACATGGCGGATCTGGGCGTTAATCGGCCCGTCAAATGAACTGTATGTGCGACCTACCTTCTTCTACAGAATAGTTAAAGACCTGGTAAGAGCAACGTAGATGTAGTTTCGTCTTCTTCCTTCATATATTCCCATGCAGGTCGAGCTTTTAGCATGTGTGGCACTGTCAATGTGTGTGAGTGATGGGCAATACTGTGGTCCCCCTTGAAGCTTTGGCGTTGGGATTTCCTGCGATTAGGCATACTTCCCACCGATATTGCCTATGTGTCCTAAGGAGCAGGTGTAATGCGTAACGCATGTGTCTTGAGTGCCATCTGGGACATTGTAATCCCAATTTTGTAATTACCAATATCATTATTAATGCCAACAGCTTGGCGACTCGAGTGCTCTGGCAGCTGTGGTACCGGTGCATACCATACGCCCACGTGTGCACATGCAGGCACACATGTGCATCCCTTAAAATGTACTTAGCTTTATCCTGAGGCATCTGCAGTTTTCTGGACATATGGCATTTGGCTGTTGAGTCTGGAGATTCGGAGAGTTCCAGCCTCTCTGGCCAGAGCAGATTCATGGCCCCGTTCTGTCAGGAATGACATCAACCAGCAGACAAAATGAAATTGCACTTCGAAATCATTTTTTGAAAGGGTGCGCAACGTATTGCCCCCCCCCCCCCTCCCGAATAAGGAAGTTGGGGGTGGGGGGAGTCACCCAAGTCCTCAATGTATACACGTACATACGTTTGCTAATGTGACCGCTCCGGAGCGTTAGGATCCTCCTGGTGTGACACCGTCATTTCCTTGTTACTTCCTTTCGATCATGAGTAATCATCAATGTTCACACACGAGATCTCCTGTGTCTAGACATCTTAGGTCAGGATCTGGACTTGATTACGGCAAGATCCTCTCCTCGAGCTGCAGCTGCAGCACCTCTCACAATCAAATTGTGATGCCTCCAGATCCGGGCCCGTCCATCATAGTGAACATTATCGATGTTATCTTCCGTATACATGCTTGATTCATGATCACCTAAGGCTTTCATACTGAACTTGCTTCCACCGTCCCGTGGCCATGAATCCCAGCCTCTTAACTTGAAACATGTCTTGTTGGCCAACCCGTACAACGGGCTGTTAGATATTCAATCAGACAATTGTCTTGAGTCAGACGGTTGTGTTTAGATCATTGCTGCAGCTAAAGAAAAGCAATCTTGATCAACTGCTACAGTACGTATTGATCTATTTTTGGTAATGCTCTGCTACAGTTAGTAGAGCATGATCAAAACCGTGCGATGAAGAAGCTTCTGAAGTCCTCTTACATGTGGCACACATGTGCACATGCATGTGCATATGTACATGTGCTTTATAGCTACTAAGTTCTTGGGAGCCTAGCACCATGTTACAATTGTAACTCCCAGCACCCCAGAACGATGCTTTACATCTAAACGGCAATCTTCCAAGCAAACTTGTATACTAATCCCGTACCTACGTACTAATCTCGTGTATAAATGAGATAATTATAAGTCGCCAAATTGACATATCGTGCAGCCCCAGCGAGGAGTTAGGGACCTCATATCTTTCCAGGTTTGCAGTAGAGGTCTGCAAAACAGTATATAGCAAGTCTGAAAATGACATGTTCGTTCTCAATAACCCTGCAACCCAATTTTCAATGCCTTTATTAAGTCTTGGCCTCTTTTCAGGACGACAAAACGCATTGTTTCTAAAACCATGTCGTCCTGGACTATACTCTAAGGGACCATAATGTGTACATATAATATGTATACATCCATGGAGTTCCAGTTGTTGCGTGACAAGCGATTGCCGCGAGGCTGCAAGCCCTCTAGTAGCGCAGCTGCACAACGCTGCACAGCGCATGTGCACGCACATATATGAACGAGGACGTTTATGCACGTGTATGCATGTACGTACAATTGCGCTGATCATGAGGCATGTCCTCAAGACTTAAAGCTTTGGTCCTTCTACAAGCACATGCTTGCATGTGCGCACCCACGCAGATAAAGAACTGGCAAAGTACTTCTAGGGTCAACTAGTTCGCTGTTTATAAGCTTGGGGGCCTGCTCACGTGAGCACGACTCAGACTTTTAACACCTTGCCCAGCTGTTGAGCCTGGGCTCAGGGAAAGAAACGTCGCTTATTCAGGAGTTACTTCTGAAAGTAGCAGCCGCATCAGTAATTCTTCAAAGTGAACCATGTCCAGACGACAACCATGTATCCAACATGCTGGTACGTGGTATACCATACATGTTGGCTGCGTAGCCAGCGCCGTAGGGGCCATGTACAAAAATTTGCAGCCAAAATCTTTGGTATATACAATCTATTTCTTGAAGTATCCTTGGGCAAATCTGCGATTCTTCAGACAGCCACGTGGTTTGGGGAAGATCTGACACAAATAGGTTGCATGTGCCCAGCCTAGCACATCGCATTCGTACACTGG
>KV908455.1:397861-418719 GCA_002005505.1 Botryococcus braunii
GTGTGTGTGTGTGTGTGTGTGTTTGTGCGTACACACGTGTACACATGTGCATGCGTGCTCGTGCGCGAGTGTGTGTGTGTGTGTGTGTGTGTGTGTGTGTGTGTGTGTGTGTGTGTGTGTGTGTGTGTGTGTGTGTGTGTGTGTGTTACGGAAAAACGTAAGCAGTTGCAACTAGATTGTAGATACGCAAAGTATGTAGATACGCAAAAGCGTATATACGATATATCAAATGCCTACCCCTAATGCCTTGAAGAAATTTGCTGCCCGATTTTCTACTAACGTCCTAAGGTTAGTTCAAGGATCCCTAATCAGGAGGCCTGGAGCTGCTGTGCTGTGTCCATTGAAACTCACCAAGATCCCCCGTGGAGCCCGCGGCGTGGACACCTGTTCCGAACGGGTCGAACAGTGCGCGTGTTCCGAACACTGTTCGTGTATTGTCCCCGGGTAGTACCCGGGGTACATTATCGCAGGCTGGGGTAGGTCCTATCCGGTAGTGGCGGGCGGGCTGTTCAAACAGCCAGCTGTCACGCAAATGTGCCCTGCCAAAGACGATCAAACTCTGGGCTGTCGGATAGATTTGATGCAAACTCCGATGTGAAAGCTGCTGTTTCGACATGACAGTCGCTGCTGGAAGGACGTGGAGGGATCGGCAGGCGCCGGTCAGCTTAGCGGAAGCTCCAAGAGTGATCCTCACTTGGTTTATGCACCTGATGCTGACGATATACTCCTGTGTATCTGATATTCCTTTCTGTTAATGCAATATTGATTCCCCATCCGCTTTTCGATGCTCCACGTTGGGATTTTGCCTTCCGTGTGTCGAAACCAGCGATTACTTGTCCCTGTACGACCAAAAGGAAATTTGTAATGGGGCAATTCTCATATGATGCAGTGCTACCGGGATGTCCTCGTTCTATTGGTTCTGTGCGGTATCTTGACTCGCTCCGCTCTCGGCCAAGATACTCTTACTGCAGGAGGCTCAACTCTTGGTCTGGTTACTGCAACACCGGAATCTAGTCCCATACTTTATGATGGGATGCCACCGGAAGCCTCTGCTCGCGACGCAGCAGCAGAGTGTGCCCTTATCTCCTCAAGATTATATGTTTTTTGATGATTCATGAGGCAGTATCTCCCTTTGGACACAAGGCTCTGTCCCCGATATGGCCCAGATACTTCAGCCATTTTCAATTCAAAGGCCCCAATCAAATGCATTTGGCAATGCACTCTACCGCAAATGTAGGCACATTGCAAGGCCAGGTCAGGTCTGCATGTATCAGTCCAAAGTGCCTCTTCATGAGGATAAGACCTGAAACTGAGGTTTTGGGCTGATTCACCTTGAAACATGACTGCGAATTATACAAGACATTTCATCTTCAGCTGACAGGGAGACCTGGGGTATGCAGGGACTGTTTGGTCCCGATACAAGTCCCTACCTCAACATGTATGACCCCAATATATTTTGCTATCCATTTAAATGTTGTCCCTCAAGACTGTTGAATGCTGTCTCTGAAGTATTCGCTTGTACCTCCAATGTGAAAAGGCCTTTTCATAGGTGGAGTTCAGAGGATATAGAGTTTCAAACATAAAAGTCCAATAATTCAATTTACCTCTTGAGCGTTAGACATGTCCCTGCCATTCTCAAACACGGTGCAAGTTTTTTTTCTTGTTTGTGTGTGTGTGTGTGTGTGTGTGTGTGTGTGTGTGTGTGTGTGTGTGTGTGTGTGTGTGTGCGTGCGTGCGTGCGTACGTGTGTGTGTGCGTGCGTGTGTGTGTGTGTGTGTGTGTGTGTCTGTGTGTGTGTGTGTGTGTGTGTGTGTGTGTGTGGGTGTGTGTGTGTGTGTGTGTGTGTGTGTGTGTGTGTGTGTGTGTGCGTGCGTGCCTGCGTGCGTGTGTGTTACATCTGTCCAAGTGACTCTGCTTTAACATCTTTTACAACACTATTGGATGTGTTGGATATGTTCTTTGATCCGAAACTCAGAATTCCTTTGTGGCTTTATGGATCCATTCTTTTTGTCAAAATATTGTTCCAAGTGGTGCTCTAGGTACGGTGCACCAATCATCAGTAGTACAGGCAACACTATCTTCAGAATGTTTTTGGAAGGAGAGGGAGAAGGGGTAAGTTGCCAGCCTATCAGCATCTTCAAGAGATCGGGTACCTTTTCATCAATTTTGAAACAGTAACAGCTGTTCAGTGGAGAGCTTTATCAGCTCTGCTGATACGAGGAAAAAAAAAAAAAAAAAAAAAAAAAAAAAAAAAAAAAAAAACAGAGTCTTTCAGTTCAGTCTCAACCCTGCTATTCCAGCAGCAAGTTAAAATGGGTGTTCATGAAAAGGTTTGAGAATGGATGGTGCGCAGGGTGCGGTTTAAATGCTGCGAGCCCGGACACCATCAACCTGCAGGATAATGGCGATGGTACAGCCATCTTTACTGCAAGATTTAGCAATGGGTATGTGCTTCATCTTCGAGCATGCCTGTTCTCAATGCAGGGTCGAATTGTTTACGCATCTCAACCTAGGGATCAACCTGGACACCGGTACCTGTTCTTCTGTTTCGAAAGGATATTGTTGGCAGAGTTGGTCTCCCCCTTGGCCCAATCTGTCAAAAAGGGAACATAGCGTGTGAAATATTAAAATTATACTGTACAGGAGTCAATTTGTCATCAGCACTCATAGTGATACTAGATTGACCTGTCTGCCAACCCAATCGAAAAGTTGATCTCCTTTGGATCCTTGTATTTCTCGCCACATAATTAGAACTCTGTGGAGACCTTGGTCCACAGCCCACGCCGCGTAAAGTGCGCTCTCTGAAAATCGGCCGTGTCAAAAGTGGACAAGTGCATCAGTAATTCAAATGAGGCACGCTTGATGGAGAAACAAGCACAGAGTCCCGCGCATGGTCCTGATCGACTTTGCTGGGCACAAAAGTGTCAAGAACTGCACATACCATATCAAAGGTGGAATGCAGGGACTGGGGGACAGAGAGAGAAAAGAAGCGCTAAACAAAAATGTGCTCTGTTGCGTTTATCATGCCAGCCAGATCTCCTGTCTGGAAGTGCAAGTGTTGTTGCAGTCAACACACTAGTGTACCAAACGTCAAAGGCCTTTTTCTTCGATGAAATGCATCGAAGGTGTACGGCGAAAACAAGGGGGCTTTTAAGGGCATGCCAGGCTTACGTTGGTGCGCTGCTGAGAGGCGTTATGTCTCATGCAGTGCCACCCTCTCAGGCGCACCAACAATTCTCCTGTACGGCAAAAGCTGCAGTTTGCTGTTTGGTAGTCTGACAATCACAATGAAGAGGACCACGCTCGCGCCGTATGTGCCAGCCAACATCAACACCTGGCTGGCAGGCCTGGGCCTGGCCAATCTCCAGGTCATCTCAGGCTCCCTCACCATCTTCATGGACCAGCTGCCATACAACATCCCCCCACAGCAGAGCCCAATCTTCCTCAGCAGCTTGCAGCAGGTTTGCATTTCCTTTGTTTCACACTTGCGTCATGTGCTCCCCTACCCCTATCCAGGGCTGCAATGGGCTCTCCATCTCTCGCTCCTCCCACCTTCTCCCCCACTATATCTCTCAGCCCCCCTTACTTGCCACAAACCCCGTCATACTAGTGAGTGAATGAGGTCCAGTGAGTGAGAGTGAGAGTGAGAGTGAGTGAGTGAATGTGTGTGTGTGTGTGTGTGTGTGTGTGTGTGTGTGTGTGTGTGTGTGTGTGTGTGTGTGTGCGCGCGCGCGTGCTCGGGGGCCCCGGGGGGGGGGGGGAGAAAAGGAGGGGCAGTGAAAAGAGGGGGAATGATGTCGGGGGAGGGGTGTGAAGGGGGCATGGCAGAGGGAGTGAAAAGGGAGGAAAGAAGTCCTTTCCAAAGAAGATATCCCAAGGACACATTTTACACATTCAAACCCTAACCTGCTGTGATGGGGGAGGGGGCTCCAGGTAGGGCTGCTCACAATAGCAGAGTGCCTCAACTGCGCAGCAAGTCCGGGATTAAACCCCACCAATGCCTCAGCCCTCGTCTTTCTTCAGGGCCTCCGAAATCTGCAGAAATTCTACAACCTAGCCCAGAACAGCGCTTTCGTCACGGCCTTGAGCGTGACAGGCACGGCCTTCATAAACATGGGCAGCCTAGTGGGCCTCAAGTGCGCTCCGGGATCCCTGACAATCAGAAACAACCGCGAGATGCTCAGCTTAACAGGCCTTGAGTCCCTGAACACAACACTGCGGCCGGGACCCGCAGTCACCATTTCGAACAACGGGCTTCTGTCCTCCTCCTCTGTGGCTGCCCTCCGCCCCTTGGCTGGGTGTCCCGCTGCTGGCGTGGGTCCTGTGCTGTCCTCAAACAACATTTTGATCGCAACTGTTCAATGCAACGCCCGGGTAACCCTCTCCTTTATCTACAAGGCCCATGGACTCGTTGCAATCCCGTCCGTCCCTGCTGTAGTTTGAGGGGAATACGCACCTTAGGATTCGGCCTTTCCTTGCCTTGATCTCTATTTTCGTGGTTGACTCTGTCTTTGCCTCCTTCAGCGCCTTTGTTGCTGTCTCCACTGTTTTCATTGCTCCTCTATCAGGTTCCCGTGCCTGCCTTTACTGCCTCGTTTGTTTTGGTTGCTGGCCTCGCTCGGTTTCACCTGTTGCCTCCAGTGTGTGCATTGCAGGCCCAGTGCTTAACATTCCTGTGCGCACTGCCTCCATTGCTGCCTCTATGGGTTTCATGCCTCCCTCCACTACTACTTTCACTCTAAACTACTTCCATCGCTGCCTCATTTGATTTCACATTGTTGCCAGGATGTGCTCACAGTCGCAGGTTGTCCAAGCCACATCCCTTCCTTCCAGCCTCGCCAGATGTGCACCGGTGTGGCCTTTGTCTGTGACTCCTTTGTAGTGACTCAAGTCTGGAACTCAAGTCTGTGACTCCTTTGTACTCCTTGGCCTGACATTCTTACCACTCAGAGATAACTGCTACCTCCTTTCCAAAGGAGTCCCCACAGAGGGAGCAAGGGAGCTCATCCACGTGCGGGTGGCTGCAGTGTTGGACGTCGTACTGCTCATATGCCAATGGGCTGGGGTGTGGGATCTGCACCGGAATATCTAGCCCCCCGCCTCCCCCTCCGATTACAACAGCCTCCTGCACTCCCAGGCCCCTCACACCAGGTAATCCTGGACTTCCGTGTGTGTGGAGGTCACTCTTCTCCACGATCCTAGTTCTCTCTGGTTCGATGGTGGTATTGCCTCCCCCATCTTCATCTTTTTTGTGCAACTCCCCCACCCGTGCCCTGGCTCTGTCCACCTCCATGCATACAGGGCGGAGGGGATACCAGTGGTGTTGGAAAGCAAGAGGAAAGCTTAAAAAGTGTCCCATTGGGGGAAAAGCAGGTGGGGAGCGGAGGACTTATTTTTTTTTGGGGGGGGGGGGGGAGGGAGAGCGGAGGAGATACATCGACCCACGGCTCGCCGACCCTTGGGGTATGGCGGGGAGGGGAGTGGGTGGGGGGAGGAGGAGGGGGACTGAAGACACATAAACATGCTAGCATTTGGCCCCTTCACAGAGAAGCTTACCCTCCATGCAAGTGTGCCGTCTAAACAAGTGACTCTTCTGGCGGAATACAGCATGCGGGGCGCTTGCGGACTTCATAAGCGTGAGAGATACCGGTGACGGTCTCTGTGTTGTTTTCGGAAGCATCAACGGCGCGAACTTCGTGCGCGACTGCAGCGCTCCCTTGTTCGGGCAAGTCTGCGACAGGCTGCTGCCACAAATGGTCCTGACCTACGTGAGAGCGACCACGGGAGCCTACAGGCCCCAGATGGCGCGCTGGCTGAGTCAGCTGGGGCTGGGCTCCCTCACCGTCATGGCCCGCCCCCTGACCATCATCGTGGACCACACCCCAAACCCCATCACCACCCCGCTCAACCCTTTCTTCCTCGGATCCCTGCTTCAGGTGCGGGTTCCGGGATTACTCTCCTTAACTTTACTTCTGCGAACCTATTTGGCCTTGCTACTCATGAGTGGCATTATCATTTGAATTATCTGCGTCATGGCATGGCGCAGAACGTGATGTGTGCTCCACCAAACGCACTCAGTGCCAGGCCATATCATAGATATCTCGTGCGGCAGGGCGACAAATCTTTTTGTGACAATGACCGTTTGTGTCGCCGGCAACAGGCTTGTCATTGCTACCCAAGAGTCTGCACGTGCAGGAGGCAGTGCAGATGCATCTGCAATATTGCGCGTGCATCTCCAATATAAATACATTGCACGTGCATCTGCAATATTAAAACATTGCACGTGCATCTGCAATATTAATACATTGCACGTGCATCTGCAATATTAATAGATTGCACGTGCATCTGCAATATTAATACATTGCACGTGCTGTATGTCCCTCCACTTTCTGAATGTTCCCTCTCATCTCCAGTGCTTCAGCAAGGGCACGTCCTCCAATGCGGAGGCTCTGATCCAGCTGCTACTCGAACGCCTGGCACTTGCGTGTGCGTGAAGGCTCAGACGCAAAAGCCTTCACGACCTCCGATGGCTATAATGTTGAAGTGTTCAAACGATGGGACTTTGCAAATCAAGGCCCTGAGGTTTGCCATGTGTCCAGGTGGGCGCGCTTGTGGTGTACGAGTGTGCCAACTGCGCCAACAGTGTGAGCATCGGTCCGGCAACCCCAGCCCTCCAATCTCTGCCAGGGCTGGTCAAAATTGACAGGTTCCGAGACTTCAGCCAGCCCCCTTCGACGCTGGGCTCCCTCATCCTCAGGAACACGGCATTCCAAAACATGTTGTCCTTCTCCGGCATCCGCTGCACTCCCGGACAGTACAGCATTGTTGGCAACCGAGCGCTGACCTCGCTGGCAGGGTTCGACGGAGTGGGATATGGGTACTTCGCTCCCGGGCCGTTCGCGTCTGTAGTGAACAATGCGCTGAGCGACCCGCAGAGCGTGGCCTCGTGGAGGATCATGGCCGGCTGCGGGACGTCCTCGCCCATCATTCAGAACGGCCTCAACCTGCAAGTCGGAAGTTGCAACATAGTGGTCAGTCTGTTGCCCTCTCTCCTCCCTGGATGATCAGCTTTCTACAACTAGCTTTGAGGGGTTAAGAACTGCTCATTATTATAGCAACACCAACACCAACAACAAGGATGATGCCGACGCCGTGATGACGGCGATGATGATGATGATGATGATGATGATGATGATGATGATGATGATGATGATGATGATGATGATGGTAATGATGATGATGATGATGATTATAATTATTATTATTGTTATTATTATTGTCCTTAGTATTGTTGCAAGGCGAAGGGACTGACACCAGCATCCGCTCTTCTAAACCCCTTGGGGTCAATGCAGTGCTGGGTGGCCTACTGTACGTTCTTACAGTCAGGGGGCTGCCCTGTGTGTCCGCGTCCCCCACCACCTGCGCGGCCTCCACCTCCACCACCTGTCCGCTCCCCACCTCCACCACCGCCACCACCTCCCCCACCTGTCCGCTCCCCACCTCCACCACCGCCACCATCTCCCCCGCCTCCACCACCTATTCAACCCTCTGGCACCTGCCCACTGGACATTGCGAAAGTAGCACCAGGTACGACGCCTTCAGAGACGATGCAATGTTGCTCTGGTCTTCTGCTCATCTGCGATGGCCTATGTATGTGCCACACGCACACAGACGAGCAGCCATGGAAGCTCTCATGTCCCCTGTCCCCCTCTCCCCTTTCTCTTCCTCCCTCTCCCATGCCTCTTTACTAGCCTGCTCAAGCTCAGTGATCTTTCTTATTGCCTTGTAGCCGGAGGGTCCTGCTGGCTTTTCATTGTCCTGAAGAATGTGCGCTATATCCTCCAGTGCTGACTATCTCAGATAGTCTTGGGGCAACCACCAATGTCCTGCTTGTCTACGACTTTTGAGGTCAATGAGGCCATCTACTCTTGGTAACCTTGTAAGGGGATGGATGGGGTCGTCTCACATCATGCATGGGCGAGTGGATAAATTGCCTGTCTAGAAATCTCACTCGTATGGTGTGGATGTGCTCATCTTTATGCATGTAGATTCACAACATTCACAGCGACGGATTCAGCATCCGTCCTCTTGTGATCCCCAGCCCAGGAAGCTCCAGATCTGTTGCAGCTGGTGGGCGTACATCCTCATGTATTCCATGTATGCCTGCGTGCATACGTAGGAGTGCATGCAAATGTGTGTGTGTGTGTGTGTGTGTGTGTGTGTGTGTGTGTGTGTGTGTGTGTGTGTGTGCGCGTGTGCGTGCGTGCGTGCGTGCGTGTCTCTGTGTGTGTGTGTGTGTGTGTGTGTGTGTGTGTGTGTGTGTGTGTGTGTGTGTGTGTGTGTGTGTGTGCACGCTGATGCGTTTGCGCATGCGTGTGCTTGCATACAGATAAATCAAGCACACAGTATAAGAGGCATTGGCACCTGCAGTGTGCGGTTCAACGCTGCAGCGGATGACGCTCACATTTGGCGCAAATTCCTGCACCGGCAAGTTTAGCGGGTTTCCAGCCCTCGACAGCTCCCTGACCTACACGTGTACCTCCGCAAATCCCTTCCCAGGGATAACCTGCGGTACATTCCTGGGTGACATCCTGATCACATTCGACCAGGACTTTCCTTTGGGGGCGTCCACGCTGGCACAGACCTATCTCACTCAGCTGGGCGTGGGCAACATTGTATGGGTCCAAAATCTCCTGCTTGGGCGCAACTTCTACTGGCAAAATGCTGGCATAAGGCCCACGCTCCTGCCCCAGCTGCAGTATGTGGAGGGTATTTTTGGCGTCACGACACAAGTGGCCATTCTGGGGAACATCATCGGGGGCCTCTCATTCAGTTTTGCGGGAACCGATCCCTCTGGTGTCCTGGACACAGCAAACATGACAGGGCCCTCTGCAGTACCCAACCTCTCCATGGGAACGGGCTCTTCTGCGGGACCGGACCGCCGCAGCATCCCAGGAATCACGGTCCCGCTGACTGGCTTTGGGATTGAGGCCTTGCCAGGGCAATCTGCACTCAGGGCCGTAGGCAACCTGCTTATACTTTACGGGGTGTCCTTCACGGATTTGTCACCCTTTTCTGGGCTGCGATGCGTTGGCACATACTGGCTGTCCGACAATCCCACAATAACCTCCCTTAATGGCATCCAGCCTATCGCCACCGCCCCTCCCGGTGGGCTTGTGTATGATGCGTTCCCGGCAGAATACAAGCAGCTCGTGCCGCAAAGCTTGAAGGTATACTCTTTCCCAGGCATGTTTATCTGTGGTGGGTTGTGCATGTGTGTGTGTGTAAGGGGGGGGGGGAGGGGCGGGTGTGCGTGCGTGTCTGTGTTTGTTTCCTTATTCCTTTTCCATGTCCTGATTTGTTCTGCTCATCTGTCATTGTGCGTTTCACCATTCTTGATGGGTATGTGCAAATTTGAAAAGAAAGGGGGGGGGGGGTTTTGGAGGGGATTTTCGCAAAAGTCAGGACCACCAGGACATCCAGATATGCTTTGTCACGACAACCCAATGCTTATCTCGCCTATCTCGAGGGAAACACATTTGCGTGGTGCTGTGCAGCTGCTTACGCCCATAGCAAAATGTAGTGGAACCACGAGCAGCAACGTGGAGTACATCAACATGGCTGTGTTGACCGAGCCGCCTGTTCAGCAGCCGTGCGTGATCAGCACTTGGAGCCAAATATGTGCATTCACGGGAACGACACTTCCCTGCTTCCCATAGGGGCAGGCAAATAGTGGATTATGTGTCTTGTAATGTCCCGATTGCAACTTATCTGCCACGAAGATGGAGGACTTCAGATATACTTTTTATACGCAGCTTCTGACAGACTCAGGTGGCTTTGCCCAGAAAAGCAGCCTGTCAAGCGTGCATGAAGTTTTCAAAGACAGCTATGTGGTTTTTGCAGCAGCATGTTTGTGACTTTGGATCTCTGGTGCCATGTGGGTGCCGTTGTTTGAAGTGGGTCTTTATCCAGGAGTGTGCATGTGGAGGGGAGGCGAAGCTAATCTTTATGTTGCAGGGACTGAAGTTTCTACAAGGGTCCGATGCTGCTGGGATTGAAGTTTCTAGACAGGGTCGATGGTAAGAGCAGGAACCTTCGGATGGCTCATCTCAGAGAGATGCTGTCCACATCAACACGCTCGCACAAAATGCTACACGCATGTCAATACACTGCGTGTTGTGCCTTCCATCCATGTGCTTGCTCTGTTACCCTGTGATTTTGTTTTGTAGTAAAGGGTTATGGAAATTAATACTCCTAGCACGATTGTTTGCAGCCAGCGTTGCCATGAGATTGTTGAGGTGTCAGAGATTTGCAATCTGCATCGACAGGGGAACATGAGGGGAGCTATGGTCATGCATTGGGCAAGGGCTCAATCACTGGTTTTATGCATCCACAAACTCTCGAGCCGGAACATACATCATCCAGTTCATTGCCATTAAAACCCTTTTTGCAAAAATATGTGTTTTGGTGGGAATTGAGGTTGCCCAGGTTAATCGATGACCTCAGTGCCCGACTGCAAGTGCTTCACCTATAATCTAGGTGCAAAGGCCAATAGTTGCCAGTGTATGTCGCTTCAAGGATTGCTTCTCTGCGAGGGCCCTCATTTTGAGGTTGTTGCGTCCGATTCATTATAAAGGGATCTTGAACAACTTTGCAGGCATTGCTCGGATCGGCATGTTATATATTCAGACCACACGATCATTGCAACTTCACATTGCAACTCCTGGCCCTGTGCATTTACTACACTTCCCACATGGAAGTCATTTATTTGAATCCACCTAGTCTAGACGTCTAATCATTAAAAAGACCAGTCTAGTGAGTGCTCCCTGATGTGAAGTGGGCACCTTCAAAGTCTATCTGCAAACGTCTAGACTTTAAGATGTTAAAGACCGGTCTGCCGAGTGCTCCTTGCTGACATGAAGGCACCTTTTTTAATTATGTATTTCTTGCCTCTGAGAAAACTGTCAATCATTTGTATCAATGTATGTTAATCTACCCTGAAACCTGTCACTTAGTCTTTTTAAAAGACTAAGTGATGATTCTAATCTTCATCCATGCCTTTTAACGAAAGAAAGTAAATACAGAAGTAAAACGTAAATAACACACACACACACACACACACACACACACACACACACACACACACACACACACACACACACACACACACACACACACACACACACACACACACACACACACACACACGCACACAGTCAGTCCACGACTCAAGTGAGGGATTTAGGTACCTTCAAATTAACAAGACTTCTTCCATGGCGAAGTAGACATACCACACATGTTCTTGGACCCTAGGGCAATTTGTTTAAAGAAAGATCTGTATCTGTAAAATTTGCTCAAATTTCTTTGGAGCGCAAGGACTCTGAGAGGTCGTTAGAGCGTCCATGAACGCCTAGTCCGTCATGATGCTTGATCAGATTAACCAAGGCCACACACACATCTCCGTATCCGTATCAACCCACACACCAAGAACAACAAGAGGACGTGCAACAGCACAACGTGGCCTTCTTATAAGTTTGGACTTTCACCGCGCTTCAATAGCCCGCAGCTTATCTGTCTGTATGACAACCTATATCAACTCTATTTTCGTGATCAGGACAGAGCGGCAGCTGTCTGCAGAGCAAGCACCCCATCGCAATTTGCATGGAAAAATTTTTTAATGTGCTGCCCTGGTGGACACATTAACGGCTTTATACACTTATGCTGCAATGGTAAACTTTTCTCTGCTCTACAAAGAAAATGTTCTCCTCAACGCACTGAAACGTCCCACAGTGTTTAACGCTTCCCTAAAATACCATCCTGCATTCGATCACCCTGATTTGCAAAATGCTCGACCCGGAGGAAAATCAGCTGACCCTGACCATGGCTTAGGCCACATAAAAGCATCCCTTTGCATCCCTCCCCTGCATGTTTAAGTTATAAGCAGGTCAGACAATGCAGGGAATACCAGGGAATCCCGCTTCCAGGGAATCCGGCTTTCAAAAGCGGTATGCATTCATGAAAGACAACAAGCCCTTCTGCCTGGCACGTGCTCCCATAATGATGATCATGGCATGCCTGGCTGGCAAATGCGAGTTGGTCTAGTTATCCCACCCTAGGACTCGTCAATGGCGCTCGGGGCAGATGCATGAGTTGAAATTACTGACAGGCTGGCATGCAGTGAATCAACCCAACCCCAGCGAGAAGGGATCCGCCTCCTCTCCTCTCGTCGTCTTTGACTGCAAAGGGTCAGAGGGGGATGGGGGCAGGAAGAGACACTACATACAGCATGCTCACATGGCAGAGGTCGATGCATGCGGTTGGAACCTGACGATGTGATGATGATCCCTCAGAATATAAGTGTGTACGTGGCATGATTCCATCAGGGTTGGAACCTGACATCACGAATCATCAGAGGCCATGGTCCCAACCCTCCAGACATGGGTCAAGCCAATAGGTATCTTTAGAGGGGTCTAGAGTAAGTTGCGGCGGGTAGGGGGCCAGGCTTCAAAAAGCTTGGGACGAACACCAGAACCTGTTTAGTGTGGAGCATCTCGCCCTTACTCAAGTGGAAGTCCTGACGCTCATGAAACAGGCCTCGATCCTCTTTTCCAGGGATGCATGCGTGATTATCCCGCGCACGGCACGGTAGGAGGACTGACATCGAAGTTTGCTTGACAAATTTGGGTGTAGCTCACCAGGTAGCACACATTGATCGCAGGTGGCGTTGCCAAATTCACGTACACGTTGAAGACGTTGGTCAGCGGGCTGAATGGTCCAAACTGGCCGTTGACACACTCTGCTATGGGCTTCAAAGGGGCCAGTCCGGCTGGTGTGAGGGCCAGCAGATAGTTGGTGGCAGTGGAGGTTCCCCAATCGTATGTAAGCCCACCCGCAGGTGCCGCGGCAAGGTTCAGGCCGTTCAGGGTTGTAAGCTGAGGGTTCTCTGACAACCACAGGGTGCCCACGCAGCTCAAACCCGACAACGAGGTCAGATCCGTGAAAGAGCTGCCGTACAGAACCAGGAGGTTTCCGACGCCGACAAGGGCCGTTTGCCCCGGCAGCTGGCCAAGTCCAAGCCCCGTCTGAGGTACGGGCGGAGCTCCCGGAAGACCAAACCGGGACGCGGCAGACAGCGACTCTGCGATAGATGTTGCGTTCGACACGGACTGGGTCGTCGCAAAGGTAAGCCCGCCGATGTTGTCAAAGATGCTGCTGAGTAGCGCAACGTAGGCGGTGATCCCAAATATGCCTGACACATACTGCAGTTTGGGAAGGAGGGTGGGCCTGAGAACAGCCCCCGTCCAGAAGTCGTGGCCGACGAGAAGGTTTTGGACCCAATTGATATCCCCAACGCCCAGTGTCGTGAGATACGTCTGCGCCAAGGTGGATGCTCCAGTAGGGAAATCTGGCCCGAGCGTGATGAGCAGGGACCCAAGGAAGCTTCCACAGACTGTCGTCCCAAAGGGCCGTGCCTGGTCACAAGGGATATCCGTGGTACTGGACAGTCCTGGAAAATTCGAGAACTTTCCCGTGCAGGTTGACGCTCCAAAGGTCAATGTCATTTTCTGAAGGGAGGTTCCACACACTGTCCCATGCACCCCACTCTCAGGCCACATATATATGCACATGTGTTTATCAAACACCCCGCCGTCAGGCCGTACTAGTACCCTTACACAGGTGCTTGCCATACATGCGACTGTCAGGCCATATCAGTGCGTACGCGCATGTGCATGGTGTAACCGAGTTTGATGTATTGCATCCTATGGGGTTTCTCCGCGGACGAATCTGCATTTCCCACCTCTGTAACAGTGTTCTTTTGTCGTGACAATTGACAGGAAACAATAATCTGTGTAAAGAGGCACCCTCTGCGACATCAAGTGCTCTTCCCCATGCATGTTTGCAGTTATCCTGCTAGATTGTAATTCTGTTCTAGTAAACATTCTTTTTCCTTGCAACATGACACGTTGATCTCAAAATGACTTCACAGCAGTGACAACAAACATGCCTCAGAATGCTGACAGCATAAACTTATATGACATCACTATCACATGCACTAGCTGAAACTCCATGAAGTCTCATGCAAGATGTGCACGTTCGTGATAAGCCTGAGCACGTGCACGTAACACATTGAAAGATGAACAAAGCCCAGACCCTCTGTGGGGCAACTGCAGAGGTATTGAATACTATATTTATAATGCATCCTGCCCAAGACCCAGATATCTGAAATGCTCAGACTACAGTAGAAGCAAGAACCACTGGGCAACTGGGGCCATGCTTTACAGGTGTGGGGGAACAAGGGTGGGGGAAGGGGGGGGGGGGACTCCATCCCATGTTCAGTGAAACATTTGATTGACACCTTTGAATGGAAACCAGTGCTCTCACGAGTATTTTTTTTGAGTGTGAAGGTCCATTCATGTGTGTTTGCGCCCCCATCCCCATCCTTGTCCTTAATTGTGAGACTCTGGTACCCACATGATTGGTCGCCCCCCAAAGTGCTTGACCGCTGCTGGTTCCCACTTGAGTCACCCGCACCATCATTGAGATCCACCTTACGCACTAAAATACCAAGTTTTACAGCACATCCTGAGTCCACTGTGCAAAGTAGACACATCAAAGATGCTGGGCACGCACCTGGCGTGGCTTTTGCTATTTCGACAGCGCACGTAACAGTGGGCCTTGGAGGCGGAGGAGGCGAAGGAGAGACGCCAGGTGGCGGTGGACGGGGAGGGGGTGGAGAGGGTGGAGGCGAAGGAGAGACGCCAGGTGGCGGTGGTCGGGGAGGGGGTGGAGGGGGTGGAGGCGGTGAAGACAGGCCAGGTGGGGGTGGACGTGGAGGGGGTGGACGAGGAGGTAGTGGAGGAGATGGAGGAGGTGGAGGCGAGAAAGGTGGGGGTGGCCTTGGGCATACGGGACAACCCCCTGATTGCAAGTATGTACAGTAGGCAACCCAGCACTGCACAACACACCACACTGTCACGACTCCGGGGAATGGAAGTATGTTAGCTCACAGCTAGATGAACAGCATGTTTCGAATAACAAAAGATTCTTGAAAACGTAATCAAATCTAAAAGGAAAAACTTCTTGAACAAATTCCAAGCAGCGGTGGCCAAGGAACTGCAAAGCAGCCAAATCCCATCCGCACACGACGGTTGTGTGCTTATGGTCTGTGAACAACATCAGTAACAGGAAGAGAAGCGGCTCCAGTTGTGTACACAAGTGCTGGCAGCTGGTCCGCGTCATCTAAAAGACTGGCAATAGGAACCTATTGGAGAGTGGTATACCACTGGCCAGTGACATTTAGCTTTTAAGGTGCCCAGTTCGTCCCTTGCCTGACAAGCCTCGAGTGGAAGGGACCCACAAGGCCGTGGCATGTATGTGGTGCATCAGCACCAATGCGCTTAAACCATACTCTAGAGTGAAGTTCAATGAATATATATGTAAACTTTTGGATTATTTTCCAGGAATGTCGTGCATGCTGCAGAAGAATTTGAGAGTACATATGTAATGAACAAACTGAGTAGATCATGTTTTCTTTTGGCCGAGATTCTTATGCAGCTGAAAGTGACCATTGAGGCAGCGCAAAAACGTGGGAAGGAGGGTTGAAGCCTAGATCCTGACAAAGTCCTGGACTCTCGAACTTCACACAATCAATACGTCCTACTAGCTGTAGAGGTGAGTTTCTTTTAGCAAGACTTCAATGGATAGAAAATACCAAGCAGAAATCTCTTCAAAGACATTTCGATTCTGTAGGCGTTGTCTTTCAGCAACGCAGCTCCTCCAAATGCCACAGGAGACAAAGGAGGCCATTGATGTGGGGCCTCTGAGAATGAGCGCTATACGGGCCCCTGAAATCATTAAATGTAATATTAGCCGTGCTGACAAGTTGGTCCTGATGGCGAGGGCAACTATTGTCTTGTTAAAGGTGTAGAAGAGGGGGGGGGGCAAGATAGTTCTCAATGACCTCTTATAGAGCCATGCAGACCAAGCATTCCTGTCCAATCACAAATTGCATGGGATCCCATCGTGCCACTCCGCTTGACCCTGCCATGGTTTCCCCTAAGCCCATTCTGTTTTAGTTCAATAAATAGGTGAGCAGTCTATCCCAGACCCCAACCCAGGATGCCAAGGTGTGGGCCGGTTCGCAATGCTTCTCCACTTCTACTTCCTCTGATAGAATCGCGATGGACCAGTATTATTTAAAAGGGGGGGGGGGGCAGGAAATAGAGCGGGTAGTGGCACACAGCAAATGGCTGTAGGAACGCAAGGAAAGATCGCAGGGGGAAAGGAAAGGCTGAAGAAGAGAGGAAGGGGGGGGGGGAGGCAGATCTTCTAAGTTGAATTTCAGGTGAGAGACTGACCACTATGTTGCAGCTTCCGACTTGGAGGTTGAGGCCGTTCGAAATGATGGGCGAGGACGTCCCGCAGCCGGCCATGATCCTCCACGAGGACACGGTCTGCGGGGTGCTCAGCGCATTGCCCAGTACAGATGCAAACGGCCCGGGAGCGAAGTACCCATATCCCACTCCGTCGAACCCTGCCAGCGAGGTCAGCGCGCGGTTGCCGATGATGCTGTACTGCCCGGGAGTGCAGCGGATGCCGGAGAAGGACAACATGTTTTGGAATGCCGTGTTCCTGAGGATGAGGGAGCCCAGCGTCGAGGGGCTCTGGCTGAAGTCTCGGAACCTGTCAATGTTGACCAGCCCTGGCAGAGATTGGAGAGCCGGGGTTGCGGGACCGATGCTCACGCTGTTGGTGCAGTTGGCACACTCGTACACCACAAGCGCCCCGACCTGGACACGCGTCCCCCATTAGACCTCCTTTTGGAAAATTCCCAGAAGATCTCAATATTCATCAATATCCAAGAGCTGTGAAGGCTTTTGCCGTGGTAGAGGAGGAAACTTCCGTCAGGAGAGGTGACAATGAAGCAGAGGAGGGACAGCCAGCGCGTGGGGATCCTTTGCAAAATGACCTGGAGTACTTTGTACAGGGCGCTACACTTGTGTGGTTTCGCATTTTTGAGCAGTACAAGCAAGTGATGATGCAACGCACACATGCTGCGCCACGCGGAAATGTAGACGGGGTCATGGCGTACCGCTACCCTTAAGCAACAACACCGAATATGTCTTCAAAAAACAACCAGCAAGAGCAACAACAACAGCAACGCAGCAACAAGCAAGATAGGGACGGTATGAGATCCACACCTGAAGCAGAGACCCAAGGAAGTAGGGGTTGAGCGGGGTGGTGATGGGGTTTGGGGTGTGGTCCACGATGATGGTCAGGGGGCGGGCCATGACGGTGAGGGAGCCCAGCCCAGCTGACTCAGCCAGCGCGCCATCTGGGGCCTGTAGGCTCCCGTGGTTGCCTTCACGTAGGTCAGCACCATTTGCGGCAGCAGCTTGTCGCAGACTTGCCCAAACAAGGGAGCGCTGCAGTTATTTATGAAGGGGACGCCGTTAAAGTAGCCGAATGCGGTACAGAGACCGTCGCCGGTATCTTTCACGCTTACGAAGTCTCCGAGTACTCCGCAAGCTGCAAGTGACCAGAAATCAATGCTTGTCAGCAATGAGCTGAATATCTATGTAATTACCCATCCCCCCCCCCCCCCCCAATCCTCCCCAGATGGGGTTCAACCGTATTAATGATTTAGAGAAGAAGAGAGCGGGGAAGGCGGAAGGGGGGGGAGGGGAGGGGCAACCTTCTTGAGTGTACCAGCTCATCTGCTACTCTCTCACCTCCCATCGAACCTGTGCATGGAGGTGGAGTAGGGCGTAAAATGCCAGGAGATTGGTAGGGTGCACTAAGAGCATGTCCCTTCTGCCTTTCTAGAAAAATGCTCGTTGCACTCTACCGAGTGCAGAAGTACCGAAAACGAATTCGAGCTTAGTTATGAACAGGAAAATCCAGAGGGTTCATAATTTTCTGAGCGGTAGTGCAGACAATCTCCAAAAGAGATGACTGCAGAAGAAAATGGAGGCACCATGTGAATTAGGAGAGCTAGGATCGTGGACCCAGCGGTAAACTTCACGAAGGAGACGGGGGATGGGAGAAGGGGGGGAAAGGGGGGAGGGAGGGAGGGAGGGAGGGAGGGAGGAAGGGAGGGAGGGAGGGAGGGAGGGAGGGAGGGAGGGGAGGGGGGGGGGGAGGGAGAGAGGGAGAGAGGGAGAGAGAGAGAGAGAGAGAGAGAGAGAGAGAGAGAGAGAGAGAGAGAGAGAGAGAGAGAGAGAGAGAGAGAGGGGGGGGGGGATGGAGGGAGAGGGGGAGAGGGAGAGGAGAGGGAGAGGGAGAGGGGAGGGGGGGGGGGGGGGGGGGGAGAGGAGAGAGAGAGAGAGAGAGAGAGAGAGAGAGAGAGAGAGAGAGAGAGAAGAGAGAGAGAGAGAGAGAGAGAGAGAGAGAGAGAGAGAGAGAGAGAGAGAGAGAGAGAGAGAGAGAGAGAGAGAGAGAGAGAGAGGTGGGGGGGGGGGGGAGGAGGGAGAGGGAAGGGGAGAAGGAGAGGGAGAGGGAGAGGGGAGGGGAGGGAGAGAGAGAGAGAGAGGGGGAGGGGGAGGGAGAGAGAGAGAGAGAGAGAGAGAGAGAGAGAGAGAGAGAGAGAGAGAGAGAGAGAGAGAGAGAGAGAGAGAGAGAGAGAGAGAGAGAGAGAGAGAGAGAGAGAGAGAGAGAGCGCGAGAGAGAGAGAGAGAGAGAGAGAGAGAGAGAGAGGAGAGAGAGAGAGAGAGAGAGAGAGAGAGAGAGAGAGAGAGAGAGAGAGAGAGAGAGAAGGGGGGGGGGGGAGGGGAGAGGAAGAGGGTGAGAGAAGTCCAGGAATACCTGGCGTGGGCAGCCTAGGAGTGCAAGAAGCTATTGTAACCGGAGGCGGAGGTGGGGGGCTGGATATTCCAGAGCAGACCCCGCACCCCAGCCCGTTGGCATATGAACAGTATGACGTCCAACACTGCAGCCACCCCACCCGCACGAACTCGCTTGGCTCGAGGTGCTGATCGTCTTCTGAAGAAGACATTCCAGGCCCCTCTGAGTTGCAAGAATGTAGGGCAAAGCAACGAAGTGAGGTCACAGGTTTACGTGGCCACAATGATGGACTTATGGCCGGCAGCAAGGACAGGAAGAGGCTTGAAACTGTGCAATTGCGGTGCATCAACCGGAAATTCGGGGAAAATGGTAAAGACCTTGGAATGACAAGTGTGCTCCATGCCTACCCTACATAGTGCATGCATTCGTGCGACGCCAATTACATAAGGGGCACAGAGGCACGACACAGTCTGCTCATGTTGCTTGGCTCGCGATCTTATCAAGATGCCTGCGGAAGACGTAGTGCAAGAGTGGCAGAAACTGAGATAGTGCAAGGGTGGCAGAAACTAACATAGTGCAAGAGTGGCAGAAACTGAGATAATGCAAGGGTGGCAGAAACTGAGATAGTGCAAGGGTGGCAGAAACTGAGACAGTCCATGAGTGGCAGAAACTGAGTTAGTGCAAGGGTGGCAGAAACTGAGATAGTGCAAGAGTGGCAGAAACTGAGATAGTACAAGATTGGCAGTAACTGAGATGGTGCAAGAGTGGCAGAAACTGACATAGTGCAAGAGTGGCATAAACTGACATAGTGCGAGAGTGGCAGAAACTGAGATAGTCAAGGCTGCACGGCAAGCAGAGGAGTTTGCACTGGAAACCGTGGAGCCAGCTGTGGACATTGAGAGTGCGATAAAGTAGAAGGCTGGAGAAGGAGCCTGTGGAGGAAGTGATGTAGGCAGGGACAGTGGCAACCCGGGAAGAATGATGGAGGCAAGGAGAGGAGTAATAATGGAATGAGGTAGGAACAGGGGTAGTTATCAATTGATACTGGAGGTTGGGACAGTGGCAACTGTGAAAGAATAATGGCAAGGCAAGGGGAGGGGTAACCATGTAAGGCTGATCCAAGCAAGGACCAGCTGTAGGCGAGGAAAAATTATGGAGGCCAGGACAGGGGCAACTGTGGAAGGATGATGGATGCAGGAAAAGGCTGAACTTCGAGACAAAACCCCTCAAATAGCAATCAGGAGTTGGACAGAACCGTAACAAGCTCTTGGGTCCTGGAGATGAAGCAAAGGGGTTACCCGGGCGTTGCATTGAGGTGTTGTGATGGTGACTTGGCTTGAGGACAGGACAGGCCCCACGCCAGGAATGGGACACCCAGCCAAGGGGCGGAGGGCAGCCACAGAAGCGGGGGACAGAAGCCCATTGCTGGATATGGTGACTGCGGGTCCCGGCCGCTGTGTTGTGTTCAGGGATTCCAAGCCATCCAGGCTAATAAGCTCGCGGTTGTTTCTGATGGTCAGGGATCCCGGAGCGCAATTGAGGCCTACTAGGCTGCCCATGTTTGTGAAGGCCGTGCCCGTCACGCTCAGGGATGTGCTGGAGGCGCTGGCCTGGGCTAAGTTGTAAAGCTTCTGCAGGTTTCGGAGGCCTGGAAGAGAAGCGAGGGCTGAGGCATTGCTGGGGCTTAGCCCCGGACTTGCCGCGCAGTTGCGGCACTCCGCGATTGTGAGCAGCCCTGCCTGGAGCCCCCTCCCCCATCACCGCAGATCAGCGGCTAACGGTTGACGCACGGCTGGGAAAGTTTGGCAAGCACAGGGTTCCTCCCTTCACCCCCCCCCCCAGGGGGGCTTCTTTCAGAAAAGGGGGGGGGTGGGGGAGATAGGAAGAAGAAGGGGGGAAGGGAGGGAGCGAGGGAGGGAGAGAAAAGGGCGGGGGGAGTGGGGGGAGGGGGGGAGAGGGAGAGAGAGAGAGAGAGAGAGAGAGAGAGAGAGAGAGAGAGAGAGAGAGAGAGAGAGAGAGAGAGAGAGAGAGAGAGAGAGAGAGAGAGAGAGAGAGAGAGAGAGAGAGAGAGAGAG
>KV908456.1:0-35000 GCA_002005505.1 Botryococcus braunii
AAAAAATAAGTGGCGGTGACTTGAGAAGTTGCTGCTACATCGAGATATGGCTCTGCATGCAAGCATGCCATCAAACGGTCCCTTTGTGAGCTGTTGTTTGTGCATGGAGCTAGCAATTGCAGCTATGACTCTAAATAGATTGCAAGCAATCCCCAAGTTCTTAACAAAGCCGAAACGTTCCGTTTCCCCCAGTTTTGCTTCCTTTGGCCCTTGCGTTTAAGGCATCATAACTTTTTCCTCAAAACCTTGCTCGCGGGGCCCAGCCAACACACACCTCTTTTAAGGACCAATCCTGTGGATAGTGGCACCGAAAGCAATGCTGGTATCCTATCCTCCTCAAACCACAATATACAGCATGCAAAGTTGCATTTCAGCCCAAAGTGATTACCGAACCTTTTACGGAGTACATTGACGTAACTGAACACTCCCCCGCCCAGCCCCTCCCTCTTCAAATGCACGACCTTGTGACTTGCTTTCTTAACAACTTGAATATGGAACTTTCGTTGTTGGAACTTCAAAGTTATAACAAGGAAAATTGAATTCAGGCGTGACGATCCCGGACTACTACGGAGTCCCCAGCCTCCCCACCTGAGAAAATTTGGATCAGTGCAAAAGAGAGTGTCGGTGTATCGTACTCTAGGCAGTACATACCACGTCAGCACCAGAGCTACACATGGCTGTGTCTCACTTCCCTAGGCACGTGCGGCTACCTTTGGCAATTTCGCCCTGTACATTCGACCGCCACTTATTTTTCACCCGGGGGGGGGGGTTGAGGGAGGGAGGGAGGGAGGGAGGGGCGGGGAGGAGGGGAGGAGGGAGGGAGGGAGGGGTGGGAGGGAGGAAGAGGGAGGGAGGAAAGGACTCTGTGTCTCACTTCCCTAGGACTGTGTCTCACTTCCCTAGGCACGTGCGGCTACCTTTGGCAATTTCGCCCTGTACATTCGACCGCCACTTATTTTTCCCCCGGGGGGGGGGTGAGGGAGGGAGGGAGGGAGGGAGGGAGGGAGGGGGCGGGAGGAGGAGGGAGGAGGGGGTACGGAGGGTGGGAGGGAGGAAGAGGGAGGGAGGAAAGGACGGACGGAAGGACGGAGGGGGGGGGAAGAGAGAGAGAGAGAGAGAGAGAGAGAGAGAGAGAGAGAGAGAGAGAGAGAGAGAGAGAGAGAGAGAGAGAGAGGAGAGAGAGAGAGAGAGAGAGAGAGAAGAGAGAAAGGAGGAGAGAGAAGGAGAGAGAGAGAGAGAGAGAGGGAGAGAGAGAGGGGGGGAGGGAGAGAGGGAGGGAGACAGACACACACACACACACACACACACACCACCACACACACACCACACACACACAGAGAGAGAGAGAGAGAGAGAGAGAGAGAGAGAAGAGAGAGAGAGAGAGAGAGAGAGAGAGAGGAGAGAGAGAGAGGAGAGAGAGAGAGAGAGAGAGAGAGGATTTGCAAAAGAGGACTTACGAATGGTATATGCGAGGTTTCTGACAAGGATACGTATTCGGCAAAGCTCAAAGTTGCTATCTGATTTTGACTTGACTTCCAGGGCCTCTATCGATTCATACCACGCATTACCGTAGCTACATCGATGATATCTTCAGATAGCTGTACAGGTAAACCTACATGGGCATACGGTATGCCGCATACCTTTCTGGCATGTTGCCCAATCGCCTTCAGCTTGTTGGACTACGAACAAAAAGACGAAAGAGAAAAAAAATCAATTGGACTTTCGCCTTTCGTGATGGACCACAGCAGTTGCACTTGTCATCATCCACTTTGTCCTGGCCAGCAATTGCGGCCGTCGGACGCTTGCCAACCCGAAACCAGGAGCCGGCCCGGCAGGACCCGGGTGATCAGCCCAGGGCACCCCACAGGGGCCAGCTGGGGCCGTCAGTCGGGCAGAGAATGGGCCCAAATGCGGCATCGCGTGAAAATGGGGCTACCTCTAGAGTGAAGCAAGCGACATGTGGGGCTTCAGGCAAGTGGCACAGCTCCTCGCAAAAACCTAGGGCCTTTACAAAGTATAAGTAATGACAGGAATAACTATTCCTGAAATACTGATACTCGGTAAAGGCCATTACTCGTAGATAGCATGCTTTGACTGCCAGCCTTAACACCACAACACGTACGAACATTGTGGATCCACTCCGGAGTTACATTGTAAAACTTACTTAGCCGACAGAGATGACACAATACCCAACGAAGCCCAGCTCTGTCGCTGCCGCTGATATCATCGATGATCAAGCTGACACAGCGCTCCACCACAGAAGGCTTGCTGAGGACAGGACAATCAGGCACACTTCCTTAGTCCCATGGCTGAAGCGACGACACTCCTATGCAGATTGCTATATTGCCATATATGCCTATGCCGAAGGTCATCACAGGCCATATCAGTGCCAAGAAGGGGGGGGGGGTGGGTCAAAACATTATTGAGCAGCTCCGGGAGACAGTGTCAGCTCTAGACAAGCTGTTGCATACGTATACGTCTCCAACAGGTGCAAATGCAATAAGCATAGCAAATCCCGAAGGAATGGTGCCTAACAGCTAAATCGTGTTAAAAAGGTAGCATGGGGTGGTTTAAAAAATTAAGAGTGAAGCCTAGTTTGTTTAGTTTGCAAATTGTTGCTTCCAGCCATTAATAATTCCCAACACCTTTCTGCAACTAAAGCCCCTACCCACCACCAATTTTGCAAAGGACAATCAGACCATGGTGTTTGACAATGGGAGCACGCTTCGAAGCACAGATACCTTGTCACCTGCATAATCAGTGGTTACTTCCTTAATCCACACGTCTCACACTTCAGTCTCCTGTACATCACGGCAGACAAAGCACGAAGGAGTTGAAGCAGCACCCATGGTCATCAGCCGGGACAGGACTAAGGCCAAAGGTGAACCCACTGTAAAGTAGGTGCAATGCAACTCCAGGGCGGACAAAACCAAGGCACCAAACGCATATCCACAGCAAGGTCGCTCGTCATCTAGAAACTACTATACGCTTACAAAGCAACTCCATACGCCTCCAAATGGCTGAGGAATCCACCAATATTCAAGTTCACGCCTTAAAATTTACGCCAACAGGATGTCAAGTCGTTCAACCCAAGGTCCTGGATGGTTGGCACGTCCTCTGATTACACATGCTCAGTCTCCACGCAATGCAAGCGGCGGCTACGGCAGCAAGGTGCCTACGACATACGAGAAGTCTCACACAATTGTGGGGAAAGGAGCATTTTGAACCTGGTAATGGTACAAACCTTCGCTTGAATGCCGCGCGCGCCCAGGCCCAGTGCAATGTGATGAAGTACAGCAGAGCTTGGTGCCTGCAGACCTGGAGAGGTGCCCACGCCCCAGCGCGCACGCAATCCAAGCACAAACAACAACAATACCTCAATGTGACACACACGCTCTAACTATGCAATGCCTGGATAACCAGCACCACAAAAGTAATAGAACTCCAAAAGTCGTCGCAAGCATGCTGGCCCTGCAAAGCTAACTTGGCTTGCGACACTTTGTTCAAATAAGATGCCCCACTTCATGTGTTTACTGTGCAGCCTGCTGCTCCTGAGGCATGTGCCGAACCCCAACTAGGCTGTCTACCACTGATGCTAGAGTCTGGGAGCAGACTCCCCAGCCAAGAACCACATTGAGCGCACATCAGTGAGTCCAAACAAGTTCAAGCTGTCTGTGACCAGTGCAGCCAGGATTGAGCTCTCCAAAGGAATCTACACAGGAACTGCACGCTGGCCAAGACAGGCACCCTGTAGGCTATACAGTGACAAGAGGTGACACGGCTTGTCTGGCCCACAGCCTTCCCGTAGCTTCCCGCTGGCAGCTCCCTCCTTCCAACACCGCACCACTGGTCAAGCTGGGGCCTAAGCAGGCAACCCCTGATCCCGGTGGCCAAGTTCCAGCACGAGAATATCACTCAGGCCAACTTCAGGCAATTGACCGTCACCCACTGCGGAATCAAATGTTTGCTTTCCTTTCTGGCGGGACCACCCCCATGCAACCACCCTGGTCTCCACATGACAAAGGGATCCAGAGTTGGCTCTGCTCATGCAAAAGGGTTGCCAGACTTGGCTCCTGGCGCGCTCGCCCCACTCGGAGCGCCAAAACCGACATGCGCGGTTGCATGCAGAGCAGGTATCTGCCCATTGATAGGGATTTGCGCATGCGTAATGCTGCCGAACCCACTCTCGAGACCTGGAGCGCTCCCGGGAGCAAAGCTGGAAAAGCCTTGGGGGGGAGGAGCGGTCGCGGCAGTCGGGAGTGCGGCCTTGAGTCCAGGGACTAACATAGAAAAAGGGTCCGGCGGACCATCGGACGAGGCCAACTTTCCGGCGGGCTGGGGCGGGACGGGGGGGACCATAGCCCCATTTGCCATAGGAAACACAGGGGTACTTCCCTGCGGGACCGCAGACGCCCCAGCCTGCGGGTTATACTGCTGCATACCAGAGAAGGCCGGGAACGCCGCGGACCCTGCCGCAGCAGCTGCGGGAAGCCCTGAGGGAAGTTCTGGCCGCTGACCGGGGAAGACATTTGCTGCCCCAGGATATGATGGATTCAAGTACTGCTGCGGTCCAGATGCGTAGGCCCCCATTGGGTATGACGGAAATGATGGTGCGGCAGGCGGGGCGCGAATCTCCGAGAATAAGTCCTGTTGCATACCCCACAACGTTGGCAGTGACCCAGACGAACGATGGAGAGGAGGAAGGAAAATTGACGGAAGATTTAGACAGATGGGCCATTAGAGATGGCCATAGGCCAGCCTAGCCACAATGGCCACAAGCGCAGATGTAGTAATGAATGTTGTCAGTACTACATGCTACCAGAGGAGTTCACCCATAGCAGAATGATTCCTGCCAGCCAGCGGCAGTAGCCACTACCTTTGAAATGCTGTCCCACCCCCTCCTTCAGCAGGCCTCATCTTTGCAGGGGGACATAGTGCTAAACCAAACGCGCGCGCGCACACACACAGGCATGCACACACACATTCACGCACAGGCATGTGCGCGCACGCGCCCACGCGCGTGCGCGCGCGCACACACACACACACACACACACACACACGCACACACATACACACACACATCCATCCCCATGCACACAGCGGCACCTGCGCGCACCCACATATATATGCACACCTGCTACAAACAATGCGCAAGAGAGGGAGACAAAGGGAGAGGAGAAGAAGTGAGAAAGACAAAGATAGAGCGGGAGAAGGGGAGGAGACAGGCAAAGAGAGGAGGGGGAGGGAGAGAGGGTGCAGGAGAGAGGGGGAAAGAGATGGGGACAGACAGAGGGAGAGAGGGGGGGGGGAGAGAGAGGGGGGGCCAAAGGGGGGGGGAGGGGGAAGGGAGATAGATAGAGAGAGAGAGAGAGGGGGAGTGAAAGGGGAGCGCGCTGATCCTGCTCCTGCCTTCGGCCTCTCGCTTTCAGAAAACGAAAGGCCGCCAACAACCCAAACCCCAATACATTAATGACGCCGACAATCTGATCAGTCACAATTTGAAGCCTTGAAGAGGGCCCCAGAGATGCAGCATCACTTCTATTTGAAATGGTCATGAAGAGCACCGCCTTTCTTACAGCCAAGGCAAAGGGCCACCAAGCGGAAGCCAAGTAGGTGATGAATTGGAGGGCATACGCTAGGCAACTCTTGTCGGAGAGCGGGCGCGGGGCCCTTTGGAGCATCATTAGGGGCTGCTCCCACAGGTGCTGTGACGGCTGCACCAGACACACCTGCATCTCCAAACGCTTGCCATCCTGCGGGAGCCGAGGACGTGGACGCTGAGGGCATGGCATGTTGAGTTTCTGAAATCACTGCAGGAGCGGCTGTGGGTTGCGAAGTTGATGCGGCAGGAACAGGGGGATCAAAGGATGCCCACCCAGCTCCTGCACCTGCTGCAACAGGGGCGACTGCAGGGGCTGGGTTGCTGGGGGCTGGTGTGGGCACTGGAGCTGGAGCTGCTGCTGGAAGTGCTGTGGGAGCAGAAGCCGGAAAGGCTGCCCAGCTGCTATCCATTGATGCGGGAGCCGGTGCTGCTGGAACACACCCCCCCCCCACCCTTCTTATGTATTTCCCCCATTTTCCTTGTCTGAACACAAGGGGGCCAACTGTCACTAGGGTAGGCACGCGAATGGAAGGAGCAAATAAGCTTTCATAGGGTTGTGAGGCATTTTGCTTTGGCATATGTTGTGTCCAAAACACTGATTGACAGCCCGGTTCTTATCTCAACTCTGTAATGTATCCCCTCACCCTGATGACAGATGTGGATAGACAGGTCGTGATTATGGGGGTGATCATCATATAAAAGCCATGAGCTACAAGGGTGGGTAAAGATGCAATTTTACTGCCTTAAAGCAGAACACTTAAGGCATAAAATGGTGCAACACCACTCGCAGAGAACGACAACTCTGCTAACATGACTTACAAAGTGTAAATTTTCAAATAGCAGCCTGCAAGTGAAGTTTTGCTCAAAAACTGCCATGGCAAAACTGCGATGGCAAAAGACGATACACGCAAAGCGCAACTGATCAGGCCATGTGTGAAACTTGTGACTCATTCGAGTATGCGAGTCCTCTCAAATTTTTTTAAAAGTGAAATTGTACTCTCAGCCCATCAGGTCAGGTCTCCCAGTCTAGAACTTCCCTGAAAGCTGGATTCAATTGGTACCACTGCTAACAGATGGAGAGGGTTTCTCTCACCTGGAGCTACTGCAGGTAGATCGCCAAAGGCAGCCCAGCCATTATTTGCAGCGCCTGGGGCTATTGGTGGAGGCTGCGGTGCAGGAGCAGGAAGGGGATCATCCAGAAGGTCCAGCAGATTTGGGGTAGCAGGAGTGGCAACCCGTATTGCACTCCCTTGTGAGCTGGCTCCCCCAAAAGCACCCTTGAGTCGAAATTCTGGCCCTTGACTCAGACAGCAACATACAATCAATTTTGCTGACAAAGCTACCGCAATCGCTATCAAGGGAAGGATGACAGCGGATGGCTACACGAGCACATCAATCTTACCCTGAGCTCCCTATCCCCCTTAAGGAACTGATGACAAGAGAATGTGCCGGCATAAATCGCCAAGAATCCAATTTTTCCAAGCTACACTTCAATCCATCGAAATAAAAATATGTTAGGAGATGGCTGCACAAGGTTCTGCTGCTAGGATTTCATGAACCTTCTGTTGCAATCTAAGATTCTGTACAACTTCAAAAGTGATGACAGGAGACGGCTGCACAGGAATGTCCCACCAGATTCATAAGAGTGACTGGGAGTGTCCTGAATCCTGCCAGATTCATAATCCGTCTAGCTTTGAGCTCAATTTCCACGGGCTTAAACTTTAGTTATTTACTTATTGAAGATGACCTGCGAGACACCGCTGTCGCAGAGACATGTTGCCAGGCATCCAGGAACCCAACGTCTTATGGCAGCTAACAGGAACCACTTGCAGCAATCAACACCCAGTAAAATTATGAACAACTGCTGGCAAGCGCAGTCCAAATCAAATATATAATCCCACACCATTGACATCTACTCAAAGGGAAACCAAGAACTTGCTCTGCCCCTCAGCAGTGGGGCGCTTTTGCCTCCAAGCCTGCACGTCCCAATTCTCCAACCCTGACCTTACCTTGAACAAGACAACCAGGCCTGGAATATTACCCACAATATCCAGTTGGCCACTACAAAGCAGCACTGGTACTCTTACCCTCCACAATGGCTTCATCCCCATGGAGGGGACAGCGAATGTTGGGCAGCCCGATTCATGGGATTAGAAATAAGTATAAAGTGTGCTCGACCCCGCACACGCGGAAAAATTATTATGTACGCACCAAAGATACGCCCCGTTCCCAATTTGGGGTTCATTTTCAGAGATGGGCAGTTTACCTGGTGCTCCCTGCACTGCTCTGAACCCCCAGGGGATGCTGAGGGACGCCAACCTGCAGCCGTACCAAGGAATCTGCTGGCCGCACTGGAATGTCATCTTCACTGACAGTTGAGCGAGCGCTACTCAGCCGAGCAATCTGCAGACATGCCCTCTCCAGTGACCAAACATAGACCATGAGTTCATGACGCCTGCTTTTCATATTGATTAATGAATCAAGAAAAAACATTTGACATTTAACAAATTAGCACCATGGATAGCCACATGTGCACGCTCAGCATTACTACAGACTGGGGTTCAGTCAGTGCCTAACCAGAAACAGCCACAACACAAGACGCAGGTAGCACATCTAACAGCAGACCATCCGGCAAAAAAGGCAGGGCATCATAAATGCCGTGATACAAACCGTCAGATGTGCACAGAGCTTTGCGTGTTACATTTAACGTAATTTAAGCAGGGAGACATGGTGGTCTGCAAACCTAACAGACCATTGTTTCTAAGGTTTGCTTACACTCTGAGGAGCCACTTTGACGTCGCTCCAAAATTGCTTCTTCACCCAAACTGCCTCGATCCAAGCTGAAACCTTGGCGAAGCTCCTGCAGCAAAGACAGCACAGGATCATTCAAGCCAGCTGCGCCAGGAAACAGCACCTGGAAACAGTTATCAAGCCCCACTGACCCTGAACATAAGCACCAGATAAACCGGGCAGGGGACATGACAAAGCCCCCATTTCTTTTCCGGCTAATTGAATAACATTGTTGGGAACAGCCTCACACAAAATTGTTGACAGTGGATATTTACTGGAGCACCCAAAGCTGTAATGAATCCGAACAAAAAAGATCGTGTAAAAGATGCTTATTGTCTGGTCACGCCATGAACATACGCGGGAGGAGTAATGCGCACACCACGACAATAACTTACAAGCTCAATACTACCGAGATCTTCCCACCACTTCTCAGTGAGTGTGAGCTACGATGCTGTCAATCATGGGCCACACCTGTCGATCGGCCTTGGCAGGGCATCCGAGGTCCACCTTGCCAGGTATTTGGCAAGAGCTACCTAGGGAGAAAAGAAGCACTCTTTAGGAGCCCTGATAGTGATCTGCACATCAGCACAGGAAAAGGAGAGGCTAGCACATATAAGGAGGGTCAATCTGACATCCTGCAGACCGCTCAAACACAACTCAAGGAAAGGAACATTCGACTATCATGCCACAACTTCAGTTTCACAAGCCGCAGTCTGAGTCAAATGCTCAACGCGCAATAAACCTGCCACTTGCTTCACAGGGATGCGCTTGTTGACGGGCGCATTCACATGCGCTACAAGGATAAATGCAATGTCCATGAGCCAAGAGCAAGCCCATTACTGAAAGTCACATCCTATGGGAGTACATGCACCCTGTGGGAGTGCATGCAATAGTATTTACCACAACTTGACCTGGGCATCAACTCACCGCATTGCCCCCTTGCTCTATTGCTGTCATCTCTTCTGGCTTGAAAGTGGCCATGGTCACACCTTTGACCCTGTGGTTGAAGTGGCGGCTGTCACCACCCCATCCGCAGTTAGAAGCAATACCAAATTTGCTCAACAATGTACTTGTGTCCTCCAACGATATCTACCTCCACATTCCCTGGTCCATGGTTCATGACAAAACGAACTGCCACCTAGCCTAGCAAGATCAGAGAAAGGTCTCCGCCTAAGAAACGGGCGAGACATCAACTTTGAAAAAAAGCTTGGGCATACTGGACTCCACTGCAGATGGTGCAGACAAAGATATTGAAGTCCGTCACGACGTACTGTGGGCTCTGACCAATGCACAATGAAGTTCAGGGGCTACCATCGAAATAATGAAATCCCTCCAATTAACAAATTAAGTTGTAACTGTTTACTTACAGCTAATTGTAAAACAAAGGTTAATTTCTTGTAAGCCTTGGTCCACACTTAACAGACCCCATCAACCCTGGTCCTAACATCCAAGATCACCAAAGAACATTCCAGCACTATTAGGGTAATATTCTCATTGAAAGGAACAAAATAATTAGTCCCTGGCCAACGTTGCAACATGTCTTGTCTCTACTAAGTTATCCCCTAACTACCGCATGCCCTATTGCTCGGATGCGGCAGACTCAAGTTCAAGTATGCCATCCTTTATTGGCCCCACAGATTGTTCAGAATACCACCGCACGCACCAAGGTCTCGCAATTCGCGCATTTTTTATTGTTGGGGAGCCGTAACAATCCCTTCAACTGTTTCTCGTGTTTGGCGTCCAACTTTGAGCCCATGCCAGCTCAAGGGTCAAGCCCGCAAGATCACGAGTGACGGGTACATTGATGAAATCCGTCAAAATCGCCGGGTCTTGCGAAGGTTAGTACAACACCGAACACAACCATCCTTCCAACGTCGTGGAATACCCGAGAAGAACATGAACGTTCCCTCAGGGCCTGTAATACTGCCACCCTCAAATCAATTTTCTCGGCTTTCGTTGTCGTCCAATTGATCTGGGATATCTGCTCTTGTTTATACGGGCGGGGTGTAACACCCAAAATCGTCTAACTGACTGGAGCCCCCGAGAGAGCCCACGAGCACAACCCCCCCACTTGAAGATCGAGAGTCACGGACATGCGAAGGCAAGGGAGCCGGTATGTCTGTGTGTTGCTCTGCCAGCAAGGAGCTTGCACGGGCCAAACGCCGTCCCGCCCGCAAATCCCATCGTAAGCGATCCCCATGTGACAAACCTGTACCGCATATCGCCCGTATCTCCGCGCACATGCAGCACATCACGTGCTGCCTGCACATGATTTTCCCTCGGTCATCGCCCTCAAAGCTCTTAAATCATGAATCTCATGAACTTCACGAGATTCATGACATGAAGAGGCTCACATGGGACCCATCGGCTTCACATGGGATTGGATCGGCTCCGAAACGTGTGTTGTCACACACAAAGCTTCAGACGTAATTACGATTGGGTCGTGCATGTGGATGCTTTTCCATTATTCATACAGTTTCCCACGCTGGATTTGCTGTTAACAAAACCCGCACCAACTGACATATCGACTGTGACATGCATACCACTTTGAATGAGATGCAAAGTGATCTTGCTGATATGACCTAGAAAGACCAAAGGACCAATTGCAGTTGCCTGCATGTACACTGGGCATCCTGGTTAAGGATGCTGGCCACATGTGACCACGCATCCCAACCCAACTCAAAGTCACAGGTACGTTGCAGAGACAGAAACTCCGAATGAAAACCCTTCATGAACCTATCTGACCCTTCATAAGCAGACTAAATCCGTGGATACCACAAACCCGGGGGCTACGGTATTGTACTATGGAATAATACATCCTTCAAGAAAGCAGGGAACCCCCGGTGGGGGGGGGGTGGAGCGTACTGGTCGGGAGTCTGGTTTGACTGTGTTGTCCCTCTGGGACCCTAGGCCTACATATTGCTGGGAGGAAAGGAGATTTGTAAATGTATGGTGGGATCGGGGCATACTGTGTTCTTACAGAACCTTTTTCTCCATGTGTGCCGGGTCATGCACACTTTACACCTATTGCAACGGGCCCTGTGGTGGCTTGCTAACTCAGATCTTAAACTTACTTAATTTCAAGGATGTTATCCCACAATCCTTAAGGAGGTCGTGACCAGGGTGTTTGCTGAGGTTATTATGACTTTTTAATCATGATGATCATCTGTTCCTACACATCAAGCAAAGGCTGGACGACATCAAGTGTGCCACCGCAAAGAGTAACTGCACTAATGCCGAGTGTTATTATTAGTGCAGAGAAGCTTGATCATGCATGGAACATACGAGCTTTGGAAAACATAAAAGGACTCAGGACATGTCTTTTCAATGAAAGGCTACTCCAGCCGAACAGCCGGAGTGGAAGAAGTTAACTTGCCACGGCGTAAACCCATAATGCAAATTAAATCTCCTTATGCCCGATATGGTATACAGATAAGTCTATAGGTATAGAGGTACTAGAGGCCCTGATGCAAGTGTGCATGCACCTCTCATACGGAGGCCCTAGGGGTATTAATTTGCATGCGAACACTACAAGCACTGATTACGGGTTCTTAGCGAAGACATGATTTTAGACAAGCGTGGGGTTACTGTGGGCACCAACTGTCACACCTTCGGCCTTGCGTTACAAAGAGCCCTTCCTCTGCAACAGTTGTAGGAAATGTCTGTGGCTTCTGTGTCGAACTAATTCAAAAACAGGGTTGTACCCTATCAAGTTAACGGCTTGGAGTAACGATTGAGACAAACTGTCATTTGCTTGAAGGACCCGACGCGTCATGACGAGAACATGACAGACTCCCCCCTCCCCAGAGAAATGTGCCATGCAAAACTTTCTTAATGTTGGTCACTGCGCATCCACTTCCGTATACGTTTTGAACCTTTCCAGGCACTCCGTCCAATTCGGCTTGGCTCCTGGCCAGGAGCCATGGATAGACAAACTCGAGGACTGAAATAGTTGTACAGCGACTTCCATTCTGAACTTTTGCACCTGTCAGCTCAATACCCTAAATCAAACTCTATATTCTCACTAAACCAAGAATTGCTGTCAATGATGAATTGAACTTTATAGGACGGATATTGGCAAGTTTCTACCACAGGTTGCAGATCTGTAGAGCCACATGTGGTGACTTGAAACACTGTGGCGTGGGAAAAAGACCGTTTTGATGAAATATGCAACTATGGTCTTCGGTGTTGGCATTACTCATGCAATGTTTTGATGTATGTGCATGTATACATCGCGTACGTACCTACGTATGCGTATTGGGCATATACATGCTGAATTGAATAGTGCAATATGCAAAATGCTAGGTTCCTTGGGATTACATGCATCACTGGCAGGACGAGTTCTTGTCATATACGTGTCAATCGTCGTGAAACTTCTTGAAGTCGTCTCAGTCTTCCTGAAGAGTTCTCAATCATCGCACCGAAGTTCCTGAATCCTCCTGAAAGAGTTCCCAATCATCGCAACCAGTTCCTAGTGGTCGTGAGAAGTGCATGGGAAGCTCCAAATACTTCTCAATCTTCTAAAAAAGGTCCAGGTTGGGCCGCATATAAGTACAGGACGTATATGGGGACATCTTATGGACTTCCATGCGTTTTTGAGACTTTCTATAAAAGGTCTGAGAAACTTCCAGTAAGGCGGCATACGTTCTCAAACACGTCACAATGCTTCTCAAACGTACTTGGAAGGGAATGAGAAGAGGAAGCACTATCGACGTTTTACGAACTTCCAAAGAGTTTCAAGAAGGTTTCAGAAAATAATGAGATGGTTACAGGACGTTTTGAGAAGTTCTAAGAAGTTTTGTGAAGAGGATGAGAAGTCCTCTTCTCAGAAAACTTTGAGAAGTTATCATCAAGAAAGTTGAGACTTCTTCAAGAAGTTTCACGACGATTGAGACGTATATGACAAGAACTCGTCCTGCCGGTGCATGCAATGCACTTTTATTTATGTTCTTTGTGCCAATGAAGGAGAAGAGGAAAACCTGTTTGAACCAATTAACATGTGCACGTTGGTGTACCAACTATATACATCGTGTACAAAAAGACCCCCCTACGATAACATAAAAAAGGCAACATGTAGGGGGTCTGCTTAGACTTGCCATACAAACTCTCTCAATGTGAACATTCCTAACCAAGGCTACACTCGGCCTAAGGCTCAATTTTGTTGTCGTCCATGTCCAATTGTTTATCATGGTAGCTTTCCCCCAAGTTATTCCTAGATCAAAAGATCAATAGCACTTCGGGGATCCTGTTTCTTTTGTCGGCGGTTTGCCAGAGTGGGCATTTCATCACTGGTACATACGTATGCACCAGTTACGTATGTATACACGACAACGCTCTTGCAACCCCCACCCCCTTTGCGGGCACTTGTACAACACTGCCTCTAACAAACAACCGATGGGATTCTTATCCACCTTCAAAACATGGTAAGATCTACAGGCCATTTCAGAGTCCTCAATCTTGGCCATAAAGGGATGAAATATAGTTTCCCGGTCTGCTGGTTAAAAACTGAATTCTGGCCATGCCTTCTCTGGCCTATGAAGGAAATGGTTCTCCATGGATCTGGGAGATCCATGAATCACTGTGGTCATCACAACAACTGAACGTTAAACACAGCAACTATCTCCCGTCCAAAGGCAAGTTTAGGCAACATCATCTGCCAACGTCAGAGATTGTGCAGAGGTTGACAGGACCCACACGACCTGACAGCATTTCAATGCCTCTGTAATTTCACAGAGCAGCCTGTGTAGTAGTTCCAGGAGCTATACAGATGGTCAGTGAAGTCACTTTCCCGTATTCGTAAGCTGTAAGATGGTTGACGACAAGCACTGTTTGGCATCTGACTGACGGACAGGCAGACACTGCGTGCACGTCGATTGAGACTTAGCCATGTCGGACGAGGCAAGCCAAAACAACTTGTAAAAACACAACTTCCATTTGCAACAAGCGTTCGTCACAACAACTTATTGCGTATCACTCCTACCGCCAAAGGTTGTCGTCGTTGCATTTTGGCAGATGCATGACTGCAGAGAAGTCGGGATTCAAGATTTTTTAGTAACAAAGTATGCTTACTCCGGACCATGCCTTCCCTCCTCTGTCCACTGAAGAACAGTGGATTTCCATGAAAATTATGATGAGAATGCATTTACAATCAATGCATGCTGCTGCGCACATGCATGCTGGCTACAATTAATCAAGAATTTTTCTTGATTGATGTCATAGCAGCACTGATTAGGAGCACCTTGAACGAGGGCTGAATTGTCGGGACCTCCAGAAAGGTGTCTTCTTGCTGGAGAGATTGCATCCTCCATTTAAAAGATTGTGAGTTCTGACTCATACTCTGAATGAGAAGTAAACTGAAACCAACTTTCAAGCACGCCAAGGTATAGCACTTGGTTAGTCAGCCATTTTTTTTATGCCTTCCCACATGGCTTTCAAGAGAGCACGGCAGAAACCCGAGAAATCCTGCTAGCCCTTAGCAAACCAATAAGGTGAGCGAGCAGCAGACTTAATTCGCGCTGCAATTGCGGGAGCTGGATATCCATGCATGAGTAGCGGCGTCTCATCTGTTAAAGGGGTCGCACTATTTCTGCTGTCTCCAGCGCTTTGCACTTGCAGGGACTGTAAAGGCGTCCGTGGCTGCCCAATTTCATACCGGTGCCCAGATTGCGGCTCTTCCAACGGGATGTTTTCTTGCCCTCTGTACAAGTGCCTGAAAGTCAGTTACACGAGACAAAGTAGTCAATCATAAGACATCCATAGTATTGCCCCACACAGCGTGTCCTCATCAAAGCAGCCACATGTCTTGGCTACCCCATTGGACATTCATGACAGGGTTCACAGTTGAGGTCTCAGTAGATACAGCCTGTAGATTTGACATGCTAGTAACGTGGTATTGTCACTTTAGATCCTAACTCCATGAGCAATACCTTCTCAGGGTATCCGGTACTTGACTGGCAGCTGAGGACATATCAAGCTCTACAGTCAAGGCAGAAACGGCGCCCTGACTCGCGTGAATTTTCCGTTCCAGCGAGTGTCGGGTGTTTTTCATCATTTGCATGACGCTCCCCACATGCTGTCCTGCATGCTGGGTCATTGCCAGCAGCTGCGCCTCCCGAGCATCTGCTGCACCTATGAGGCCCTGCAGGCCAGGACGGCATTGATTCAAGACTTAATTACTTTCCCCCCTTTCCCAATGAAGTCACTGATTGCACGTCCCTGTTACATGACACACCCTTCTTCGATTGGGACCATACCTTCTGTACCGTCCGTTAATTTGGACAGAAGAGCGGCGACATGGAATTTACTATTACCAAGAAACTACATCCATCGACCTGGCAATTATTGGGCATACTGCTGTACATGCTAAAGCGCACGAAACCTCTGCTTAGACAAATCACCCAGGCGCAAGAGCTTTAGTTGTTGACGATAGTGTGGTCCATCCCCGTAATGCCTAGAAACCTGATGGGCCCCTTCTCACTTGTTCTGAAAATTCACAAGGATCATATACTCTGAACTTTAGAGTCTGAAGATGAACCTTGCATTATCCCGGTTCCTGGAGTCCAGCTGAGTACCGTTTGCTTGCCATGGGTACAAAACGATGTTTTGTCTTACAAATTAACCTGTATACTTGGCTTAGCTTATCACCTGCAGTTGAGCCACTGTCGAATTGGCTGCCAGAAGCTGTTCTTGAAGCTCTTGTGTTGCAGCCCGTTCCTTTTCCAGGTCTGCGTGGAGTTTTGCAACATTGCTGTCTTTGCATGTTAGGCAAATGTCTCCAGCAAGCTCAAGGCTCACTTGCGATGGTTCTGCGCTGCCAGAGGAAGACCTGGCCAACTTTGACAGTTCCTCCGACTCTTTCAAACGCTGTGAAATCTGATCACACTCCTCAGTTTTGGCCTGCAAGTCTTCCTGCAGGCACATGAGGGTCACGGCTACGTTCTGCTGCAGTTTGTGGTCTGGGTAGACGGTTGCAATAGGCAGCAAATGAGAGATACGAGGCAATATGCGGGCCAGTGCACTACATGCATCTCAAACGCTACCAGACCATGGTTGAAGAACATGTTTTTGCACCCATGGCCCGTCCCACGAATATCAGGAGCATGTCACACCTGCAACTGCAGTACTTCAGCTTTTGCATCAGCAAGATCTTCACTTAGCTTTGTCAATACTTCTTGCACGAGTTCCAATTCATTTGTCAGCGCCAGAATTTTTTGGTCTCGTTCAACTATGCCTTCCTCCGCTTGCAGACATGCTTGCGTGGCCGCCTCCTGTACCGGTCTGCATCCTCTTACTGATGTGCAGAACAGAATGACAACAATATGACACGTTGGCAAACCATGTGTCACTGCAGGGCCACCGTGGGGGCAGAATCACCTTAAAGTGGCCTAGAGTTGCGAATTGTATGTATCATATAGTCACTTGCTAGAGATGTACATGAAGGCACATTAGGTCATGCAATGGTCAGACAAAAGAGTAAAAGCAAGGGGTGGATGCAGGAGGCTTTTGGGCTGCAACCTGTGCTTCTAAATGAAGAGCTGCCAGATTGTCATGTGCTTCAGTCAATTCTTTAGACAATCTTCCACACTCTTCCTCCTGGAGGGCCAGTTGCACGCGCAAGGCCTCTGCAGCTGCTGCATCTTCAGCATAATGTGCAGATGTTTCCTGCAATACAATACGGACTAGAAGCATGCTTAATCTAGTACGCTCTAAACAAGTATGACAAACTCCAGTATGATCTCTAGCAGATTTTGCCATGCCTAGGACTTCTGCCTGCCGCCATACATTGACACTCTAGTCGGGGAACTAAATGAATTACAAATCTGTTACTACTTTCCATCCCCCAGCTCTGCAAATGGTTCACATAAATTTGCACGTGTAAACATTGTACAATATGTCTTTGTAGGGTTTGCCACCTGTTGGCTTTCACACGGTTGATGCTGCACTCAACGTATGTGTAATTTTGTGTGCAAACGGCCCTGTATGCATTCTGAGCTTCTCTTACTGAGAAGATGAAGAAAGTAGTTGAAAGTGATAGTACAGGGGAGACCAATTTTGTAATGTGTATGCAGTAGAGGCAAACAAGTGGGCATACTCATATCCAGTGTGTTTGACTGTTTGTCACTTAAAGATGCCCCAATATGCCAGCCCCTCATAGAAGTGGCAACGAAGCAAACGCTCTTTAAGCACATATAGAGGTAGCAAATGCGTCTCTTTCTTTATTGTACCTAGCATAATCAGGTTAACATTGACTTGTATGCAGTCAATGCTTACCCGCAACCTGGCATAATCAGCCGCAGCCTGGTCCAGCTGAGCCGATAATTCCTTGACTTCAGCCTCCTTTACGGTCAGTGCTGTCTGGGTGTTTTGCAGCTGGCCTTGGGCTTGATCAAGCCAGCGCTTTGCTTGCTGGGCTGTTGCTTCTTTGCGGCTCACTTCATCCTGCATTTTTTAATTTTTTTTCCTCACCACTTGGGTATGCCCCGTCAACACATGCAGGCACGTACCCCCAAGCTCAACGCCAGATGCTATGACGTGCAGACACACAAACACACACACCCTTACAGCCCATGATGTGTGCCCTCCATGCTGTGTCTCCTGCACCCTGTCCAGATCTGGGCAACCTTGTAGGATTCTCTCCAAACTAGCTCTGTGCCAAACGAATTACTTGCCATTGAAAACAGTGCAGGAGAGAAATGCCCTGATGGCAATCTACAGGATCTGCATATCAGGGAAACTCCTTTCTATGCGAACATACCCACCCACCCACCCACCCACACACACACACACACACACACACACACACACACACACACACACACACACACACACACTCCCCTACCCAAGGGCTGGAAGGAAATCAAGGATAAACATGTGGGTTATTCGACCAACATTTACTGTGCAGGGAGTCAGCCTGTACTTTTATACAATGTCATCGGAGAAAATTCCATATTCTCAAACGGGAACAAAAGCCCCAGTGCGATTGGGTGGCTTGGCTTACAAAGGCGGCATGTCATCTGAAGTGGAAAATGTGAAAACTTCACTCAGAGAGTAATGCAACAGGAAGTACTAGCACTCTTTTAACACTTGTTGAGATGAGGGCATACAGCAAGTTGCCGCTCCAGCTGTGTGAGTTCCCGGTCATGAAGTGCAGCCTCAGCAGACCTTTCTTCCTCCACAGCTAAGAGTTCCGCGCGCAACATTTTCAGCTGTCCACTGTTAGTACATACCACTCGTGCCACTTCGTCGCGGAGTGCCCTGACTTCCTCATCCAATGGCCCCTTCCCTGTAACCCATGTAAGTACTGTGTCCGCAGTACGATGGACTGAGGGTTCTTCATGCTTTCCATCCTGCCAGATTCAATCTCCACCATCAGCGACCCCATTGCCCTCTTCCCTTTTTCTGGGACGAGCAATTGTATAGGCCTTCATTCATCACAGGAGAAAATGTATGCTCTGCTTTGCACATACACAATGTAATGCAACAGCTTTCTTTGTGAGCATCAGTAAGGGGGCACCTTAGAAAGTACGGGTTGCCGCAGTGAGTGGCGGGCTTGAGAAAGAGAGCTGCATACTGTCGATACCAAGTACTTCCATGTGCAGAGTAGGAATATGATTAACCATATTGCCACCAACAAGAAAACACCTGATAGCCCCAAATATGCTTAAGATTTGTATTTTACTTTTTGAAACACACACACACACACACACACACACACACACCACACAGACACAGACACACACACACACACACACACACATTGGTTTAATAACCGAATGCGCAACTCGAGGAAACACCTGATATGATGAGTGCTGGAACACCATACGGTAAAAGTGCTTGAAGATAAAGGTCTGCTTTCAAAGGTCCAGAGCGCCTGCAAACAGTTACATGAACAAAGTCTTAGTTATGGCTTCTGAAACCATTGTTTATTGCTTGTGAGAGGGATCATTTCTCCATGGGGTGTCCAACAGTGAATGAGTAAGAGGGCTGAGTTTAAAAACTCCCACAGTTGGCCTCACGCTAAGCTTGCACTTGCGTGCGTGTGTGTGTGTGTGTGTGTGTGTGTGTGTGTGTGCGCTTTCTGAGGAGGGCTTTTGTTGGTGAATGACAATGGCCTGTTGTTCTTCACCAATCAAATGGGCCCTACCAATGCTTTTGTTCTGTTACATTGTGGACTTTCGTGGCAGATAGGATGTCTTGTGAGTTCATCACACTATCGTTGTGGAGAAAAAGCTCCATTGCTTGTACTTCAAACTCGACGCGTGTGACCGTTTGCTCTGCCTTTGCATGTGCATTAATTAGACCTTGTAGAGCACTCTGGGTCTCGTCCAGAGCGGCCTCAACTTGCTCCAGACCAGCTCCCGTGTCTTTGAATTCCTTGAGGAGTAGTTCAAGATTTTGGACTCCGCTGTTTTGATTTGTAAGCACCTCCACATTATCTTGCTGAATGCCCGTACACACCCCAATAGTGTGAGGCAGCCTCCACCATAGACTCAGTTTCATGCCTCAGACTCATTGCCCGCAAGATGCAGACTAAAATTCTAAGAAATGGAGAAACGAGTAGTTTATTGGTTGGAACGCGTTTAACACAGTATGATAGGCTGTGTAAATGACACACAACTTAGTGTCAACATTGCCCCATCCTCCCCGGTTCCTTAAGAGTCAACTAGTTACTTTAATCACCTTATGATAATCCATCACAGACATAAGTGGCTGCGCTATGATAACCGCTGCAACTAAGATAATTACAGAGACAAGAAAAATGTCGCCAGCACTTGTCGACTGCTTCTGGCTACGGCTCCGGCTCTGCATCCAGTCCATATACTCTGGAGAAGATAAGAGTTCATTTAAATGCTTCTTGGTGCAGGCGTCCCGACGGTGTTCATAGTCTTGCTTGCTGAGTTTGCCCGAACGAAAATCTAGGCCGATGTCTTTCAAAATTCCAGGTGACAACGCCATCGTAGAGTGAACTCCCTTTTACTTAATACGAGTTTTACATTTAGACGGGCTAAGGAGAGGTGTTTGCCAGCGATAGGTTTCTTGCAGACTACCCCGATTTGGAAAAATACCAACGGTCAGCTCAGCTGTCATACCCACGTTTTGACCTGCAGACTGCAGGCTGCAGTGCGGGTTTACGCGAAACCCTAAAGTTTCCGGTTCCTGCAAACCGAGTTCCGGAGCGACTCCGGAACTCCGGAGGAGCCCGGCTCCCGGTTCGGGGACCCGGAGCCGTCAGGCTGACGATTCGGCACTGCCGAATCGGCAGTGACGAACCTTGCGCGATCTAGGCGAAGTCCGAGCAGGTTGAGCCAGCTTTATTGGTGCCACTAAGGACCTTAGTTCACGCTCGCTTGGTGCTGTTGATCTGACCTTGGTTATTTGATTGAGGTATTGCAGATACGAGCTTTTCGAAGGTGGTCCGAAGCCTGCGATTTTCGTGATAGCTGGTTTGGGGTTGAAATATGCACGTTGGGCAGCCAATATAATTGGTACTTAGTCGTTGGCACACACAGGCATGGTCAGGCCAAAATATTTACCACCTGCAGCAGCTCAAGAAGAGGTCCAGCGAACGTTGAAGACGCTCGAGTTGGCGAAGACATCTGTACATGTACGTGTAGGATTTCGCTAGGGCGAATCTAAAGCTTCTGTTCTGACCATTGTAGAGCAGGTTGTTCCTTATATGTCTTAGGACATTACATGACGCTGGCTGTCGTGAAAACGGATGCTGGGCCGCCACAGGGGTAGTACATAATCTCCTCTTGTTTACGGGGTATTAATAGTATTACCTGGATGTCATTGTGGGTCATGTTTGCTCTTTTACGACTTATTTTATGAGTTATGCGGGTCAGGGGGGTTTTTGGACTCCAGCAAATCCGAAAGTGCTCACACTGTGTTTCCATTGCTGTCTGGTGTGCAGACTGCTGAGAAAGCTCTTTCAAAGTCGAGTGCAGAAGTGCTGAAGGCGCAAGAAGGGTTAGCTGCTGCGGAGGCTGCACGAGACTTGTTGAAGGGTGGGTTTTCAGACCTCATTTGCATGCTTAAGATGTTGGCTTCTAGGGCATGGCTGAATTAAAACGAAATATCATAATGTGTGCAAAATGACAGGGAAAAGGTCACATGTGCCCGAGATTGTATGCAGAACATAATCCTAAACGAGTGTCCTGATCATGTGTTGCCGTCTTAGGCTTAAAGGCGGATCTTGGAGTTGGAATAGACGTGGCACAGGCACTTGCTGCGCACTTTGCCGACAGAGTCAAGAGCATTGAAAGCGAGGTTTTGAATACCCAAAGGCAGTTGCAAGGGGCTGAGGTACACCCATTAGCAAGGTTGAGTTGGTCCTGTGTCTGAAGATGCACTTCGTTGTTCCCTCCACATTGACAAATGCAATCCTGCACTGGCATGGTTTTTATTCTTTGAGACTTATTCTTTAAATGACCATGGACTGTTGACTCTTGGCCTGTACGATGGCTAGGCACAAGTAAGAACTTGGAATAAGGAGGTGGCCGCAGCAGAATCAAGGGTTACTGCACTTCGAGAGGATCTCGGATCAGCTGAGAGGAAACTTCGCAGTGCTGAAGCAAAACATAAGGCTGCGATAAAGAGTGCTGAGGCAGTAGCCTCTCCAGGGCCGAGTTCTTCTGGGGGCAAGATGGCAATATCCAAGGACAAAGGAAAGAAAGCCAAGGGGAAACGAGCTCCCACAGACTCCCCATCCTCACCGGAAAGCAATGGACGAGCCAGGTATGTTGCCACTGCCACCATCTGGCATCTTGATTGATCCACTACTCTAGAGCACGTGATGACATGGCAGGACCAGAGATGGAAGATTCCTTTTGTTACTGGCAGAATTTGCTTCTCTAGATGTGAGGGCTGTACTGTCATTTAGAACTGTGCGTATCTGCATTTTTACAAGTACGTGATGGCCTGACAGGACAAGAGATGGAAGATTCCCTTGGTTACTTGCAGAATTTGCTTCTTCTAGAAGTGAGGACTGTAGTGGGGAAATGGATGATGTGAGGAGTGTAGTGGGGAAGTGGATGATGTGCCATTCAAAACTGTGCGTATCTGCATTCTGACAGATACGTGCACCGGCGTAGAGACGCTGGGCCTAAAAGAGCAGTCCAATTGTAGAGGGGCTTGCAGACATCATGCATGCTCATTACTCATTGCAGATGCAGACAGACTTTATGCACAGAATGAGTGGGCGTGTTTCTCGTAAAATGCAGAGACTAAATGCAGGAGGGGTAGTTACTGCAGGAAGCGAAGGGCACGTTCACCGTCTTCGTCTCCGTCGCGCTCGTCACGGTCCAGGAACAGGGACAGGGCAGACACTTCACGCAAGCGAAATAGCTCGCGCCGGCGCTCTCGCTCACAATCACAGCCTCGAAAGGGAACAAGGCGCTCTCGCTCGCAGTCACAGCCTCGAAAGGGAACAAGGCGCTCTCGCTCACAGTCCCAGCTGCGAAAGGCAACTCGCCGGAAGGCACATTCATCTTCACGTTCACGATCTCGATCTCGGGACCGCCGAAGAAGATCGAGCCCTCGGAGACGTGACAGGTCACGGGAGAGGTCCCGAGATCGCCGACGTTCACCTGTCAAGCGGTCGCCACGGCGAAGGTCTTCTAGGGATGGACGCCGCTATACTCACAGCCCCTCAAGGCGCAGAGGCTCCCCACTCCGCCGGCGCTCATCCAGGTGCTAAGATCACTAGTCAATAGTGTATTATCTCTTTGGGGCAATCCAAGTACAGAAAGTTGTTGAAGGTGCCCTTGAAGTGCTGAAGTGCTAACGCTGCACCAAGATGACTGTGGATTCGTAGCGTACATGCATTGAGAATTAGATTGTTGTTTTGAAAGCGGGCATATGCATTGATCCTAATTTGCCTTGTTTATTTTATTTCCCAAAGTTTTGCCAGGTATCTTATTGGGGTTTGTGTGATCATGATTGTAGGGATCGGGACCGAGCCAGAGATAGAAGCCTCAGCAATTTGCGGCGAAGGGCTTCACCGATCCGTGCAAGCACACCTCCTGTACGGAAGGGTGGTCGGAGTTCCACACCCACCAGAAGAAACTATGGACGTAGGGAGCGCACCCCCAGCCCTCCGAAAAAAATGGATAGAGAAATGGAGACCAGAGTCAAGGAGAAGTCCGGAAAGAAAGCAAAGGAGAAGGACCGCTCGACGAAGAAGAAGCGCAGGGACAGGTCCCCATCAGAGACAAAAGGGGCAAGGGAGGTCTCTGAGGCGGGGTCTGAAGAGCCTTGTCAGGGAAAAGGCATTGACGGGAGTGAAAAGAATTCTCCTGGGGTTCAAGTAAGGGTAAGCGCTGGAGCTGAGCACGACAAGGCGACCACATCAAATGCAGGGGCACACTCCAATAGGGGAAATGGTTACGCATCGCCAGCTGAGCAGGAAAATTCGGGCGGTGCAAATGGACAATTGTCAGATGCTGACTCCAAAAGCGAGAAGGGAAAGTCTCCTGCTTCCAATGAGGCACGTCCACAACTCTCCATTGTAACTCGATCCTATTAATAGTCTCGTGTGGGGCTATGTTGTTTTGTTCACCTTGCCTTTTCTGAACATTACGATAGATCTGTGTTGTGCTTTGCTGAAGCAGAATTAGTAGGTGTAGCTGCCATTCTGAATGTTTTGTTCAACCATGTCCTCTCGTGATTGGCCCCCCTCCCCTCCCCCAGGGCTTTCATTTATTTTTCCCTTTGGCAGTAGTCTCACATATACATTAGCTCAATCTGAAGGACTCCAAGTTGTGGATCTGTGGTGAGTACTTTTTTGCCTGTACTAACGTACACGGTACAGTTGCAATGTTTTTGTTGGATCCTTGCCTGGTGTTAGTGAATTTTGGAGTGTTGTAGGATGATGAGCTGATTGTCAATGAAGACCAGGATGAGGACCGGGAGAGAGATGGTACGTCCTCACGCTCCAAAAATGGGAGCAGACTTTCTGAAGGCACGCAAAGTAAGGACATTTATGAATTACAATTTAGTCCAGTGGTGCCGCATTATTGACCAATTTACGATTTGGAACATGCATGACACCATGGTAATCATTAGTATATACCGTATCGGCTAAAATTAATTTAATGAATGAAGTTAAATTCGACGTCTCATTAACTTCCCAAGAAATTGATTTCTGGGGGCTTTAACAATAATTATAAACCCCTTGGAAAGTCAAGCGTCGGTCGTAACACCAATGGAAAACATCTCAAAAGTCCAGCGCCGGTCGTAACATTAATGGAAAACGTCTCAAAACTCGTGTTAGGTATTGCAATTACCTCACGCCACGCCAGTTGGCTTCGCATATTCCCTTCCCCGTTCGTTTTTACCTTTGTTTCTGATGTACCAGAAGGTATTGTAACATATTTAAAAACCCCTGGGAAACTCAAATCATCTCGTGTAACATTATATAAAAACCTTTGAGAGAGTCGAAATCCGGCTTATAACAATTATGGTTTTTTAGCCGATACGGATACTCTGGAAAGTGCCGTACCGACCATGAATATCACTACCAAAAAACAATTTAGGATGTTCAGGAGCTCAGAAATCGGGTGTCCAATCAACTATGGGCATTATTAATCTGAGTGTACCTCCCCCCCCTTGGGGGGTCGCCTCCTTGGTGGGTACATGTTCAGAAGGACTTTGGGCGTCCTAGTAAAATGTAATATGTATGGGCATTGGAGGTCTTATAGGCAGAGATGCCAATATGCCTCGAGGATGTGAGGGTTGGGGAGGGGGGAGGGCAGCACTCTAGACAGGAGTAGAAAGGTTGTGCAAGGGCTAGAACATCTTGTCTGGTGGTGTATTGACCTCTGAGAAGAGGGCTGCAACTTCTCCAGATCATTTTGGCAAATTTTGGAAAATAAAGATATATGGAACCTAAAATATGACAGGTGTTCATTTAGTCCCGTCATTAGTATTCGGATTGCTTACTTCTAATCTGTATTTACCTGCCTTTTTGTGTTCACTCAAAGAGCAAGCACGGTATTCATACAGGGTCTGGTAACGTCATTTTGGTACAGGGCGAAAGTTGGCTTTTTCACAGTTTTTTGAAGTAGACCACAAATTGGCGGAGTTAACAGTAAGGCTGGACAATCAATCCCATTGAAAACCCAAACTGCAAATTACTCTTTAGGTTCCTGGCGACTCTAAATTGCATGGGCCAGAATGGTTTTTGGACTCTCATAGTCGATATTGTAATTAGTTATGTTGTTTGTTAGTTATTTATTTAATCTTGTTGCATTTGTTGGTAATGAAGAATTGCACTGTGTAAGTTTTTACTTTAAAATGCGTTCGCATGCTGCATGTGATCAGGAAGTTCGTCTCCAAGGACAAGTGATAAACGGAGCCCCAGCCCTGGGTCCAAGTCAGTAGCTTCAGGGGACCCAAATAATGTTGTTGAAAGGACACCCGGGTCATACAGCAAGAGCGCCAGCTCAAAAAGGAGCACAAGCACTGGAGCACGCAAGGCGACCAGCTCAGAAGGCAGCCGCCCTGCAGGCAAAGAAAAATTGTATCAGAGCCCTGACAGCAGCCATCAGGCAGAAAAAAAGGGCCGCTCAAGCTCAACGCCAGTCCGCCGCAGGTGAGAAGTCAGAAGGCCTTCTCTGTGAGTGAAACATGTGTTTTTAGATCCACCTTCATGTATCACGCCCTTTTACTTTCACATTGAGCTCTGTTACTAATGCCCCCATCTCCCCCTCCCACTCCCATTATGTTCCATATGCATACCCACAAGTATCCTTGTGAGACCTTTTGTATTCTTCTATTCATGTATTTTTGGTGTATCATGCCCGTCCTTTGGCCTAGATTAGAAGTTTAAGTAGGCTTGAACTGCATTAGAATTTTGCAAGATCATCAACTGACCCTTTTTGAAGAATCTCTCTCTCTCTCTCTCTCTCTCTCTCTCTCTCTCTCTCTCTCTCTCTCTCTCTCTCTCTCTCTCTCTCTCTCTCTCTCTCTCTCTCTCTCGTCTCTCTCTCTTCTCTCTCTCTCTCCCCCCCCCTGTGTGTGTGTGCGCGCGCGTGCGCGCGCCACACGTGGGTGCCTGTGTGCTCTTGTATACATTGCTTGGTTTATAGGGAGCTGGACATGGCTGTTGGGTGTCACCGGCTCAATTGGGGAAATGCTTAACGCATTGAGCACAACAAACATATAAGTGTATTCACAGAAGGGGCCGGGGCAAAGGGGGGTATCCCTGAGTTCAGCATTAAATGTTGTATATGGGCGGGGTAACATAAAATTGAAAAAACCTTGGAACAACTGAGCATTCCCGTGGGAGTCCGATTTCCTGCTGCATCTGTCGTGTTGTGTAGGTTGTTCACGCATTTAATTTTGGTTTCACAGAGCCCATAGCATCTCCCGCAGGTCTGCATCTCGGGGCCGCACAACCCCTGCTCGGGGCCGGATATCCCCAATTCGTGGACGCCGGTCTACATCCCGCTCGCGCAGGAAGTCCCCAGGTGCTCGCCGGAGCAGGTCTGCAGGTCGCAGGTACTCTGGGCCAGTCCTGCCCCAACATGGTGCTGGATGTCATTGATCAAGGAAGCCCATGTCTAAATGCACGTTTTGTGCTCAGCTAAACTTACTGAGTGTGCTTGTCTCTGCTGTACCTGCCATGTGATGGACGCCAAAGGTGCTATTCTGCATGACAGGACCCTCGGATGAGTGGCATTGGTCGTTGAATTCACATGTGCACCAAATGCTGCGTCAGAAGTTGTGCACCTTGCATGGTCCCCCTAAGTCTAATTCAGAGTCAGAATGATTTATTTGGATACTTTTGTATGTAGTGGGTGATTTTCCTTGCCAGTCTACACTCCCATCTCAGGCCTTGTTTCTTCTTTTTGGACGGAATCATTGGCCTACTTATGTAGCAGAGAAGCACTGAGCATACCAGACTAATGAGGTGGACATAGCAGGACATGGTATTTGACCATATGCTTCAAGCTGAGTTGGTTTGTTGCATCTAATGAGTCGCATTTGCTGTACATTGGATGTTTCATGGTTGTTGAGAAGCTTACCATGCTGCAAACGAATACTGGAGGGTCAATGGTGGGCATTGAATTATGACATGGCCAACACAAACGGCAATGTACTTTATCTTTAGCCTCTATTCTGCAGGAGCCCACGGCCCTTTGACCCAGTATCCAGCCTTGAAGTGAAGCCACTTCTGGACACCTTATTTCGCGATGGTTTGAAAGCCGCACTCAGGCGCAATCGCATGCCTTTTAACATCAGCAAAGTGAGTCTACTACTCCAACTGATTGTCTAGGCTTTGCACTGACACCTGGATGTTTTGTAAATTCAAAGCTATTGCTATCTTGTGTTAACCACACCCCCCCCCCCGCGCGCGCCTTGCACACAGCTCTCTCTCCCTCCCCCTCCCTGACCCCCGTTCCTCCCTCTCTCCCCCTCTTCTCCCCCTTTCAGCCCCCCCCCCCTCTCTATATCTCTCTCTCTCTCTCTCTCTCTCTCTCTCTCTCTCTCTCTCTCTCTCTCTCTCTCTCTCTCTCTCTCTCTGTCTCTCTCTCTCTGTGTGTGTGTGTGTGTCTGTGTGTCTGTGTGTGTGTGTGTGTGTGTGTGTGTGTGTGTGTGTGTGTGTGTGTGTGTGTGTGTGTGTGTTTTTGGGGAAGTCTGCGTCTACTGCCCCTGGCCCCGCTCCCTATCCCGTCCTCCCTCCCCCCCCCCTTCTCTCTCTTTCCCTCTCCCCCCTCTCCCACTCTCGTCCTCCTTAGCACTTTGCGCGTGTGGGTGTTTTGGTGGGGGGAGGGGAGGGGTCACTCGTACACGCCTGCATGCGTTTTGGGCTTGTCTTCCTAAGGGCGCGCAGGTGTGAGTGTAATATCGTAATCGTCTGGGGATTTATTTTGTGAAGTTGGGGCACAGAAGCCATCTGTTCATCAGAATTGTTGAGGTTTTGGGGACGAGATGGTTACCCAACAAGCAACCCCAGGGTTTTCCTATTTGATTTGCGTCTGTGTGTGTTCTGCAGATTAATGATAGGATGCAGGCGATGGATAGAGCATGGCAATGCCAGCGCCAAATTGGGGTGCCCTTCAGCACCCTGTGCAAGAAATTTGAGGAATTGGTGGGGTTCTCTGTTCTCCATTTTCTTCGTGTTTTCTCATGCTATGTTTCTGTCATGAGAGGAACCAGCTCATTGAAAGAAATTTTAGCTTTTGTTGTCTCTGACCATACGTGTCTCAAATGGCTCTTTACTGGTAAGTGACCCACTCTGGTTCTGTCACATAAGCGATCACAGAAGCGATCAAGTCTTTAAGAATTAAGCTTTAGACTGGCAAACCGACTGGCTAAGTCTCTTAAAAGTTGTTAGGACATCGCATTGCAACTGCCATCAATGGTTGCTAGAGCAGGAACTAGATCTTGTGTCCTATAGAGGCTGGGAATGGAGCCTGGCCTGAACGAAGTGGTCTGGTGTGAGGCCACAGCCCACGATGCAAGGGCCTTGTCTGGAGATGGCCTAGGGTAAAGCTCGAGCTGCATGGCTTGGGTGTTGGCCTGGATTGGCAGGCCAACCCAGGACCTTTGGGTCTGGGTACTGTTCGCCGCTGTGCCTGCCATGGGCTGTGGGCCGGCTGACTCCAAATTTGGACTTCTCTTCACAATGCAAAGGGCCTGCCGCCCATCCTGCTCTGCTACCCGCCCGCAGCTCCATGGGATCCCCCCCTGGTAGCCTGGCGGCCCAATTGGGGTTGCAACATGAGGGAAAATTGCCAGGCCCAGGGCCACGCCTTCTATGGAGCTGTTTACCTTTAGGATGGTCCAAGGGAGGCCAAAAGTGTGCTACGGGGGCTCCTCTCTCCCCATGCAGGCAAGGGGAGCTAGTGCAGGCAACTGGTCAACACTGCTGTCGGGATCTGGCTTTCTGAAAGCCAGGAACCAGCCTCAGACCATTGGTTGCAACGAAATTTCCGTGCCCTAACAAGTCTGTCCCGTGTGACCACATTTGCCAGGAAGGCAACCAATTTGGCACTTGCTCTGTCCATACCACTCGTGAAAGGGCTGATTGCTCTGCGCCGCTCAAAGCTGACTGTATTACAGCAGTTATCTGAGTTGCATTTCCAATGTTTTCCAATTTCCAGCAGCTGCGGTACTCCTGAAACCTGTCCTTTGTCCCTGGAATTGGCCTTCATGAGTATGTGGGTGTGAATTGTCCTAGGAAGTTGCCTCTAATTTCCCACAGATTCATGCGAGGTAGAACTCCAACATTTGCTTGTTTTGGCCTATTTTAAAGTTTGTCAAAGAGATATGCTTAGTTTTTAGATCCTGAGTCATTCACTATAATTTTTGGGATTCCTGACGTTGAGGTTGACGTCGACGAGTTTCCCTTCAAAAGCATCGACTATGCAGAAGAGGGCGGGTGTGCACTGCGTTGAGGTAGGGTATGCTTTGGGTGAATCGCAGGGCGTGGTCAAGATTAAACGTCAGAGGGACAGCTTCATGCTCGTGGGGGTGGCGGAAACTTACGCAAAGTATGAATCATTGGATCCGCTACCACCACGCACAAATTTGGGCCGCTCCCGATCTCGCTCGCCTCTCCCTTTCCGGCGTGTCCGCAGCCGCACCCGGTCCCCTCGACGGCGTCGCAGAAGCCCCTCGGCATCACCTGGAAATGAGCGATGGGACATGGGCGATGAGGCTGGTGCTGACCGCTGGGAGATGACTTGAGGCCTTGATCCATAGCGTTATCGGGTTATGGAATGTTGAAGGATTTGATTCTGACCTGGAGTTTTTACGTATGGTGATTGCTGCGGTGCAGTGGGCTGCTGCCGTGGGTTTCCAGGGACACTATTTTTGTATGGCAGTGATTCAAGGTGCTGTGAGAACTGACTGTCTGTACGTGCAAACATTGCACTGTTCGTGGAATGTTGTGGCCTGCTCTTGCCTGGGAGTGAGCGCGTGATCCACATGTGCCTGCATACACTTGGATTTTCAGAAAGTGGATCGGGTTTGTGCCAACTTCAAACATTCTTTCCTAGCGAAGCATTGCTGAACAGAAGATATAATGGCTAGGTCATAATGCAAAAAGTGAGCTATTCTCACCACTTTTGGGCCATGGCGTTTTTAATTGTTGGCTGAGACAGTTTGCAGGTGCAGACAAGACGTTATGTGCTATATATGGGGTACGGGTACCAATTGTAGATGGTATGCATTTGGATTTGCGCAGTAACTTTGTGACTGGTGGCCACGTGCAATCCATTACACCGCAGATTCATTGGACACGTCCTTTTGGGGTCGACGGTATTTAGTGCATTTGCCCTTCCAAGCCAGTAAGGCAGTTTATGATTGGAGTGCTTCACCTCCTGTAGTCCAGCAATTGACAGCAGTTTTTAATATCAGACCACAACGCTGATCAGATTTATCTGTGCCTGCTGTGATGATGTGATCTCGGAATTGAGAGGTAAGTTGAACTCCACGGTGGACTGTGAGTTCTTGTTACATAGGATCAATCTCCATGCAGCAACCAAAAGCCTATGGCCGGGCAAAATCAAAGATATTTCGGGCGGAAGTTTTGCGAAGCATTTCTTATTATGTCCTGCTATTCCTGATTTTATCGCAACCCTATGTTCCAATAGGGAGCATGAGGTTGCTTACTTGCACTATGTGGCCTTGTTGGACAACCTCGAAGTCGCTCTGGTGTAATGTTGAAATTTCCTGCTCATTGTCCAGTCTTGCATATTGCTTTGGGGAACCGACGGCTTTTATATAAAGCTGTCACCATATATGGGAGTCTTGTCATGTTCAAGTATTATGGGGACTGAGGATGAGTAGTCAGCTAACATGTGTTGCTACCAGTCTTTGGGATGCGGGAGGGAGCAGTGGAGTGGCAGCCAGCCAAGAAATCTGTACATGGCATTGCAGTTGTCCAATGAACGCAGCATTGTAGTCCATGTCCCCTATTTTGCATCCTAGGGTTAAGAGGTATTAGTCCGCAGCTCTACCTGGTTTCTAGGACTAGCTTAACATAGGCGTGAAGACTCCCAAGACATGGGCAAAGGAAAGTTAATGGATTGCGGTTTGATCAGTGTCGGGCAGCGCTGCCATGATGCCATCCCTTGGAAATCGGGAAGCGATACGTGGGAGTGCAATAATGATTTGTTATAGCCTGGATCCCATACAGACATGGTCCTAAGAGCGTTTAAAGCAATTGAGAGGCAAACATTTCGCATCTATTGGCCACAGATTATCCTTAGTGAGGGCATTTGTAACGTCTGCTTGAAAGAACCTGAGGAGCATTTGTCTTTGAAATTCCTTTACAGGGTAGCATGAACTTTAAGGCTGTCTAAGCACAGTTTATCATAACAATGTGGCATGTCGATGTACTGGTGCGAGAAAATAAGTTGCTCTAGAGCTAATTAGTTGCTCAGATCTAAGATACGGTAGTCAGCTTGCTTTTAGAGCCCGGTTCACTTGCACACACTTCACTGCCATGATTTTCGCCACGTGCTGTAACAAAGCTTCTGGCAGTATGTCTGGATGATAGTTCGTCAAAGGTTAGGAACGTTACTGCTTTATTGAGCACAGCCTGCGGGCGTACCCTCCTTCCAAGGCCAAACCCCCAGCTTCTACTCTGCACTTAACAACTGCCAAACCCCCCCCCCCCCCTGGGGGGGCAATGATTGGTGCCCGGTGTCCCTTAACTCTGAATCCGATTGATGTCGGAGCGAGGCGCCAGCCAACTCGTTCTAAGCAGTATTTCAACGGCTCCTCAACTCCCCTTATTGCTCCTGAGAAGCAATGGGACTAGCACATTTCCAGCGACGGAAGTTCTGTCAAGTGGGGATTGCACATCAGCCATTGCCAACATCTAAAAAGCGGTGATAAGGAGCAGGGCCAAGGCGCAGCTGGCTCTACTAGCAACACACTGTTGCCCTGGAGATGGCGTTTAATGCTCCGCAGAGGTTATTGTTACCTCTAAAAGAGTTTGCGAGCAAATGAAAGGACTGGTGATAGGTCTCCTGTAGATACAGATATAGGTGCCGCACTCACAATCGGGCCACGGCCCCGAGCCAGCCCCTCAAAAGTAAATGGTGTCCCCGCACAGGACAATACATCTTTTTCACCATTGCCGGTGCTGTCAGCCAGGCTGCGACGGGTGATTCTTAAGGCCTCAATGTCCTTCTCCAGCCTCTTGCGAATAAAATCTGCTGAAAAAGCCTTCTCTCCAGCATCTATTCCCCCACCCCAGGAGTTTAAACTGCGTTAGAAAAAGGTGCCAATCAGCCTCGATCATAATCTCCAGCATCTACTCCCCCATTATAAAACATCATAGAATGACACAGTGAGTCTTCCGTCACCGTCATCCCAAGCCAAGGCTGTCTTAACATAAGATGCAACTATTTGTTAAAATGAACTGAACACGGCGTATTCTTGTCAGAACAAAGTTGCACATTAGCCCACCCGCAGATTACTCATCCTTTGTACCTGAAACCTTGAAACCATAATTTTAGCCTCTACAACACACCACCATGTGATTTTCACGGCTTCATAGCTATTGCCGTTGACAAAATCCCCACAGGTCAGTAGAAAAAGTGACTCAGATGGCACAAGGTGAGAGAGTGTTAACAATAACGACTGCCTCGGCGAAATCAATTTCAACAAGGCATAGTGTTCATGGCATAATATTAAGTAAAGGCTTTGGAACTCCACAAAACTCGTGACAAGAAGGCAGGAAACGATTGGCATGCACAGCCATGCATTGCACCTCTTCATGTGAAACTCAAGCTCACCAGCTTTGTTGCAAGCCAGCAGAATGGGCAAGCGCCGCCGAAGAGTGACTGGCTGGGTCAGAAGCTCATACAGCGCATCCGCTGCCTCTGCTTTGTTGCTGCTAAAATCAACTGAATCTAACATGAAAATCACTCCCCGAGCTTTCGAAATGTATCCTTCAAACCTGTGGCGGACCCTAGGATGGCCTGGAATGTCCACAACAACAGCAGATGTCTGGCTGCCACCCTGCACACAAGTACATGCACTGTTGGGAAGGGCCTGGCGCTGCCACCAATTACCAATGCCTTTCTACGGATGGCCCCCCAACCCCCCCGGTTGGGAGGTGGGGGGGTGTCTAGCAAGCACGGTAGCCCAACATAGCATAGCAAGTCCATCAAGAAAGTTGGCAGCATGCTGTTTGCTTGGACTCTTATCCCTTCCATCTAGCTCCCACGCACCATGGGGAACGACCAAGCTCGGTATGCTGCACAACTTGCCCAGCTCTTTTGCTACAACCCTTCAAAGACCAATGAGGCAGAGCTTCTCTATCATATTGTTCATACCCATCCCCTGCATTGCAACGTGCAACCCTACCACACTGCTGTTGCCTCTTCTCCAACCTACGATCTGGGTATCAAACCCGAATATAATCTGTGCTACAGAATGCTCCAAACTCTTGCTGTACCATCAGAAAATTTTGTCCAAACTGTCCAATCTTGTAAAAGACATTGGATATCAATAAAATAATTAGTTTCTCATGGGCAACAGAAAAATATAGAAATTTTTAGTAGCATTTATTTAAAATATATCGAGAATCTTTTCATGCGACTACTGTAAAACTTCATTAAAAACAAGAGGTAATGCTTCATTGAAGGTTGCTCCTATCAATGATCCACCGCCAGAGTTAAGGAACACTCCTAGAGCAGCATGTGCTTACCTGGCTTAAGATCACAGTGTCTTCATTGGGTTCCATGGATGGAACCGTCCCCAAGTGGGTGCTTCCATCCCTGAGCTGCACACCACCCCAGATCACCTCAAAACAAATGCCCCACAGAACCACGAAGGCAATTTGAGACAGCCCCCGACATTTCCTCATCAGCTGACCATCAGAGGAGCATTCTGTACCCATCATGAAGCAGTTCACAACATGATGGAGTTCAGGAGTCTGATGCCCTCCCTTAATATCAAATAGGTCTGCACCTTTCTGGCACCATGGAAAGACAATCTGTCGCTAATCTCACCGCACAAGCCTTGCCTTTGGGGGTGCCCTCTACAAGCAGCACCCTGCACTAACCGCTTCTGAGCTGCCCTATAGGTAATGATAAAGATAGCAAAGTTCACATCATCCCACAGAGTTCCATCCAAGCCAAGCCTCGTCTTACGCCCTCTGGATTTAACCTTAAGCCCACTCATTGCATCGATCACCAAGGCACAGCAATTTGCCAGTTAAACATTCAGGGGACACCTGTAGAAATAGTGCTGTTTTTCCACTGCCTGATGGACCCATAATGAGCAGCGCAGTTCCCTTTGGCCCACCAACAGTGAGGAAGATGGCTGCAAAACAGACCCCAATGTTCTTAAGAATCCCAATAACAGTCGTGGCTGGCATGGCGGATTACCTTATCTAGCCCCCAGCTCCTGCTGGTGCACTCGTGACACAGGAAGAACACCGTACCTTAACTTAGGATGCCGAACACTCCACCCTCAAAAGGGTTACTTTAAATTAAATTCAAAAGATTGGTTTGTCTGACAGCGGGTTTAATGGAACTGACTATGATGATACGAGTGATCCTGCCCCCACTTCCAGGAGGGAAGGTACCAAGTACCTCATCGTCGTCCTAGGCATAACGCAATCTAAAGCAACGACAAC
>KV908456.1:40000-41040 GCA_002005505.1 Botryococcus braunii
GCTTCGTCTGGGGGGAAATTTGGCTCTGTAACCTCGAAAATGTAGACTCCCTCCACCTTGCCATACTTGCTGCTCTCCATCCCCACTTCGTCTTCCAGATCGTCGTCCACCTGGGGTCAGCATTAAATGTCAGGCCCCCCACTACAAACTCCCCTCAGACTTTCAAGCCGCAAGATCAGTTCACAGGTGGAAGCTCCGTTTGCACGGCAACTTTTTTGTTGTGCCATCCGAGAAAGCCTGAGCGGGATCGGACTCCCACCGACTGCCCGCTGCCTCGACAATCAACTCCCTATGACACCTTCAAATTGGAAAGGTGCACTGTGTTACACAGCAAGGGGGGGAGAGCGGGGGAAGGTTTTCGCATAATGGTGAGTGGCAGGTAAGCACCACGGGAGAGCGGGGGACCGTCCACGTGAGTATATGCACGTTGGCGCATGCAGGCATGCTCGCTCGGTCGCTTACCCTCCCTTCCTCCCTCCCCGCCTACCCCCCCATACACACCCGCACGCACACAAACGCGCACGTACTCTTTCCCGTCCGCCATCCACCCTCTCTCTTTTTTCAACATCTGCCCCCACCCTCTCTCGAGGTCTGTCTCTCTCACAGTCAGTCCCTCCGTCCTCCACCCATGCACAGACACAGAGGGAGAGCATGGAGTGAGACAGAGGCGGGGAGGCTACCTCTCCCGGAGCAACCATATTACGCAAGAGGACCACACGAGTAGGGTTGGAGGGGATGCTGACGCCGCGCTGCCGCTTCTCCGGTGGACCAGAGGGAAAGCGATCTTCCGCATTTACAATGACTCCACTGCGGCCCTCCGTCTTCTGGGCCACTAAGGGGGTGCTCATGCCCTGTGCCCCCCGGCCCCCAGCGCCCTCTTCTCAAATTAACGCCTCTTCTCAATCTCATAACTCTTCTCCTGACCAGACGGTATGTGCTCCCACAGCAACGAGCAGCCGTGGAGAGCGGGGCAGTGGACTGGTATACAGCATAAGCAACATATTCGAACCTGCTTTAGCTATGTTGCAGGAATCGCCCAA
>KV908456.1:55395-62895 GCA_002005505.1 Botryococcus braunii
GAGAGAGAGAGGAGGAGAGAGAGAGAGGAGAGAGGAGAGAGAGGAGGAGAGAGAGAGAGAGAGAGAGAGAGAGAGAGAGGGGGGGGGGGGGGGAGGAGAGAGGAGAGAGAGAGAGAGGAGAGAGGAGAGGAGAGGAGAGGAGAGAGGAGAGAGAGAGAGGAGAGGAGAGAGAGAGAGAGAGACACAGAGGAATCCTCGAAGGGAGGGAGGGGGGAGGGGGGAGGAGTAGATGAGGGGGGGAGAGAGGGGGGGGGGGAGGGGGGGAGGGAGGAGGGGGGGGGGAGAGGAGAGAGAGGAGAGAGAGAGAGAGAGAGAGGAGAGAGAGAGAGGAGGTGTGTGTGTGTGTGTGTGTGTGTGTGTGTGTGTGGAGAGAGAGAGAGAGAGAGAGAGAGAGAGAGAGAGAGAACGCGAGAGAGAGAGAGAGAGAGAGAGAGAGAGAGAGAGAGAGAGAGAGAGAGAGTGTGTGTTCCCTTCTTGTCGAGAGTGGTGAGGGCCGTACCCGCAACCCACAACACGAAGAAGTTACATCTGAACGAAGAAGAAAGAAGAAGAAAGAATTACATCAACCCAGCCCAAAGGGCCTGATGAGATGCAAACGAATAAACTTACGGTATATGAGAACGAAGGAGTGGAGGAATTTTCTAAGAATAAAGCAGTGCACCGTATCCACGACAGTTGCGTCGCCTACGATGCGACATGTACATTGCGTGACGCCCGTTACGGCACGCACCTCCACCTGAAGTACCGACATCTCGAGAGAGATCTTTCACCGCAGGAAAATTCTGGGATCCTTATCCGGTCGACAGCAAGGCAGTTACATTCTTTGTCGACCAAATTTTCGATACTGATCTTTCCAGTGCTTGTATTCAAAGCCACACTGTGTGTTGTGGAGGCATGTGTACCTCGGATGGGTTTTGCGTCACCGCAATTTTGGCCACCGGACCGCGCCATCTCCAAATCATAGTTGGATACTGATCAATTGGTTCGATTTCGTGTTACTGGGCTTCAAGTTGAGGTGTCGAGAGCACGTCTCTGGCTCACCAAGGAGCCGCCAAGGTACGCATTCCGTCAGCTTAGGAGCCAGATTGTTTCTCGTATTCACTGCGTTTGGAACCATGATATGATTTGGTGTTCTTATTTTGATGAGATTCTAGCCGTGTTTCTTGATGGTGCGGGAATCCCCGGTGCGGCCGAGGCATCGCCACGACGGCAATTTTCCACAATGTAGGCATTGAAACAGGTGATGTTAACTGTAACAACGAGTCTCACATTATCTGACTGCATGATGGTAACCTCGAGTCTCTAAACATATCAAGTTGGGCAGATACTTGAAATTTTGGGACAAGTTACGGGCTCCACTTTTTACCGACTGGGTTTTTCTTGCCCTGTGCTGGGTTCCAGGTTTCATTTGAGGGCTTTTAAAGGCTTGACTGCACGGGACATAGCTCACCCGTGGCTATGCTCGCGATCCAAGGAGGTACCGTGGCCGATCGGCTATGCTCGCGAGCCAACAAGTTTAAGGACATCTAAAGGCTCTGCTGAAGGTCACGCTCTGTAAAACTGGCTGGTGCGAAACCTTTATACGATTTTCTACCCTTCGTGGCACATGCACATTATTCTCAGGACATCAGTTTCTCGTGGTTCCTGTCTGGGAGGAAAACAATTAGCACAGGAGATCATCTGGATGGTATTGCACCATGGCGTATAAGTCAGTCTCATTTTCACATGTGCCTAGCTCATGTTACCATTTCTAACGTTAGAAGAGGTAGGATGGCTGCCAGGTGAGAGGGATATACACAGCACTAAGTTTCAAAATGAAGTTTGTTAGCTACAGGACGCTTAAGCGAAGGTGTCGCTAGGGACGATGGCTCATATGAGGTGTGTACATGTGTGCGTGTGGGTGGGTGTTTGCGTGTGCTGGTGCACCCACACGTCAGTGCCATTAAGGGAATAATAATGGCAGCTTAGTATAAATGCATGACTCGCTAGATGAATTCGGTTCACACGTCATGCAAGAGTGCACATCCCTGGAAATGGCCTGCTGCAGGTTTGTTTTACAGCTCCTTCAGCCGCGTTCATTTGTAAGTGAACATGGATGAAGGAGCTATAAAGCAAACCTGCAGCAGGCCATTTCCCCTGATGTCCCAGTTTGCTATCAGCCCAAAGGCCCTCAAATGTTTTAACGTCACGTTAAAGAGCAGTGCAGATCGATGCCACATTTGGAGAAATCTTCATCATGTCAGTGCAAGTTGGCCTTCAGAAAGCTACATCTTGTTAGGGTGACTTGACCTTTTGCCGTGCTCTTCAACCTGCGGTATCCAAAGAGACAGCTACACAAGGGTACGGCATAGGACTTATTTCTAACAGAGAAAGCTTAGGGACGAGCTCCCCTGCGCCCCCCCCTTCCGGGGGGGTGTAGAGCCCTTGTTTTGTTAGAATTCGAGCGAAATTGACCCTCGTGGTACAAACTGTACTGCAATGTTTTTCAATTCGCAAGGCTCGTTCAACTCCATTTTGACTGGGATCTTAGGGCTTAAGATCTACTAGGTCTAGACACTTTGTACTGCAATTTCATGTGTTGTAGTTAGTCCATGCACACACCAACTCAAGGGACTTGGCGCACACATTCTCGGCAAGCTGGACGTGTGGAGAGCCTCTAGCAGAGACACAACACATATGCACATAAAAATGTTTTAACATGCTAAAGATAAGAAAAAAAGGTGCCGGTGTACATGCAAAAACGCATGCGCGCGCGCCCACACACACACACACACACACACACACACACACACACACACACACACACACACACACACACCACACACACACACACACGCACGCACGCACGGACACACACACACATCACACACACACACACACACACACACACACACACACACACACACACACACACACACACATCCACATGCGTGCACGTGCGCGCAAGCATGGCATGCACGCCTGCACGCAGACACGCAAATCGCACGACCCTGTTGCTCATGATGTCTTGCTTGACTTTATCTGTAGGCTTGGCAGGGTTTATCGTGCATGCACAAGCATGCGTATAATGTGGAATCTCACGCGATTGTATTCGGGGTCCAGGTGTCAAAATCATGATCAGCTTCCAGGGTTCATCACTTGTCATGGTCAGCTTATGAACCTTCGAGCTCGCATATTTTTCCCTCACTTTTTGGCTCATGGGCTATCAAATCCACACAGCCTACCTTAATCAACTTTCGGTTGATGGACTATGAAGCCCGCAGCATCTCTCATCACGTTCCGGGAGATGGACTATGAAGCCCGCAGCATTCATCCGCAAGTACACATGGCTCTTTCACTCGGAGCACACTTGCTTGTCGACTGATAGGCGTCCCTCCTTCACTGCAATCCCTGATGAGAATGAAGTTTGGGCCACTCAGGCCTTATGTGACCGGCTCCTTATAGTGATGACACACAAATGTTGGTCTCCCCCTGTGCTGTACATCAGCACCAGCACCTCCCTCCTCTTGTTGGATGGTCACCTGGGGGGGTTGAAGCTCAGCAGCATTAGTTCCTTGACCCTTGACTAGGCACCACTGTAAGCAGTTTTAAGAGGTACATGACTTGTTGACTTTACCTCCTTGCGATGAAAAGACACATTTATCTTCATGTAGGCCAATTTTAAAGCATGCTCAAGCTGATCCACATATGTCAGGGTACACCCATGTCGATGCCTATGCCTTCCCATTTGGATCCTCATGTACCAAATGTTCTAGGACTAACTTTTAGTTATGTTTCAGGAAGTACACATAATGCATGAGGCCCCGGTGGTGGGCATCCTGCATGGTCTAATAGTGCCTCCTGCATCTGATGGTGGCCCTCCTGGTTGGCTTGGTGGGGGACCTCCTGGTTGGCCGAGTAGTGGGCCTCCTGCATCTGGTCGTGGTCCTCGTGGTTGGCCTAGAAGTGGGCCTCTTGCATCTGGTGGTGCCCCTCCTGGTCGGCCTAGTAGTGGGCCTCCTGCATCTGGTGGTGGCCAGGTGGTGGGCCTCCTGGTTGGCCTGGTAGTGGGCCTCCAGCAGCATCTGGTGGTGGCCCTCCTGGTTGGCCTGGTGATGGGCCTCTTGGTTGGCCTGCCTAGGGGCCTCATGGGTGGCCAAGTGGTGGAGCCCGATGGGGTCACAGTAATTCTTATGGTGGTGCAAGTTGGGGTTCTTCAAGCTCTGTAAACCTTACACCTAAGATTGTTCCATTACTATTAGATGATGACAATGGTGTGAATTGGTCCAAGTATGACCATCAAATGTTGTTAGAAGCTTTGACTGGGCAATTGCATCACATATGATATGCTTGGCCCTTCTGATGATCATAAGGCCCAATAGTTGTTAAACACAACATTGTCTCGTGCTTATCAAGTAGAGGTTACCGGGCTCCATTCTGCTTATGCAATGTGGGAGAAACTTATCAATTCTTTCAGTCATAAAGTCAAGGGTAGGTTATTGCAATTGCATCAGGAAGTCCAAGTGCTTTAAGATGAATCTAGGAGAAAGGCCAAAATCCTACGTTCAACGGGCAAAGAAAACTGTAAAAATTGTTACTCTAGGCTCATCTCTTGATGATTTATAATTGTGTCAAGTGATTGTGGAGGGATTGACTTATGAATATGAAATTGATAAGAAGAACCAATCAAGGTTCATCAGGATCCTTCATGATGAACCTTGATTGGATCTTCTTATATTCATAGGTCAATCCCTCCACAACAATTTGACACAATTGTAAATCATCAAAGATGAGCTTAGAGAAATAATAGTTTTTGCAATTTTCTTTGCCCATTGAACGTAGGATTTTAACCTTTCTCTTATATTCATCTTAAAGCACGTGACTTCCTGATGTAATTTCAATAACCTACCCTGGGCTTTATGAGTGAAAGAATTGATAAGTTTCTCCCACATTGCATAAGCAGAATGGAGCCTTGAAACCTCTTCCCGATTAAGCACGATTCAATGTTGTGTTTAACAAGTATTTTAGGCCTTATAATCATCAGCAGTGCCAACCATATCATATATGATACATTGCCCAGGCAAAGCTTCCAACAACATTGCATGGTCATACTTGGACCAATTCACCCAACTGTCATCATTCAGTATAAATGGAACAATCTTAGGTGTAAGTTTTACATGGGGCTTGGAGAACCCAACTTGCACCACCATAAGAAGTACTGTGACCCCATCGGGCTTCACCACTTGGCCACCCACGAGGCCCCCAAGCAGGCCAACCAGGAGGCCCATTGAAATGGCAAAGGAAGAGAGAGAGAGAACGACGAGACACCGGACCGGCCTTCTAATTTCTGTCTACCAACATTCAGGGTCACTGGTCCTCGTATGTCATAACCTATCCTTCCCCTACTTTCGATGATTTCCAGCAGTTCCTTTTTGATTTCTATGACAATAATGTAGGGGTGACGGAGGCCCATCGCCACTGGCAGGGGATTCGTCAAGGCTCGAAGTCTGTTCAGGAGTCTGCCTCGGAGCTTAACTCCGCTCTTGTTGATCTGAATTCCATGCCTGGTGGGGAGGTCAATGAGAATGAGAAGGTTACGAATTTCCTGAATGGGTTGCGTGCATCGTTGCATTCTTAGTTTCGCATTCAATGTGGAAGTTTTGTGTTGCGGACCATGCCAGCATGTCCTCGCCAGTCACAGCAGCATAGACAATCTTAGTAGAGGTTACGAGAGACGACGAGAAGTCAATAGGGCCCACACCTGCACCGGACAGAGCTCCTGGTCAGCGGTCTGCGTGGACTGGGAGGTCCACGAGCCTGAAGCAGTGGAAGTAGGGTGGGGCTGGCGACCGGATCCGTGCACATGCCGAGGGGAGTAAAGGGCGGGGCGAATGTTGATTATAGCTGCCTAGGGTACGGGGCGTATGTAGGCACGTGGGAAGGGAAAGGAAAGGAAAGAAAAATTTTTGAAGTGGACGGGAGTCAGCGGATGATATGAGAAAGACCCACACGCCGGGAGGGAGTTACATAGGGCATTCAAGGTGCAAGTGCACCACCAAAGCGGGCTTCAAACGTTGTTCGGAGTACTTGTGGTTTCTGTCCTAAAAAGGGGGCGATCCTATAGAGCGCCTTATAAAGTCTTCTTAAGATAATGTTAGCCGGGTAACGTTAGCGTGCTCTTCTTCTAGCTTATGGCCCCCTGACTGCCGGTAGCTGACTCACATGCTTCACATTGCTCCAGTCATTCAACACTCACTGGAACACGATGGGGACCTTGCAGAGGAGATCTATCAGAACCAGTCTTATGGGGCCAAAAGACTATGCGGAAATAGATGAAGACGACGACTTTTATAACGACGAAGCCACAGAAAGGTCAGCTGACCTTCTGGACCATGGTGAAAGCCCTGCTTGCCCCAATACCTTCTTTGGAAAATGTCGAACATAAGTTTGTCATCCTCATATCCCCCCTTCCTTATACCTTAGAAAAGTGCACACATGGAAACATCCATCAAAGGATCAAGTCTGTAAGAAGGGCGCTGGCAGCCGAAGCGTGTTCATTGCCATGCTTTGGATGCAAAATCGGGAGAGGTTTCAGACACAATGACACAGTGATCATATGAAAGTGCGTTGTTTCGAGGGTTGGCAGGGTTGCGAAGCGTTTGTTGGTGGTTGACGCTGGACTTCAATGAATTATTCGTGTAGCGTCAATGTGTTTTTACTATGGTCCCCAATGAAGTTATAGTAGGCATATGAAGTTATACCTGTCATGCATGAATATACGTAACCTGACGATGATGGTGGGAAGGAGACTGTTTGCTGGGGTCATAGCTTGGTTAACATGGCAATGAATTCAGTGAAAGCACTGTCGGTCACGAGATGAGGAACAGAGGGCTAGGATTGCGAACCTCGTTGGGTAGAGGGGAACATAGGGGACAAGGTGTTCGCTGGGAGTTTTGAGTGATGCACCTTGAAGTTGCTTTGCACTGCGTTCTCTCACGATGCCGAAGTCTCCTTACAACTCAGGGCTTATTGGGGTGACCTGCGCTGTTGGAACTCTTTATTTTTTGTACAGCTGTTGGTGTTTTGATGATGTTGTCATGACGCCAGAGCCAGAAAGCGATCTTACCAGCCTTGTTAGTCCCTGGTGGGGATGCGGTTATATGTAGTCTAGCATGAGATTTGAACGTTCGCCATTAATTTTCACACATTGTCAGGCATAAACTAAACTTACATAAGTCTGCACCATGCAGATCTCACTGAATCCCATGTGCATACAAGCTTTTGGTAGCCTTCCGAATTTACATTGGTCTTGTAAGCTTCTGGGAGTCTTCAACTGCCAGAAGAAGTCTGGAACATGCCCAACTCCAGTGTGACCCAAGGTGTATTGTGGAAACCACTTGGGTTTTTGCATTTTCGGGACTTCTCGTGGTAGGGTTTACCTCGTGGTAGGGTACACGTACCTGACAGAGGTCTAAGCCTCTTTGTTCAACATCAAGTTCAACTTGTTGGTGGATAGCTATA
>KV908456.1:67895-110395 GCA_002005505.1 Botryococcus braunii
GTGGGTGCGTGCGCGTGCGTGTGCGTGTGCGTGTGCGTGTGCGTGTGTGTGTGCGTGTGTGTGTGTGTGTGTGTGTGTGTGTGTGTGTGTGTGTGTGTGTGTGTGTGTGTGTGTGTGTGTGTGTGTGCAAAGGAGCACGAGACTTACCAATCTTATCAAGTGCCATGTCCCAATCTTATCAACATCCGGCATGTGCATTGGTAGGGGGGGGGGGTTTTACTTGCCCGCCCTGCCTCCCTCAGGGGCCCACCCTGACTCAGACCCGCCTTCCTCTTCCTGTTCTCCTCTTCCTCTTCCCCTCCGCTTCATCTTCTCTTCCTTCTCCTCTCCTCCTATTCTAATCCTTCTTCTCCTCCTCCTCTCCTTCTCTTCCTCCTGAGCAGGCTATGGGAAGTAGCATTGGCAATTGGCAAGCCGGTTTGTCCAGCCCGGCATCGGCAACGGAATGCTTCACCTACAAGGTCTAGAAAAGAGTGTGTGGGCATCTATCCCAGGGGTACCGGAACAGACACCGTCAGCGTCGAAGGCTCAAACGCCAAATTGCCCAACCTGCATTTGCAATGCTTTCCCACCCGTGGCATTTAGGCAATGTTCCCGTGGGGCTAGTAAGGTTGGGGTACTGGGCAGTGGGTTGTTATTTTACCATCGTGTAATCGTACCTGTGTGTGTAAGTGTGGGTGGGGGTTCTAGTTAGGGATATGGCATGTGCCTTCCACCAAAACGTCCCATGAACATGCACGTGGCGTGATTGTTTATTTCAAAGTTGAAAGCGCGTAAAAACGTAGCTAACAGCATATTGGCAGGGGAGGTCCTATACAACGCCCCTTTTCGGAATCAAAACCACAACCACTGACGCAGGGCCTTACATATTGTTATCGGTGATTGATTTCCGGCCTTGGGTGGGGCGTCTCCTTTTGGTATAGGCCAAAAGAGCCATGCTTTGGTAGATCTGGCAATGATGTCGTGCCTTGCGAAGAGTGTGCTCTTGAAGTTAGGTTTGGGGTATTGTGAGATTGGACAAGCAAGTTCAATCTCACTTTAGTCCTTGAATTGAAGTGACAGAGATTTGACGATATAGCTGACTTATTTTAGTGCTTCATGGTCCATCAACTCATTTCTGTGCTTCGTGGTCCATGGCCCTGAGCACGCGAGTTTCTATGCGTTGTTACCACAGCCCAGCTCGGCATTAAATGTTCGAAATTTTTCCGGAAGCTTTCTGGAAAATATGAACACTTTTCTAGAGTTTTTCCGGAAAATATTAATGCCGCATGTATTTTAAACATGCTTGTTAAAACTTGAGGCGCTTTTTGTGACTTCAGGGTTCAGGGTTCATGTAAGAACTGTGTCTCCTTGTACCTCGTTGCATGGTGTAAGGGAGTTCGTCGTGTACAAGATCTATAAATACGAACATTCCCTAGATAGGGAATGTTTGTACAATCTTACAGATTTGCCCTTACCGCATACGGCTATATTTGGCGTTCCGCCTGTGTTGATAAGGGAGTGCCGTTGGCTGGTGGATTCCGATGCATATTCATGAACCTAATCAGTCAAATCACCTTCATAAAGAGTGAGTGAGTGAGTGTGTGAGTGTGAATGTGTGTGAGAGAGAGAGAGAGAGAGAGAGAGAGAGAGAGAGAGAGAGAGAGAGAGAGAGAGAGAGAGAGAGAGAGAGAGAGTGGTGTGTGTGTGTGTGTGTGTGTGTGTGTGTGTGTGTGTGTGTGTGTGTGGAGAGAGAGAGAGAGAGAGAGAGAGAGAGAGAGAGAGAGAGAGAGAGAGAGAGAGAGAGAGAGAGAGGAGAGAGAGAGAGAGAGAGAGAGAGAGAGTGAGAGTGAGAGTGTGAGTGTGAGAGTGAGTGTGTGTGTGTGTGTGTGTGTGTGTGTGTGTGTGTGTGTGTGTGTGTGTGTGTGTGTGTGTGTGTGTGTGTGTGTGTGTGTGTGTGTGTGTGTGTGGGAGGGGTGTGCTGGGTGGGTGGGTGGATGGGAGTTCAAGACGCCCGACCGCCACGGTCCAGCCTGCACCCAGATGAAGCCCCCGAGGCAGACCATTAAAGACAGTGTTGGAACCACGCTGTACTTGAAGTTACCACCGCTCCAATTACAACGCTGTTGTCGACACTCTAACTTTTTTCCACCCTCCTCACCCGTCCTCTGAGCAATTAAATCCTGCAGTCCTTAAGACCCATTGGCCAAGAGTGGCTTATCAAGATGCGCCTCCACCCTATTTTCTAAGTCGAAGCCTTAAGCTCCCCTGTTATTCCTAATAGCATACCATTTTGAACTACCGGTGTCCTGAAATCCGCGTAGTGGTGGTGATCATCATGACCATCATGATGGTTATGATAAACCCATACAACAGATAACTTGTATCAACGGTATACCTTACGTAAGGTACATGAGGTTGATATCCCACTGTTTCCCGGTGTGTACCAGATGATGCACGCACGTTTTTTTCCTAGCCTGCATATCTGTAACTATAAAATGTATCTGTACTTCGCATGCAGTCTGGTAATCTGCATAAGAATCACGGAGTTGCTTATCTGCATAAGCAACTCCGTGATTGTATACGTGTGCAGATCGTTGGAAGAGAGCTTTGGTAAATAATAGTTAAAAAATCCAAAATGTCTTGTGCAAGATAGCTTCTAAACCCAACTTCGTACGCTGCATGGATTCCGCCCGGCGACTTGATGTTGAACAAAGAGGCTTAGACCTTTGTCAGGTACGTGTACACTTGATATACATAAAAAGCCGTACTCATCATGTACAATTACAATGTTGAACCGCTCCCACCAAGCTTCATGACTTTTGCAAGCTTGCCTCTTGAATGGGGGGCCAAACACAGCCCTGTCCTTGAGGGTTGTTTTAAAAAGCGCTTCTCCATTAGCTATTAAGGAATATGGACATCGACATACGCACAGTCACATCGCATCTGGCACACCCGCATTTGCACCCGCACCCCGGCATCTGCACCTCTTCGCATTTCGGCACAAGTTGCTAGCCTTGGGTTTGGCAAACCCGCCAACGAAGAGTCTGCCCAGCCGACATGGGGATTACCGAAGTTTCCCCAAAGGAATATTCGAGGGGAACTTCCCAGCCTCCTTTCACAAGCGTTGTCTTTCCACTGTTCCTTGGGAGTCCATAGAAATCTGGTCCATGGTGAGACGCAAAGCCCTCCAGCTTGTCCAGTGCGCCAGCATCCTCGAATGCTTGTGCATACAGAGACAACGCCACAGGTGCGCTGAATATACCAGCACACCCGCACGCACTTTCCTGCAAGCGGACCAGTACACCCACCTCGCTGATGACAAACCTATACAGTTCCAAAAGGACAAGCACACCCACCTCGCCGACGATACCACCTATAGAGTTCCACAAAGACGAAATACACAAGCAAAAGGATACCCACCTCGCCACGATATATGGTTTTAGTTTGAAAAGGGCCAGAGTGGAACACCAAACTCGCTCATGGTATACCTGTAAGTTTCCAAAACGACCAAACCAGGTGGGAGAATGTACACCCACCTTGTCACGATGTCTGTATAGAACTGAAAGGGATCCAATTAGAGCACCCCCCCTCCTTCACAATCCATCTAGGTAGCTCCTCAAGGACCAAAACAAAAACGAGCACAAGAGGGCCACGGCTTAGCCTTCGCATGACATTCGCAATGAAGGTCCAACCAGCGAGGCTGAGTAATAGATGGCTGTGGGAAAATTCGAGCAAAATTATATAAATAAATTCAAAAAAAAACACAGGATGGTTGCAGTCCAACTCTACACAAACCTTGCCAGGTCTGCTTCAACCTTTCGTACTAGACAGGAAGTCTTTTCTGCTCCATGCCCAGCTGGCTCTGGACACCATTCATCCTCCCTCCCTCCCTCCCTGCTGGAAGAATAAGTCATACCTGGCTCTTCCCCCCACTAATGCGACGGATTTCCTAAGAAGTAAACCATTGCAATGGGTCCCTGTGGGGCTCATGGTGCAACACAGCCTACAACTCTCTGCAAAACTGCCGTCTGGTGGCATACATCCATTCCCCTCCACAAACGCATTTTGTATGCTTGGTTGTGACTTTGATGGACTCTGAACACCCCCCTCTTCCACCCCCCTCTCCCTCTCCGACCCACTCCCTCCCTCGCCCCCCCCCCGGGGTCCTTGCTAGGTTTGCTGCTACTGCTACGGGAGCATAATGGCCAACTTTGGCGTTGCATGCAGTACAATTGTGTCCGGATAGCTGTCTGTACAGCTACACTAAACTAACAAACAGACCATACCAAGTAGGACAAAGATGCGATGATAATCATGATGGACGGACCGGAGTGATTGGATCTTCTCACAGACCAATCACATTTCAAAATGGTCATTGTGTTTTGGGAAACACCAGAATCCTTCCGATCAAAAGATGGCTTCCTACCAACTAATTGCATTCAGACAAATTTTCACTTTGGACACTCATGATTTGACATGACTTGCAAGTTTTGTAATCAGATGCATGCACGCCCCCCCCTTGCGTGCCCCCCTCCCCCCCCCTCCTCATTGTCACTGTATTGTGGAAAACCCTAATCCCCCAGAGGATGGTAAGTGTGAAGAAAACACGGCTTGAGAGCGCCCGAGACACTGACAGTTGGGGCCGCCGCAAACAACGCCATGGCAGCCTCCTCATGCGCCCCTGGAGAGAGAGAGACAGAGACAGAGAGAGAGAGAGAGAGAGAGAGAGAGAGAGAGAGAGAGAGAGAGAGAGAGAGAGAGAGAGAGAGACAGAGAGAGAGAGAGAGACAGAGAGAGAGAGAGAGAGAGAGAGACAGAGAGAGAGAGAGGGGGGGGACGAAGCAAGGCTAGTTCTACCTTGGCCAGTTTGGGGTGGGGAGCGCTGTCGGTGCCCAGAAAGAACTTGGGGCTGCCGCTGACCGCAGCCGCCAGAACGGCAGCCCGATGCTCCTCCCGTTTCAAAATGGGCAGGCAAAAATTGTGCGGTCGCAGGCCCCCCTGCGCCCCCCCCCCCCCCCGGGCATGAGCAGGGTGTCAGCCCCGCCCACCAGTCAACTGGGCAAGCGAACACTCGCCTGCCCACACGACACACAAAGGGCCACCACCCACGCCGCATCCCGAGGCATGGCTCGGTCCCTGGGGGGACCGCAATTCAAGGAAAACAAAATACACACAACAAAAAGCACTAAAACGCATTATCATTTGTTCAAACATTTTTTAATTGATGATGATGCAGGACTCTTGTGACAAGAGCAGCTCTCTTACCGCTTCGAACAAGGAAGCACCACCGCAACGAACGTTCTGGCCTCAGTCAGACCGACGGACGTCAGACGTTCTGGCCTAGTACATTGGCACGGGCCACGCTGATGAGGGCGCAACCGCAGCACCCCGGCAGACCCGGCAGTTGCTAGAAAGGCAATGGGTGAATGCACTGGTGGGGATACAATCACACAACCCGAACGTCCCCACAGTTGCCAAAAATATCCGCTGATGCTCACACAGGCGCGCAATTCTCCTCATTCCAGTACAGCCAAGGACAAACTGCTGATGAGGACACACATGCAATAACCAGTTTCCCTAGCTGCTGCATGAAATTTGGTGGTGTGGATCCAAGCGCACAAGCGCACAATCCCAACATCCCACGGCAATTTGCAACAAGTTAACGATGTGGACACAACCGCACGATCCCAGCATCCCTCGCAGTTGCAAGAGTTTCGCTAATGAGGGCTCAAGCGCATAATCCCCAAAATTGCCAGTACTTGCAAGAAATTCCCTGATACGGACTCTAGCGCACAATCCCACCAGTTTCCGCAATACTTGCAAAACATGCACTCATTGCCTCGAAAGCGCAATCCTTTGCGCCACACCCCGGCCTTGACTAGTCCTTGCAGATATGCACAGAGAGTTTTGATTTTCAGTTACATGCGTACAGAGTATTACATGTCCTCTCTTAAAACCAACACACACACACACACACACACACACACACACACACACACACACACACACACACACACACACACACACACACACGCACACACGCACGCGCACGCACGCACACACAAAACAAGCAATAACAATGAAAAAACCACCAATTTTCGTCCATTTTCTTGTGCCGGCATGCTTTTTGAGTTCGACCCATCCTTATCAAACGAATCTATAGGTGCACAGTTGGTCAGCAACCCTCCCCGCAAATGATGGTTGCCGTGAGAGCTACCCAACTTTGTCAAACAACGCCATTCATGGCCTCTGGTCCATGAGTTTATGGACACATCCACATTGGTCTTTTATGTGACACACACACACACATACACACACACACACACACATACACACACATTTCATACATGCACAAACATATTCAATTACACATACACACCTACACAGACCTATAGAACAGCACTTGAACAACATACAAGAACTTCGAGTAAAAAACATAACACACTACCACTTCTGAACGGCACCCAGCGAGTTAAGCAACTCACATATATCACATAACAGTCAATGACGCATGCAACGCAGACCCACCTGCAGTTCCGCCCCAAGAGCCCTAATCTACCTGCCTCTCTTCCTCCTTCCCTTCCTCCAAGAGAGCTCCCGGCCAGCCTTCCTTGCCTCAAAAGGGCCCTCACCACGAAAAGGGCGTTACGGTTCAAGAGGATGTGCTGGGGAGTGATGGTGGCGGCAACATTGGGAGGGGCCCCGGCAACAAACTCGGCAGCGTCCCGCGTGGTGATGTGCTCCAGCACCAGCTTAATGTCCGGCACAGCTTCCAGGAGGGGTCGGGCCGTCCGTTCGATGAAGACCGCCTCGCGGTCAAAAAAGTCAACTGCGGGATCCGTTGCCTCGCCATGCACTAAGAGGGGCATCCCAGCCTGATCTCCCCTCCCCATTCCACCTCCAGTCAAAGGGCAGCTGCATTCCCATATAGCCCCTCTCTCCCCCACTCTTGTCCAATCCTCAGCAGCATGACTCCCCTGCTGTGGTCCAACCTCCTACCCGCCACTGCGCCCCCTACCGGTGTGGCCAATAAGGGGTTTGCACACGCACGCACGCGCACCACGCCGGCGCACACACGCACGCACACGCACACTCTCTCTCTCTCTCTCTCTCTCTCTCTCTCTCTCTCTCTCTCTCTCTCTCTCTCTCTCTCTCTCTCTCTCTCTCTCTCTCTCTCTCTCTCTCTTCCTTTCCCCCCCCCTCTCTCTCTGAGAGAGTAGGGGCATGGCGCCCCCCTCACATTCCTTCATTCCTCTCACAGACAGCAAAGATGGGCATCCCAATGTGTGCAAGAGATCCAGCAAGGAGAGGGGGGTTTACATCCATGAATACCTCCATCCATCCATGCCTTTGGGAAACCCCTCCTGCTCATTACATCCCAACGCCTGCTTTCCTTGTAGAAAACCCCTCACTCCACACTGGTTTTCTGGCACATTTTCCTTCCATTCAACCCCCTTCTTTCTTCCTTTCTTTTCTTTCCCTCTTTCTGGGATGTCATTCTGAAAGTAACTCTACCGCAATTACCAGATGGAAACATGTGGTCCTCACACTCACACAGTGTGTCTCCTCTCACCACAAAAAGTCAAGCAAGGAAACACAATGGCTGTCCTCTGACCCGAGCCATTGCATGCAGAGTGGGCATGATGCGCGACATTGACGTCACGCCCGAATCGCTGTTTGTGGTAGCGCCCGCAGGGTACAATTTGAAAGCTGCAATTCCGGCCTGCCTGGCCCTCTCCACCTCCTCTGGGGGTGTATTGTCTGTCAGGTACAGCGTCATCAGCGGCTGGAATGTACTGTCCTCCGGTAATGCAGCCATGATGCGTTGTCTGTACCGGAGCGCCTTCAAGAAAAGCAGAGAGAAATCAATTAAGGTACAACATGGGTTTGAACAGCCAATTTGGCCCTGCAAAGTTCCGTTGACACCACACTCTCAGTCACGATCACCTCAGACAGATGCCCTGCTACATGATGTGAATACATGTGCTTGAACATGAGGTTTATGGGTATTTCTGACGCCCCGCACACACACGAGAGAGAGAGAGAGAGAGAGAGAGAGAGAGAGAGAGAGAGAGAGAGAGAGAGAGAGAGAGAGAGAGATAGAGAGAGTGTGTGTGTGTGTGTGAGTGTGTGTGTGTGTGTGTGTGTGTGTGTGTGTGTGTGTGTGTGTGTGTGTGCGTATGCATGCGCACGCGTCTGGGGGCCTGGGCGTGCATGAAAGCGAGAGCTTGCGCACCCAACATGCAGCCTGCGTGATAGGGAAGAGTTTAAAAGTCAAAGGCATGAAATGTGGACCCCAAGGAGCAATAGAGAAGAAGGTGGGTTTTAACATCAGCCTGACATCTGTGCAAAATTCCTAGGTCCAGGGCGGGCTTAAGACTTCAACATGAGTGTCACAATCCCTGCCATCAGAAGCTGGTTTTTTTCTTCTGGACATCAATCGAGGGCCAAGTGAGGGCCAAACAACGCCTGGTGGTACCGGCAAGAAAGCTCTACCTCCGAACCGATGCTGTGTCCAAAGGTGCAACTAGCTTACACTATGTTTGGGATTTTACCGTCACAGTACTAAACATCTGAAATTGCTCGTACGCATATGGGGTTGAAAGCACCTTGCCCCATTGTGTACGCACCATATCCGTACTAGTCACCGGAGGGACTAAATTTGGCATGATGATGGCTCGCCCAAATTGCCAGGCTGTGTGAGGTACGACTGACTGAAGCCCCAGACCATCCCGTAAGTGCAGATGCCAGTCGTCAGGTTGTGTAATCGTTACCTCCTCTGGCTCAGCCCGTATACGTGTGATTCCGTGCATTCTTAGGCGGCGGGCGCCCACCCTTGGACCTGCAACAGATATTTCATTCGATTAAGGAGGAGAACTCTGCCTTTTCCAAGATTTAAAAAAGTACAGACGACTTAGTTCTCTGCCATGAAAAACGATGCTGGTACCAACGGACAGTACAGCAAATGTTACACCAGCTGATTTTCTCCCATAGGTTGAACGCTCTGTTTACCTTGGAGTGTTGCATTTAAACGATATTTTGAACAAACCCAGGACTTTAAAGCGTCCGTGGAGAGGGCTGTCAAGTTGGATCTCATCCGGCAATTCCAACAGAATCAGCTGGCTCAAGAGATTCCATGAGCTGTGCAACCCACCATTTATTCCAGAGTAAACACAATCCTTCGCCACATTCAGAGGAAAGCCAGCTGCTGTGGTTGCGGTGACCTGAAATGCGTGGGTAATGCGGTAGGTAGGATTCAGCATCGCGCATTCGTGGGACCCGAGTTGATCACCCAAGGTCCCAGCGAAATCACATGCGAATTCACATGCATAATGCGGTTACTCCTACGTGCCCGCCGAACACGTCGGTTGGTCGCATCGGGTGTTTAGCTTAACCGATTAGTAAGCTTAACCGATTAGTAAACCTTGATATTTGAGGTCCAGTGAAGGATCGGGCATTGCTGTCCTCGAAGCACCTCGACTTGGACGGATGCTTGTAAGCGTGGCTCTGCCTGGACACAAGCATGGCAGGCCTTCTTGTGCCTCGAACTGTGTTGGACCATGGGGCATGCTACATGCGACCTGGCAGCTGGAGTGTCGGGGGAAGCTCCGGTAGTAGCTTGCCACGGGCCGTGCATAAACGAAAGGAAAAGGAACGGCGATTTCGCGGGGAAGTTTGTGCACAATGGGGCAACAATAACGTTCCAGCCCAGGTGTGGTGCGAAGTGGAAATGGGGCTGACGACACATGCATTCTGATTAGAGAGCTTTTAGGCTCACAATATGGGACTGGAGTTTCTCGGTTTTGTGTGTAGGTAAATCATTATCCTTATTGTTTATAAATCAGACTAGGTACTTGGTGTTACGATCAATGGCGATCATCTGGCGTTGTATTCTCGATGGACGATGACCGTGTCATTGGTTGCGTTTGTTGCGTGGCGTCGTTCCGTTGCTTTGTTTTTCATGGTATATCGGTGTAGTCGAGCCTGGTCTCCTGGGGGCATTTCGCGTATCAGGAGCATACTCGTCGCTTGTGAAAATCACGGAGGTTCGAGGTATGGCAGATGTTCTGCCTTCTCAGGGAAGATTTGCTCTGTAAAGCTCGCATGGACTTTGAATATTGGTATGCTGCAGGCGTTTGTGTTTGTGGAAGTTGCCAAGGTTTTGGGGGCTGGGACAGGATTGTACGGACAGACGGCGATTTCTTCTGAAGTATGTTCAGGAGGTGGAGCCAACGATTATGGAGCAATTTGCAGATCATGCTCCTGCACAGGTGAAAACTAGTGACATGCTGCTATTTTGCAAATGCTGCAGCTCTGGTCATCCAGCTTTATGCCAGTAGCTGCAGACGCAAGCACATAATGGCGGGGTGTGGGTGCATGCATTTGGAAGCTCGTGAAGCCCTTAAGTAGTTAGTTACACTATTTGGAACTAGTCCAGTCAAATGCTTACCCTCTGTGCTTTGGTCAGTGGGATGCTGGCTTTGTGCCAGAGATTACTATTTTTGACGAAAGGGTAGGCGCCCGGTGGGTTTGTTCTATGGAGCACAGGGGATGGGGGCTCTTTGGCCACCAATGCATTGGTTGCCAGCTTCGATTTCTCATAGCTTAAGTCTCTGTTGTGGTGGACCAGGTGGTGGATGCATTCCGGACATCTGTCACAGGAATGATCGGCACACTTCCGCCACAGTACTTTGATGTTACCATCCAAACAGAGGTGCACACCACTATTTTACACGGGCTTTGTTTTTCCCACTGGCTTGACCGCGGGTAAGCCTGCGTGAGGACGGCGTTGCGGGTTCAGAAACTTTTGGACTGACCTTGGGGGGGCAAAACCTGGTTGGATTAAAATGTCAAGGCACGAACTCTTTTTTTGCATGGCAATTGCACCGGGACATTAGTTACAGGCTTGGGTTGGGTAGATGTGAAGGGGTATGTGTCTTGCAACCACTGTCCTCCTCAGCTTTGAACAGGTTTACATCACCCCCCCTTTTCGGGGGGTAAGAGGGCCGTCTACTTTTGTTCCCTTTGTTCCCCTTGGCTTCATCTCTTTTCTCCCCGGGGAGGAGGGGGTTGCTTGGCAGGGTCTTCTAGCTGGCATTTGGCACCATGCACCTGCACTGCCCTAACATGTTGGGGGGTTTGGAGACCAACTGTGGTGGAAACGGGCATGGGAACAGGTCGACAATCTTGCACAGCTGCTGTACACTGTGGCCATGTCGGGGTACATGATGCGGAATGCACAGTACCGCTTGGAGCTGTCAGACTCCTTGGACAGACGATGGCAGGATGGTGAGTGAGGGTTCTTTTTTGACTGCTATTTTCTACGCCAGTGCTTGTGCTCTGCACCTGACAAGAGCTTTTGGCATGTCTCTCTTACCAGAGCTGTCTGGTCAGTCTGGCTTACAAGAAGTTTTCTAATGTCTGGCTTACAAGAAGTTTTCTCAATTCTGGCTTAAGAGAAGTTTTTTTTTTTTTTTTTTTTTTTTTTTTTTTTTTTTTTTCAGGTTGGCTTATTGTGTCTGGTTTGCTTAGTCTCCGCTGCGGGTTGGGGATACTTCATTTTGTGTTTGTAGGAGGGGGATGGATCATTTTGTGTTCTTCCCTTGCTTGTGCGGTCATCGTTGGGGATGGAACAGCATTCCTGCTTCATCTTTGTTCAAGGTCATGATGGGGGACGGATGGAACAGGCTTCTCGCCAATGGGCTTGGGTCCATACACCCGGAGTTGGGATGAAGAATTCCAGTACGCAGAAGGCAGCCAGCTGAAGAATGTGGAGGGAGACGTACTCAAGTGGCACCATGACAGGGGCCTGGAGACCATTCCTGCTGCAGAATACATTACCTCCCTTGAGCGAGAGATCGCCTGGCTGCGAAAACAGGCGCGTCGCTTCTTTCTGCTGCAACGGCCTCCTCTATTGGGCAATGCCTTTGATCTGCATGTGCTTCGTGGACACTTAGAATTAACATCAAGTTGGACAAGCAGAATTTTTTGGACTGTTTAGGAGCTATGGGACTGCCCCCCTCCCCTTCTTTTTGGGGCGGGGGGGGGGGGGGGCAGTGGCGACATGCTAGGTGACAATAACCCTTCATGGGGTGAATGTTAATGGCCTTTTCTTGGGTGAGTGGTCATACTCTAAGCGGTTTTGGGTGAATCTCAGAGTTCTTGACAAGTTCTGAAGTCACGCGATGTGTTGGTGTTGGACTTTGGACTTGTCCCCCCATAACGATATTAACCAACATGACGTTGTTAAACATGAATGTTGGCGTTTTCCCCTGATCCAGATTGTGTAGTTGGGATGAAGGTTGTTTGAGATGATGACTGAAGTGACAGACGCTGAAAGGAGGACGCATGCGAAGGAAAGTACGGGGGAGATGCCGTGGGCTTGAAAACCATGTTTGGGGAAAGAGGGCCATGTGGGGTTAAGTCATTATGTGAAAGCAGATTGGGAGCAATGTTGTCATAAGCTTCTGACTGCAAGTAAGGGCATGGACTGAGAAGCTTCAGAACTCTTGACAGCTCTCCGAGGGCAAGGCTATGAGACTTTTCCGAGCTTTTGCCTGCATTTCCGAGCTTTTGTATGTCTGTCAGCATTACTATGCATAGCTGTTGAACTTATGCAGGGTGAATTTGATGGCAGTGTGGCAGTATCATTTTCGAACCTATCCTGGACTTCTGAGTGCATTCCTAACTCCCTTCTAGCCACTGCTGCAATGTTGCAAATGCTCTGAAACTCAAAACGTGATAGCTTTTGAACATTCGACTGCCGTTAACCTTTTGTCCGTGTTGTTTGTTGGAGCGACTGAACTCCTGCCACAGCTGTCAAACTGCTGACCACAGTGTTTGCAGAAGCAAGTTAAGTTCTGACCCCGATGCTGGAAGAGGCCACTGAGACCGCAGAATCAGTATAATTCACTGAGTTTCTGAAGGCAATTATCTGGAAAGCCTGAAGATTGTATTTCTGACTGTTTCGCAATTTCTGTTGGCAATGCTGTGAAGTGCTTCTCAGAAATGTCTCTCATGTTTTTCTAACTGCAAGCGGCTCCTGCTCCAGGCTGGAATGTCCTTGGCCGGGGTGGAGAATCGGCTGCTTGGTTATCTGAAGAGCCTGGATGCGGATGCTCTTCAGGAGCTGACTTCCTGCGGAGACGATGTTGTTGAAGCCATCAACAGCTTCATTAACAGAATACTAGGTGCAATCCTATTTCAGCCACTTCTGTGGTCCTCGCTTTGTCGTGTCTGTCTGAGGAATGTGGATTCACTTGCCTGAGGTAGTACTGGGAAGGAGAAGAAGAGAGGGGGGGGGGGGCTGCAAGGAGAAGAGAGGGGCAGAACAGTGTGGGAGGGTGGGGGAAGTCATTGAAGATATCCTCCTTTGCTATGTTTGTGGGCTCACATGTCCATGGAAATGGTGCTGTTCATGCAAGCCCGTATTTTAGAGATGCATGCAGGCGGTGATGTCTGTGGGGTAGTGTGAGGTTCCACTTTGGATGGTGGGTGGGTGGGTGGGTGGTTTTGCTTAGGGCACGTTTGAATGGGTGCTTGACCATTCAAGTTATAGGATGCGTACCTTTACGGTGAGCTGGGTCAGTAACTAGCCATCTATTGGAGGCTTGGTGCTGGGGAGTCAAGTGACCTAGGCTGTCTCAATCACAAGTATCAGAACATTTATCCGTTCATACGTACAACAGGCTGGCCTGTTCTATGTTGTAAACTGTTCACCTTTGCGTGAACAGGAACAGCAGAAGGGGAAAAGTGGGGCTCGGAGGTTGGACAATTCTCAGCCACACAGATATCTAAGATCCTTTACTTCCTTATGATAGTCGGCTACTTTCTGCGGATGTTGGAGATTCGCTTTGACATGGAGGCTGCTATGCTGGTTCCCGAATACAACTCCAGCGCTGCACCGCTCCCCCCTTAGGGCCTGCCGCTCGAGGATCCCAGATAGGGAGCCCAGGCCATGAGTGAACCGCCTCAGTATTCCTAGTGCGAGCGGAAGCCGTTTCTGTTGGTGTTTGAGCTGCTGCCTTGCGCGGCCCATCATGGGGTGACCTTCAGCATGCAACATGCAAATGTGTATGTCTGGAGGCATGCTGGTCATGTTTAAGGGGAGCTGGGGCTGGTCAGACATGGCCTGCATGTCTGAATGGAGCTGAGGATGGGGTTTGCAAGTCGAGGTTTTGGGCCTCAAAGTGTCAAGGTAGGGTCGTAGGTGCTTCCAGCGGCCTTGATCACTACCTCCTGCAAATGAACTCCTGCAAATGGCTGATGGTCCTGTGGAAGGCATGTGGATATGCTGGGGAAGTGAAATCGCTCAGAGGAACATTATCAGCAGGTTCCACAATCGTAGTTTCCTATGTGGCTGGGCCATGCGGTTCTTGTTTAAGGGCGGAGGAGGTCTTCTTCGGGAAGGATGCTAGCTTTTGCTCTGTGGAGCTCAGCGCGAGATTGTTGCCTTGGAGTGCTGTGGCTCAAGAAGCCAAGTAGAAACTTCAGGAGCTGTGCTTGCTCTTGTGCCCTCAGTAGAAGTTGATTTGGTCACATGCTTGTTTTTTCATGTAGGTGCCGGGGTGAATGGGTCCCGCCGAGGTTTCGGCACTCTTACCCAAGTGGAAACATTTACTGTTTCTGTGTATAATAGGTGAGACATGTCTTCCGTGGCCATGAGTGGCTGTCTTGTGTGCGCATGATTAAAACATTTTTGGCGGAAGATATTTGATGCTCTTAGTGCAGGCTGTGAGGTACTGGTTTCAATACTTGCGCAGAAGACATTTGGTGCTGTGAGTCCAGGATGTGAGTGATTGCTGTGGGAACACAGTGTTGGGGGGGGGGGGGCTACGTGTTGCGACTTCCGTAAGTTTGTATCCCGCCATAGTCGTGATTGGTAAGATCACTTGGCCGTTGAGATAACTCTGGCTTTCTTGAAGCAGTTCTTATTACGGTCTGGTTAAGAGCTTTGGGGTGGGCTCTTTCTTTTTTTTTCCCTCTTTTTTTTTTTTTTTTTTTTTTTTTTTTGGGGGGGGGGGACTGGTTTGGGGCTGGTTTGGTGACTTCTATTCCAGACAGTTAAGAATATGTGAGGTGGTTTACTTCTCTTCCAGACAATTTAAAGTTTGTCAGTTCTGTGAGTACTTAGAAGAATAGCTAGTCGGGAAGGCTGTTGCTGTGATATGAGATTTTGTTAGTTGTTGTTGTGTGGCCTTCTGTGGCTAGGATTTCATGTAGTCTCTGTTTGGTCCCGCCGGCACCAGACATGAGTGCTCATATGGAGTGGGTGTGAAAGAATTCTGCTGTGTGGGAGGTGTGCCTGTATTTCTGGGGTTTGAGGTAGACCCGGCCAGAGCAGTGGGAATAAGTCTACAACTGTAGTCTTATTTGGAGTCTCATATGTAGTTTTAGTATTGGTGTGGAAGGTGATCGTTGAGTGCGTCATGTATGTTGTCGTCTGGCATGGATCAATCATTATCCTGTGCCTAAAATTTTGCAGTACATTCTTAGTTAGTATGTCATGGAAATGTGTACACATGTCCAGGGGGATGAATTTGAGGGAGCCCTACTTCTGAACCATCCTGTATCGGTAGAGACGAAGTAGCTGAATGGTAAGCTTCAAAGGTGGCTGAGAGATTGTTTTGGCTCATGGAACCTGTAAGCGCACGTACGCTAAGAGCACCGTAATGTCCAACACTGGCGCCGTTGGGGTCGTTCTTTGGCATTGTACTCATGGCGGGGCTGCCCATTGACACGCTGAATTTTAGTTCATGCAGCTTAGGTTTTGCAGGGTGTTGACCTGAGCATTTCCTTATGTTTGGCAGGCTCCACGTGTTCTCAGACGCCAGGGCCACGCAAATCCTGGGAATGCAGGCCTGGACTCGGCTTTGAAGCCAAGAATTTGGACGCTTCAGGGTTTTGGCCCTAAGGTGTACTTGCAAGGGTGCTTTATTATCCCTGTTACTACCAGGAGCTTTGGGTTTCTTGCTATCTGCGCAGCTGCTCGTCCACACGTGTCGTAATGCGCAGTAGCTCTGATATGTTGGAGAGTGGCAGGTTTGATTCTTTATGAGAGAGATTGAGTACTGATATAAGATTAATCTGTTGTAAATTAATGTACCGTGCACGTGAGCATCCATTTAAGGCAGCAATGTGCGTGTAGGAAGAATTGTAAAATGTGCATACCCGGCAACGTTCATAGAGTGGTGCGAGTTCTCAAGTTGATAATCTCTCAACCACTGGTTCTCTGGCTGGCAGGTACTGGCGACGCTGTAGAATGATTCTACTAGAATCGTTCCCGAACGCCACACATGAATCATGCGACAATTCAAGATGGTGGAACCCCACACAGTGGACGGACCGTACAGTACCGTAGTTTCATACATTATCTACGTAAATTCGTCCGTGCGAGGGAATTTGCAACGTTCGAATTTGGCTTGCGCAGACTGCGAATTGCGAGAGCATACAGCAGATCAGTTCCTGTTATGATAGCTGACCTCGCCTGTCGATTGCCAGTAACAAGGTGGCTGCCTTGTTTTGGCCGCAAATATAGAAAAGAAAACTGGAGTATCACTTATGTATACACGACAGACCAAGCCAAAATATCGCGAGTTCGCGTATTTGGTTGGCATCAAGTTTGAACGCTGACGACCAACCTTGTACGTCTTATGCTTCAACTCGGGAGAAGCTGTCCCTCGAACTTCTGTTATGTATGCACGAACGTAGAATTGTCTCGCTGGTCTGGCTTGACGAAGGGTCAGGCGGTGTCTGCAGGCTGCAGCCAACATCCCATTTGTGTTGTTGACTCTTAGGAAATGTCTGCGCTATATTATCAACACCCTGGGTGGCTTAGTGATCTGAAACAAGGTGCACGCGGATTTGGTAGACCATCAGCACGACCTTTCTGTGGGCGCAGATAACAATCACTAGATGCTCGTTGAACTCCCACACGATGTCTTGGACGAAATCACTAGGTTCCTTACGACAAATGAGCTTGCTAAGGTGGCATGTACGTGTACGAAGCTGAGCTTTATGTTGAGGGTTAGGCTGGAACGTGAGCAGGTTCGGTTGATATCTGTCGTTAGTCAAGAACGGCTGTCCTCTGACCAAATACAGTTCTTGAGAGTGGTTATCCTCAGACTATTCCATGGCCTGCATATCTTAACAGGACATCCAGTGGAGCAGAAACAAAGCAGTCGGTGTCATATTAGAGTCTTGCCAGACGGGACGTTGAGTAACGGGCTGTATGATTACGATGTCAAAGAAGCTCAACAACACCCAAAACTGCTTTTGAAAGCTAGTTTACACGATGGGGTGCAGCGCCTGCACATCACCACACAGGGTCCCACCCCAGAGTGCACTATGGTCACAAATATCCTATTCCCTGGGCAATTATCTGTGGTAGCAGCAGACGCTGGCTCTAGTGCAGACTTGGCCCAGGGCCTGGTGCTCCTCCTGTGCCAGGAGATAGTGAAGCCGGAAATGGGGTTGACACCCCTGACCAGATCAATTCACATAAGCCTCCAGAACACACCTTATGTCTCGAAGCCCCACCTGACAACTCAAAGGGAGCAACTAGCGCCTGTTTTGGCAAGGGGAGTGAAATTCATGCTGAATCATCCCCGTTTCAGTCGTCCTAGTCTTGATCTTGGTGATCAGGGCCCGCAAACAAGACTTGCAAGGTGAGTTTCTCTGACAACTGCCTGTTTACGCTGTAGGCCTCTGCTTTACCATCCCCCCTCTTCGTCTTCCCATTCCCCCTCTCTCTGTTTTTCCATCCCCGCCCCTGCCTTTTCCCTATTTTGCCCCTTCTCACACTCTCTCTATCCCTCTTTCCCCACTCCTCTGTCTTCCTCGTCGTTCTCCCTTTATTTTCTCTCCACTATGCTCTTGGTACGTGGTTTGTGAGTGAGGGGAAGAGTGTGTGTGTCTGTGTGTGTGTCTGTATCTGAGGGTGTGTGTGTGTGTGTGTGTGTGTGTGTGTGTGTGTGTGTGTGTGTGTGTGTGTGTGTGTGTTTGTGTGTGCGTGTGTGCGTGTGTGCGTGCGTGCGTGCGTGCGTGCGTGCGTGCGTGTGTGTGTGTGTGTGTGTGTGTGTGTGTGTGTGTGTGTGTGTGTGTGTGTGTGTGTGTGTGTGTGTGTGTGTGTGTGTGTGTGTGTGTGTGTGTGTAGCTCACTGACAAACCACATAGCAGCAGCCATGCATGTGTAGGTATAGCGGGCTTGTATGTGTGTGTGTGTGTGTGTGTGTGTGTGTGTGTGTGTGTGTGTGTGTGTGTGTGTGTGTGTGTGTATGTGTGTGCGTGCCACCCTCATGCATGTGTCTGTTCCAGAGTGTGTTTACATGCATGTCAGAGATATGAGACGCGCAAATCCATGTGACAGTCCAAACGTAACCCTGAAATTTCTGTTGCCCCCCGCAAACAACTCGTCACAAATCACTTGATATCTTCTTGGCTGTGCAAGGCGCATGGGCTTGCGGTACATCATTTATTGTCCCTGGCTGCGCTTGTCTTGACATTCTCAGTCTTGGGGTATGCAGGAGGAGCCACCAATATGCAGAAGCAGCCTTTGTGTTATTGTTGAAGGTCACTGGCAAGCTGTTGTACCATGTGTACGTGGGCATTACCATTCTGGTGCTCCTGCTCAGAAGACATGAACGACTGTAATGAAGGCAGTGAAGATCGTCTTGCGCATCACTCGTCTAGTGCTCCTGCTCAGCAGTCACTGTCTCACCCTTGCAATGGCGCTCAAGGTCATCCCCTCCGGTTAAACACCCACCCCCACATTTTCAATGTGTCTGTCTGTTCCTTCAACGTGCTCAATTACAAAGTGGCGCTTCATTCTCACTGCCTATCGAGACGGCATTTGACTTGGTCTTTGCCATGCAGGGACTTGTGAAGACACGTGGCGAAGGTCTGTTAATGTATGCTATCAAGATGAGGTCTCAAGAGTCAGAGACAGAATGCCCTTTGGGTGTTCAGGGTCAATGGCAGTTATAGCGTTGCCACGCTGCTTCATGGTCCGAGATGTTGTGAAGATGCTGTGCAGTATGTGAGATCAGCTGCTGAGCATCTGTGACATCGGACCCCAACCTCATGCAATTTCCTTGGATGTGGACCTGGGAAGGATTGATATCTTCCCAACTAACCTAGTTTCGCTCATTGCTTATATGGGGAATGCATTCCCTGCTGTGTGACAGATCTCATGGACAAGTTTGTGAAGGGATTCAGCGTGATGCCCATCTGTCTCCGCAACAAAACAAATACATCTTGTTCGCCGACATCACATTGTTGAGCAAGCATATTAAACAAGCTCCATCTAGGACTGAAATATTCTGGGAACTTATTCTCTCAAGGTTTTACCCTTCAATCCTGCCACAAGATTGGAGGATATTGATATCATGTTGTACCACTCTTTCATGGTCTTAGACGGCTGGCCAGTCAATTCTGTTGATAGGACATTATTAATTATCGTATCCTTTGCATTAGTGCAGGATGGCTTAAAAGATCTTAGCATCCCATTTTGTAACAATATTAGGGAGCCTGCAGCCCCTTTTTGGTGGCAACCAGGTCAGATCTCTAGGAATGGGCTTTCTTGTGGGACTCTCTTTTCTGGCCAAACAAGGCGAGTCTGGTAGTAACTGACACTGGTTGGTAATAGGATTGGGCAAAGGGGCCTCGATTTGTCACTGCTCTACTTCTGTCCACGCACAGCGGCACAATCTGTACTTGCTATTTAGAAATATGCTTCACAGAGAGTTAGCTGTGATGTGTGTGCCCCGCAACGGTGCCCGGAACTCCATTGGTCCCAAAAGCATGGTTCTTTTTCATTTTAGAAGCCACATGTCAATGTTACAGGTACTGGCATGGCAATCAAGGCAGATGAGGAGAACCTGCAGTCTGAAGGTTCAGAAATTGAAAAAGGTGGCAAAGAAACAGCAACATTCGTTGCTTCATGACCTTCGTTAAGCTACGTTTGTTGAACCAACCACCACGGACGCGAGTGATCATTACCTTTCCTTTTCTATGCACCTACATCTACACCTTATGCTTCTGTGTGCAGACATATTGTGTACTGATTGTTTCACTTGCAATGGCATGCTTGAATGTATGCCACTGTTATAGGATATATATGTGCTAATGTATGTCTGGTACTATATGCTTCAGTTAACCCTAATTTACTGCCAGGCTGTAAAGAGTAATCACTGGGCACAAGTACATTACAAGCTTTAGATAATGGGCCTAAAATTCATCGCTTCATGGTGTACACCCATGGAAAATGAAATTATCATAGGCAGAGAACCATCCATGCTTGGCCAGGGACAGGCACCCACAATATTTTCCATGGTCCATATGGCGGTGTATATTCTTGGGATTGGTCTTAAAGAGGACATGAGTTTCCATCCCTACAAACTATTCGTCTGTAAAGTTTGTTTTCATTAAGAGCGCAAAGCCAGTATTCCATGCATCACTGGTGCCGTGCCACGTACCCTTATATGACTCGACTGAACTCTTTTGTGGGAACACACTTCTGATACCCGTGGCTTGCTTTGGAAGAGTGTGTTGTAAGAGACTGGTCTCAAACACTTAACAAAAAATGTCTTACACAAGCCTTTCAACATATCCGCATACAGCGCACGTTTCCCAGTGGTGGTACCACAGTGCACCTCTCTGATTTCATGTAGGTACGTTGGCTCTTTCGCCCAAAACCACGATTAGGCACTGCCTATTAGGCAACCTTCAGAACACATCTGCCTTACATTGGTTTGCATCTCAGCCGCGCAGACAACTGACGCTCTGCTTGGCTTGCTCCTGTTTCTACGACTGCTCGTGGGCGAAAGCGTAATAAGACACACAGAGGTATACCGATACGCACCGGTAGCCTACCGGCGGTAGGTAAGGGCCCACCTCCACGCCTCTCCTGCTGTAGCTGCACGCGGTGTAATCGCAGGTGCTGAAGCTACAGCTGCTGCACCTGCTCTAATCCTTCGGCATTCCATCGTCTCTTCTCTTTTTCTTCATCATCTGTCGTACCAGTATTGCTAGTCTGCTGCTGTGTCCCAGATTTGTAAAAACACTCCATAGCAAAATAAGTCTTCAGCACCACCTATCCATTGGAGAAACTTTGCTACGCCATCTTTTTGTGTAGCTACAAGTCCATATGAGCATACAAAGTAGTCAAGCAGTTCACCACTTTCATTCACTGCATCATTACAAAACCCTTGAGGAGGAGTCCGGCAGCACTCTTTCAGCAAAACTTGTAAGAACAGGCCTACTAGTACTACAGGCCGACAAGGGAACTCCATGGCATGTTCGAACTCTGAAAGTGCCAGAATTTGCTGTTTTTTGGAGTGCCTCGGCAGGGTTGCATGTTGTCTGACCCATCCGGTTCCCCCCTAACTTCTGGCTTGCAGGCTTACACCTGGAAAATTGAGAGATGGGGCCGCATCTCTGTACGAACAACGCCCCATGCCTGTTCCATTACACAAAGGGAGTAGGCAGCCTAAGGCCACCAGCCCCATAAATATCTAAGCGACATATACCTCCCTGCGTTCCCCTCGCAGGGCACCCTGTCCCTGGAGGCTGATGAGCAAAGCCTGCACCAACTTTGTTGCGCTGCCATGCCTTCCAAGACCCAGGCTCCTGTCCTATGGTATGCCCCAAACTGACATATGTGCCTTTTTTCCAAAATGCACTAGCAAGGAAATACTTCCAAGTACATCACTCGGCGTCTGAAGCCTCACGCCAGCTGTCCCGCAGCCCAAGCTCATTTGTTGGCCGACGGGAGTGGCTTAAAGGGTTGCCCCAACTTTCAAGCTTGCAAACTTAAAGGGTTGTCCAAACTTGCAACTCCCAACAATTGTGTGCACCGTCAGCCAATGGAATCCACTCTGCTGGCAACATGTATGCTCAGGAGGGATGCTTAGCATGTGGCCATGTAGACGTTTGCAAATTGCATTGCTCAGCCAAAGGGCTGGCTTAGGTGTCACATTAACACCAAATCGTCCAGTGTTTTGCTTCCCCTTCCTCCCCACAGAATTGGGTTCAACTACCTGCCCCGCTGCAGGACCTCTTCTGCTGTTTGAACCTTTTTCGCCCTTATGATCCAGGGGAAATCACCCCACACAAAGAGCCCTGACAATGCCCCCAACCCTTGTGGCTCTGCCCTTTGATGGCCAATAAAAAAGGGTTGATTAACAGGTTTCCTTGAGGTAGACAGGCAATCCCAACTTCGTTTTAATGAGAACAATTTGCCCCAAACCCCCTTTCCTTCATAATCCAACAATCTCCTCCCAGCCCAACCATTGCATGACTTTCAGATGCTTCCTCTCTATAGAGGGGCGCGCTTCACTTTCCCAAAGGGCTCTCGCCGTATCTCGCCCCCCCCCCCTTTCCCTCTCCCTCTGTGTGTGTGTGTGTGTGTGTGTGTGTGTGTGTGTGTGTGTGTGTGTGTGTGTGTGTGTGTGTGTGTGCGTGTGTGTGTGTGTGTGTGTGTGTGTGTGTGTGTGTGCGCGCGCGCCCGCGTGCTTTCGCTTGCGTGCGTGTGTGAGAGAGAGGGAGACTGCGAGCAAACCAATCCACTATCTGCATGTCCGACTGCACAATCCCTCCTGCTCTCTTCCCAAATCTCCCCAACGGCCTGCTGGTATAAGGTGCCTTTCTGATGAGCTCCAAGCATGGACTCTCTTCTGCACCTAAATAAAGACAATCAATGGATAGAGAGTCCCCGAGTCCCTGCCATTAGGAGTGAACAGGAAGGTCTGATGTCCGGGGAGGGGTGGCCAATCGTGGAACCTCCATGTCGTCCATCTCTTCCACCTCCTCGTCCTCATCCAGGTAAGATTCCTCGTCCCCGGTGTCATCAGACAAGATCTCGACTGATGCACCTGCCAGACACAAGCACATCCCAGGAACACCTCTTCAGTTCTTCACAGTCCTCCAACAGTGTTCCTCACCTTGCAGTATATGCTTGGTGCAAAAATTCTTTAGTGGGCGTGGGGGTGGAGGGGGGGGGGGGACGACATCTGTGAAAGAACGTTAGGGGAAGAGGCTTGTCATGGAGGTCATATGAAAGGCGGAAAACCCAAGCCGCTCTATGTGCTTAATAATGCCGCCCCTCCCATTGCATTGGTTCATGAAGCGTGCACACTGACTTCTGAAAGAGCATCAGCTTACATGTCGACAATGCTCCGACAATAAAAGCCTCAAGGTAATTTTACTATACCAACAGCAGGAAAGCTGCTTAGTCCTGTCCACACATGACGGCCTTCATCTTGCAGCCCCTGCTCTGAAGCATGGAAAACTCCGCAAGCGTCCTGAGAACGGCGTGGAAATGCGAGAAACAGAGGAGAGTTGAAAGGGAGGGGGACAGCAAGGTGACATGCCAATGAGGGTGATTCTCCTGGGGAAACGAACACACACACACACACACACACACACACACACACACACACACACACACACACACGCACGCACGCACGCACGCACGCACGCACGCACGCACGCACGCACGCACGCACGCACGCACGCACGCACGCACACACACACACACACACACACACACACACACACATCGAGGCTGAGACAGAGAGGGATACGGAGGGGGGGCTAAGATAGAATTTGGCAAGCGACCGTCGACAATCGACAAAGTACCCAACGATGGCAACATCCACATTTTAACAACATGAGGAGATTGGGAAGTTCGGGGCATTGCAGCAATTGTTGGATAAAATAAGAGGAGCACATCAAAATGTCATGAGGACACTTGAGAGAGGCATACTTTGAGAATCCCAACAAGCCATCAGCTGCATCCGGAAGGTAGCCATCTTCTCATCGAAGACCCTCAGAATATGGGCCTGATTAGGAGTCAAGCGCTGGCGTTCGCGGCAGACAACATGGTCCGCCATCAGCGTGACTACCCCCCTCACAAGTTTTGTGGGCAGGCCATACCCACGTAAGCTGGGTTCCACAGTGTGGGGCAGGGGCCCATAGGGTCCCTCCAAGGGTCCCTCTTGCAATTTAAATGTCCTCGTAGCCCTGGCACCCGCTCTTGCAAAGTCTTGCTCCTCAAAGTCTTCAAATATGTGAATCACCTGGGCACATACAAATGCATGACTGGGTGAGGGACACATCTGACAGTCAGATTCTGACCATATCGTAGGACCTGATCGCGCCTCCAAGAGTCCCAGTTGAATGACAACATCATTGTGAACTTCTCGAGGGTGATTCTGTGATGTACTGCAATTAGAGTCTCCCCCAAAGCCACTTGAGAAGCTAAGTGGGAGCGTGTTCTAAGAAAATACATGGTGTCCCACCCTCACAATGTAACAGCAAAAGGAAGTGCAGAATATGAGGATCATACTTAAGGGGCCCCACATTATCAGACTTTCGGTTTGCAAACTGGATGGACTCTTGAAAAGATACCAAACTTGACCATGCTTGCGGTACCCAGCAAACCACCCCCCGGACAGCTGCAAGCAAGGAATGACCACAGGACTGACGATTATTCTCAAAGCGCGATGAGCTGGGCATCGATAGAGATGCCCCCATCCGTTCACAACTCTTCTCGTTGTTACCCTAGCTTTTAAACCCCTGTACATCCAGCAGAAAATCAGATTTTCTGTCCGATAGGAAATTACCTCCTCTCTCGGCAAATTGGTGAAGAATAAACCCACGTTGCCATGTAGTCTGTCTGACAGCTGCGCCAAACCAGGCCGGTACTCATCATCCGTATCTCTTCCCAGAGACACTTGCAGTTTTGCGTTGGAACCCATGCAGAACCTGCTCACCAGCACCGTTGCAAAACCCAGCAGAAAAAAATCAGGCTTCCACGAAAAACACGTCATGATGATCTTAGTTCATCTGCAAACTGTGGCCGTTAAAACAGACCTCCCAAGAGACAGCTACACAAGATTATGCCACAAACCTAATGATCGATACCTCCAGGACAAAAGTAAGGGTAGACATCAGTCAAAGCAGCTTCTTACGACAAAAGCAAGGAAAAGCCTTGCAACCCACAACCACCGACTTTACGGACCTGCTGGACTCCTTGAGCCGCTCTCGCAGATCCTTAAACTTATCATTTCTCAAGTTCTCATACTTAAAAATATATACCGTCGTGTAGGTGTCGACGAAATTCCTCACGTTATTAATCAACGCTCCTTTCCAGTCCCTGTTTTTCTTCTTAACTTTAGACAACGTTACCAGTTTATTACGCTTGCTCTTAGGCATCCTTTCTAATCCAACTCTGATGTATGCAAGAAAGCTCGTTCCCTCTCCTTAGTCCGGATAGGAAGGTCTCGTCTTTGTCCTCGCATGAGACTAGCAAGACACGATCGCGCCGCCACGCGTCATTAGTCGGACCGATGAAAGCGTGTAGGTCGTGCCTACGGGGCACCTGTCTAGTGAAGCAGTACAAACCCGCACGGCATCTGACTGTACGGCTGAAATCAAGTTACCGACTCGGGGTGGGTCTGTTGCAAAAGCCAGTGCAAGCCCAACAATTTTCACAAGAATGAATTACTGGTATACTAGGGTTAGACTGTTGGCCTAGAACGTGCCGGCATGGGAGCTCGTTGTTTGGTTCTTATTCCGACTGCTGGATGTTTTGGTACCTACGGAGATACAACTAACTGGCACTGCTGAGGCAAGTCTCTTTTTTGAAAATCCGAGGATTTTATAACAATTGAATTTCAAACTTTCCGGAACTGTTGCTGGATATGCATAGAACAGACTTTCTGTAGGTTGAGACCTATCCTAAGTAGAGCGGCGGAAACAATCATGGCACGCCGTTTGAATTGCCTTACGTCTGTTCACAGCGCATTTTTTGCGTGTATACCCCATGTGTCCCTGTTCCGTTAATCGTGACTTTTCCAAACACTTATTATTGTGTCGTTCTCATTACGTGGATTCTCCGTTCATCTCCTTGCTTTAACCTCGTAGATTTTCTTTCAGGGCAGAAAATCAAACGTAAGTCATGTCCTAAAAACTCTGAGCAGCATTGGAACATCGATGACATCTGGCGTGCAGTTTTTGCGACCAAGAGAATCAGTAGCACTGCCTGAGAGGAGTTCAGGACCAGCAATCCAGGTAACTAATGAGCTGCAGAGGAGTGGAAGCGTAAGCAATGCCTGCTCAAACGCTGTGTCTGTTTGGGGTTAAGTCCTTTCCTACTGGAACAGTTGGACTTTTCTAGAGCTGCACCTGAGCACCTTGGGGATATACAGGATCTGCAGAAAAGCAGCTGGCGGGCATCTTATACAGGCAATGTGCCCCACAAGGGTTCTGATTTCTGTTTGGGTCCTCTACTGGCTCCTTCACTGTTGTCAGACGGTCACAACTACAGCAGTACTTATCGAAGGCCTGGAAGGGTTACATTGAGGGTTAAAATCAAAATCACTGGCATTGGATTGGCATTACCCTCCCCCCCTTTCCTCTCTCTCTCTCTCTATCTCTCTCTCTCTCTCTCTCTCTCTCTCTCTCTCTCTCTCTCTCTCTCTCTCTCTCTCTCTCTCTCTCTCTCTCTCTCTCTCTCTCCCCTCCCCTCCCCCTGAGCGCCTCTCTCCCTCACCCCCCGCCCTACCCCCTCTCTCCGTGCTCTCCCTCTCTCGCTCCCTCTCACCCCCCTGTTTACCGTGGGTGGGGTGTGTGTGTGTGTGTGTGTGTGTGTGTGTGTGCGCGCGCGCGCGCTAGAGAGAGAGAGAGAGAGAGAGAGAGAGAGAGAGAGAGAGAGTGAGAGAGAGAGAGAGAGAGAGAGAGAGAGAGAGAGAGAATAATATACAGGGGGAGGAATGGGGGAGGGAAGGAGGGGGGGGAAAGGGAGAGAGAGAGACAGAGAGAGAGAGAGAGAGAGAGAGAGAGAGAGAGAGAGAGAGAGAGAGAGAGAGAGAGAGAGAGAGAGAGAGAGAGAGAGAGAGAGAGAGAGAGAGGGCGGGGGGGGGGGGGAAGCGAGAGCCACATCCGCTTCTTCATGCCCACACATTTAATTTGTACTGAGCAGTATGGGAAGCGTCTAGTTGGTGAGGCTTCTAGTACAGCAAGAGGAAGGGCAAGGGACTACCGGCTGGTCCTGAATACTGACTTTCCCAGCACAACTTGAATCGTGGAGCACAAAACATACGTGTCCAGCTCAGATGGGGCTGCTGAACACAGAAGCCTGTGAGCTGCAAAAACTACAGTAAGACAAAGTTAAATGGGGTGCACTGGGCAAAAAGATTGTGTGGACTTCAGCAGGGGAGCAGCAAGCACCTCCTCAAGATCTTTCAAGTGGGCCAAACGGGGGTCTCAGAGGTGCTGGCCACTCAGATGACACGGAAATGTTTTTCCAGCGACTCTTGAAGGTTGGATGCTCAGCGAAACCCTCGGAAATTGCGCGATCAGACGGTGCTGGGTCCCCCCCAGGTTCTGAACACCCGTCCGCCAACACGGAGGAAGTGTGGCAGTCCTGCCGGGACACCCTGGACAGCCTGTCGTGGGTGCGTCTGCATCTCCTCCTGGAACACGTGCCTGCATCCAGAGTCAATCACCTAAGACTTAGTAACGCCTACAAAATTTACCTTATGATCCTGGAACACGTGCCTGCATCTGGAGTCAATCACCAGGACTACGTAACGCCTACAATGTTTACCTTAGACCATCCTGGAGCACGTGCCTGCATCCAGAGATACCAAAAACTTAGTAACGCCTACAATATCTACCTTACCATCCTGGAACACGTGCATGCATGTAGACTCAATCCCAAATACCTAGTAACGCCCACAACATGTACCATATTGGTGGTGACTAACCCAAACAGTTCCGTGCTCTGAGAACAAGCATCTGCACCTGACCATGGACTACTTGTGACGTCACCTTTCAAGTTACCTCCACCTTTTACAAATACCTCCACTCATGGAAGGAGTCGTGCTTTACGGACTGGGACGCTTACCTGGATCGATTCCTTAGGGACTCAAACACTCGTAATCCTGTAAGTCAGTTTACTCACCGCCAAGCCCAAAGGCAATGTGATGGAGGCCTCTTGCAATTGGCCTCCTACCCTCCTACAGCACACCTGGCAAGGCGTCGGCTTTGGCATCCTTCTAAGCGTGTGAAAAGACCTCATGGGGCTGGCCAGCCCAAGAAGAGCTGATGAATAAGCTTTTAGGTAGATCACGAAGCAGTCTGGAGACAGAAATCTTACATGGCCTTCCCCCGAAAATCAAGTGGAGCCAAGATTGGACGGAGGAAAATAAGAGGGGTGGGCGGAGAGAGAATAGGGAAGGGAAAGGGAGAGATGGACTGTCGTGTGTGGGCTCCCACATGTCGACTTCCCGTCCCCTTTTCCCCACAGTCCCCTTGCACAATTCACCAGCAAGACTTTCGGCTTTTCTTTCTAAACACTCCAGCTCACTCTCTCGCTCCTCAACGTCTTTTCTTGATCTGCCTTCCTCCTTACCGGGCCTCGAGCTGGCAATAGGAGGGGCGTCCTTCTCACAGCCTCACCCGTTAGGCCACTCTCCTGGTGAGGATTCGTGGTGACATTGCTGAGCCGTGCTGTCACTCATCTGGGCCAAAACTAAAAGTATGATCGCAACCCTGCCCCCTCCATACGGGAAATACCCTCCGCCCCTCAAAACATGGGGAAAAGGGAGGATCGAGAACTGTACCGCATAAATACGTGGTGCCAGGGTTTGAACCGAGGAGTGTCCTCTCATAAGCTTTAACAACCAAGCTTGCCCCTAGCATCATCAACGGCACAAGTGCACAATTTAAGGCGGGGTTGGGGGTTGGGTATCCCAACTTGAGGTGGGGGGGGGGGGGGGCACACCAACACAGGCACGTACATGTTCACACCGCGTGATCATGGAGAAACCCTTAGACATGCATAGTGTATGGAAAGCTCCATGCCAGGCTAGCAAGCGTGTATGATTTCCCGTTACAGTGCCTGCTTTCCCAGAACATTACAGTGGGTCCCATGGTACAGTGTGTCCCATTATACAGTACAGTGGATGGCGGCTTACCCACCGTCTTCGATTTCCACAGGGGATTCATATGCTATGCAGGTCTGAGGTTTCACATAATCACGTGGCTGGGAACACGTACGTGATGGTTGTGCTTTCTCTTAACCCCCCTCTCCCCCCCCCCCTGCCTGCCCTTGTCCCACCGCTGTAGGGAGAGACAGCGGCCCTTGCAGTCCGGCCCCAACACGATGAGATCTGCGAGTATGACCTGGCACACGCGAGCTTCGTCCACGCGGACGAAGAATCCTTCGCGTCTTGTGTGGCCAGGAGCTCCTGTATTGCTCATTCATTCTTTGTGACGTGATCAGGATGGCGGAGCAGCTCAAAGTCGGCAAGAAGGTGCAACAGTGCAGAGCAGTATCCTGAGAGACCCAGGATACCCTGTGGGAGACCCCAATGAGGCACGCCCGCTTACGCAGGGTGAGCTCCGCCAACGGATTGTCATGCGCCTTCTGAAGGTCTTCCCCTGGCTCGATGATTTCAATACAACTTAACTGTCTCCGACTCTATCTTGTCTAAGTGAAACTTACGTCTTTCAACAACCCCAGTGCTCACACTCTCTTCACTGGACCACATAGGGAGAGGATGCAGCACGTCTTGAACTCTAACCACTATCGTTGTTGCGCACAATCATAGCCAAATGACCCCGGGGAAAAGCAAAACAGGAATGAGGTCCCAATGGAATAGGCTCCTATTCCATTGGGACCTCATTCCTGTTTTGCTTCTCCTTATCTCTTGTGTGGACTTTAGGTGCAATCCGCTTGTTGTCCACTTCCTTTTATTCTGCCGAAGCCTCCCCCTGGCATAACTTTCCGCCCCCAGAAACAGGCGGTGATAAGGGGGTACTCATCTGAACTTCAAAATAAACGGCTTCAAAATTTGAAGCCGTTTATTCACGAATCTTCGCCCCGGTACTGTCCTGTCCATTATCGATTTACAGGAATGGACGTCCATTCCTGTTGGTCGCCTTGCTCACCGTCTGCTCACCTTCTTTTGGTCTGTGGAGTCCTCTGCTTGAAGCTGCAAATAAGAAAGTGGGCCTTGTTTTCAACGAGGACGGGGACGCCTGTGGGGGCAAGGGAGGTCAGATAAGCGGTAAGACTTGATGGCGCCTTATGCTGTGGCAGGCAAACGCGATGATGCACCAAATAGGCCGTCAGAGGGGGGCCCCCATGAAGGCGACCCACCCGCGGAAGAGCCCTGAAGTGGGAACCCTGGCAAGGACCTGGAGCTTTGGGCCCTCTGCCCAAGATGACAGCCGCAAGGTGCCGACACAGTGTCACACGCAGCTCACACTTGCCAACGCTCACAAATCTACACAGCCCGCTTCCGTGCGCCCGCGCGCGCGCGCGGGGCGCACACACACACACACACACACACACACACACACACACACACACACACACACACACACACACACACACACACCCACCCACCCACACACACACACGCACACACACACACACACACACACACACACACACAGAGAGAGAGAGAGAGAGAGAGAGAGAGAGAGAGAGAGAGAGAGAGAGAGAGAGAGAGAGAGAGAGAGAGAGAGAGAGAAGAAGAGAGAGAGAGAGAGAGAGAGAGAGAGAGAGAGAGAGAGAGAAGAGAGAGAGAGAGAGAGAGAGAGAGAGAGAGAGAGAGAGAGAGAGAGAGAGAGAGAGAGAGAGAGAGAGATTGGCCCCTATAGGGTAGCTACCCGTCTGCTGCAAACGCCCCCTCCGCACTTGTGTAGCTGCTGTTTCGATGTCCGGAACATTTACACACGTACAAGTACGGACGTGGTCGTTTGCGGGGCTGATCTTGAGGGCATTAGCTTGCTGAGATTTCCCACTTCGGTTCCTGAAACGTGTGCGTCATGAGTGGCAGATTCGCCATAGGATCTTCAAGAAGGAGGTGACCCACCGTAGAGCACTGAGAACAATGCAGCGCTGAGCGCTGTAACCAATCATGGAGAGCAACATGTACTCATATGTGAACAGCTGACCCAGGAGGCCGCAAAGCTGGCCCGGACACGCTCTTGGGAATATGCAGACTCGGTACAAGGGTTGAAGCGCCACCAGGCGGGACGACAAGAAACGCGTATGGGTCGTACTGGATCTGGAGGGGGCTCCCCATATGGGGATGCATCAAGCCGGGGGCGGCGGCCGGGGGAGAGTCTTCCTCAAAAGCAGCCCCAACGACACAAAAGCCTAGAGCACGTGCAGCCACTTGCCAGGCCTCATCCGAAACGTCTGGCACAGCCAGATGCATTACGAACGGTCAAGTCCGCTGCGAGCACGCCCCGGCAAGGCAGCTGGAGTTACAATCAAAGCAGAGCGGATTTCGCAAAGAGCCACAGATCCGGACCTTCCACTCCAACAAATACTACGCCGCGAGCCCACGCCCAGCATTTGCATTCCAGCACAAGCAAGAGCAAGCCACACGCTCGCAAATTGGACTTGCCAGGCTTCAACAGTAGCGCGACGTTGCATTCGCCGGGTCCCCAGACTTCCTCACGGAAGTCTTCTTCCTCGCGTCCCCAGACTGGTGGAGCTGACAAGTCTGCTTCCCCAGGCGCCCACAGCGGCAGGCCGGTCGTCCACCTGGTGGCGACCGCAGCAACGTTGCCACGGAGGGCTGATGCTTTGGACTGTACGGCAGGAAGCAGTGCTTTCAGCTGTACAAGCAGCGCACGTGTGGATGGTAATGCGCCACGAAGGGATTCTGTCACTCCCCCAACGCAGGAGGTAGCACCCTCTGGCTTCAAAGCCAAATCTTGTTCCACAAATTGTTACAGTTTGGATTCATCATTATTGCCGTATCGTCTTTTTTTCTTTTGGAAACGCTCCATCCTGGCCGACATCTGTGCCTCAAAGATAAGCTACCGTTCAGTTATATGGTGGCGACAATTGTTGGACGAGGCCCCCACTTCCTTCAAAGCCTAGAGAAGCGTTAAGCAATTATCGTCGCAGGGGTATGTGCACATGGTGCCATGCCAGTTTGGAATTGGGCACCGTTAAGATTCTCTTTGAATGGTACTTTAGTTTCTCCTTTGCTTCACAAGAGGGCTATGTGGGTTGTCCAGGTGTAGACATATGCAGGTCGGTATGGGCAAACGGGGGGATGTGGGTCACCAATGGTCCCCACGTGGGCCACCAGGGTAACCATGTGGGTTAGAAACGTTGGTCACCAGGGTCACCGTGTGGGTCACAAATGTTGGTCACCAGCGTCATCGTGTGGGTCACAAGGGTCGCCATGTGGGCCAGGGAGGCGTGCAGGGGGCATCAACGCTGCGAGACCTTGTGGACTCCCCAAGGAAGCCCGACTTGCAGCTGGCCAAGCAAGACAGCATGACAGCGTGTGGACCCAAGAAGTCCTTCGTGTCACTCACAGCCCTCATGAGCGAGTCTTCACAGACGGAAAGGATGCTGAATCACGATGGTCGGCCGGCGGAGAACCAGCACCCTGGTTTTGAATCGGGATCGGGGCCTCAACCCGATCAGATATCAGGTGACCACGTGATATCTGGCCATGGCGACGGGGGACCACGTCAGGTCCCAGGACAAGCCACGTCCTCTAGTGCACGTGGCAGCAGTGCTGTGAGCCTGGATATTTTGGAGGCTTCCGCCGCTACAGGGACGTCGCGAGGGGGAAACCCTACTTGCGAGTTGGTAAAGGGAGACCGGCAGAACGGGAATGAGGCAGCTCCACAGTGGCTATTAGGCGGCGAGCCTCTAATTTTGGTGACCCGCGAGTTGCCGCGGATTAGAACGAAGCCTGGGATGCAGAAGAGCCCGCCAGAGCGCGTCAATAGGTGCGTGAATCTCCCAGGAGCGTGTGTGTGTGTGTGTGTGTGGTGTGTGTGTGTGTGGTGTGTGTGTGTGTGGTGTGTGTGTGTGTGTGTGTGTGTGTTTGTGTGTGTGTGTGTGTGTGTGCGTGTGGTGTGTGTGTGTGTGTGTGTGTGTGTGTGTGTGTGGGTGTGTGCGTGCGCATGCGTTCGTGCGTGCGTGTGTGTGTGTGTGTGTGTGGTGTGTGTGTGTGTGTGTGTGTGTGTGTGTGTGTGTGTGTGTGTGACTGAGAGAAAGAGGGAGGGGGAAGGGAGGGAGGGAGGGAGGCAGGGAGGGAGGCAGGGAGGGAGGGAGGGAGGGAGGAGGGAGGGAGGGAGGGAGGGAGGAGGGAGGGAGGGAGGAGAGAGAGAGAGAGAGAGAGAGAGAGAGAGAGAGAGAGAGAGAGAGAGAGAGAGAGAGAGAGAGAGAGAGGAGAGAGAGAGAGAGAGAGAGAGAGAGAGAGAGAGAGAGAGAGAGAGGGAGAGAGAGAGGGAGAGAGGAGAGAAGAGAGGGAGAGAGAGAGAGGGAGAGAGAGAGGGAGAGAGAGAGGAGAGAGAGAGAGAGAGAGAGAGAGAGAGAGAGAGAGAGAGAGAGAGAGAGAGAGAGAGAGAGAGAGAGATTCTTTGCCAGTGCCAGCGCATGTGCGTGGCTCTTGTGGGGGTGGCGGGGAGGGTGGGGCCGCATGCATGTGCGTAACAGCATGTCTGGGTTGGATTGGATTGCAGGAATTCTTTGAAGGAGGCGCCTGCATCCCCGAGGTGGTGGGCCGCCTGTACCGGATGCACTCCTTGTGTCCGCGCCTGAGGTGCACTCCGCACGTGCAAAGTCTCACAAGCGGGAGTGCGGCAAAACGTTATAAAGGCTCTCCGCTTTGTAAAATGAGTTTTGCATCTGGTTTACCTTTCCATGTCAAGGGCCAAATGCCATGTTTGGTAGCAGCCCTGTCATTGTCTTGCTGCCCGAACGAAAATTCTTGCTAGCTTTCTGGTTACACAGCGTGATTGCATCCATCGCGCTTTGGGGGAAGTCTCTCTCGCTGTGTGTTCTATCTAAGCCAGGGAATATCTACATATTTTATGCCCGAACCTGAGCTGATCCGGGTCCGAAAATGAGTGCAAGAGCTGCCATTAAACGATGTTGCGCTTTGCAAATGAAATGGCAAGTCGTGTAAAGAATTGCTGGACTTGGGGGTCAAAGAATACGCGGAGAATATTAACCGGGGGATTGCGAGTTGCTGCTTACATGTGCAGATTTTCATTCTCATCAACCATGCTGCAGCAGCAATGGCTAGCCAGACCGTGTTTTGCTCGTAAGACCACTTTCCACCTGCCAATCCATGGCCTGTGACAGAGGACTAACTCCTTTACAATGAGAGCAAATCAAACCCCACAACCCTCCCACCCCTAGACTTGAAAGTTGAAGACTACCCTCCACAAGGGAGGCGCGACGCCAGCTGCTGCCCAAGCGCCCGCGCAATCACAAAACTAATCCGCCGCTGTACTGAGAACCACACCAAATCCTCATGGGCAACAGCAGCCTGGTTGACGAGCCCATTGAGCCTCTTCAGAAGCTCCTCCGCCGCATCCCCCAACTCCCCAAGAGTTTCAAAAGAGCAGGGGCGGAAAACTACCCGAGGCGGCTGCCTGAGCTCAGTACTCGAGTAAGACCTCCCAGTACGATGCAAGCTTGCCAGCGGCAGCCCGCGCACCGGCCCCAGCAGGCACAACCCCGGCTCCCCCTCGCCCGTACGAAGGCACAAGCAGGGAAGTTCCGACCACGTCGATGTAAAGATCCCGCCCACCCTCCCAATCCTGGAACATTAAGTCAGACCGACGGGCCTCGAACCCAAGCACACGGGAGGCTCACGGACCACCACAGTCTCAACCTCCTTCCCCACCCGGAACACTATATCTCTAACCGCATTGTGGCGATAAGTATTTGCCACCTCCGCTACCCATGCGGCATTGAACGGCATGGTCCCGCCATCGGTCCATGCACATACCACAACGAGGGCACGGGGTACCAGCCTGAAACATGGGGATCAACAACTGATAACGGAGCCTGCACCTAAACTCTATATTGGATATGACCTGGCCCATACGCTCTACTGGGAGCGCCTGAAGCCAACCCGACGCATGAGGCCAAGCTGCCGACTCTAAAACCTCCATGATCCGCTCCTGAGCAGGCAACGCAAGAAGAGCTAGCCAGCGCTGATTTGTAAGAAGCATGCTCAACTTGCGTTGTACGTCTGACTCAAGACACCCATCGTCCAAAAACTCCCAATCAAACTGCGGGCACAAAGCAGACAAGGAGGCACGAGCCTCGGCCACGGCCCGAGTTATGGGCGACGCCCATCCGGCTAACACTTATCTGGTACACTCAGGGTCTGAAGAGCAGACGCTATAAACGCCGCCGGGATGATGTCCTACGCCCGGACAATCCCCAAGCCCCCCACCGATAAGGGCAAAAGTTTCCACAAAGGCCGAAACAAAAACCCCGGACGCTGACAATGGACCCCCCAAGTAGCCGCACGCCCAAATCCCGACACTGACAGATCCCGACGGGAAAGCCCACGTCCCGTCGCTGATTGTAGGTGGGCCACCATAACAAGGATTCCTGCAAGTTAAGAACTATGCCCCATTGGGGACCCTCCGCCATAACGACCTCCATTATTGCTCGCAAAACGGAGGTATCACCAATAGCATTGCCGTCATCCAAATACCAACCTTGCAGCACCCCCTCAAACCGCTCCGAAAGAGAGCAGATGAAGGGGTGAATAGCTAAGGCAAAAAGGAGAGGGGCTAACAGGTCCCCTTGATGGACGCCCCGTTCTGCCAAAACCAGGTGATTCCCAACAAAGAGATGAGCGCCACCCCCATAGCACGAAAGAACATATGGCAAAAGATCGGGGGATAAGGCCCTAACTTGTGCCATGAATATTCGAACCCTAGCAACAACATTGAATGCGTTTTGGAAATCCAGCTGCAGCAAAGAAGAATGATCATGTTGACGTGCTCCCGATTAAAAGAATGGACGAGAGCCTCCCCGCCACCCCGAACCCCCACGCCGACCTGCAGGAGGCGCAAATTTGAATACGGCCCCACCACGGGCAGAGCAGCCCGGACAGCAATCTTAGACGCCAGCCGCCTAAAGATGCTCCCCACTGCCATGGGGCGGATCCCTCCTTGCGGCTTGAGGAGGGGAGTAACCGGGCCACCGACCCAAAAGGGCCGGATACCGACCGGCATGGCACCCCTAAAAACCGCATCGAGAAGGGAAGTAAGACCCTCGAGGACCAGGGAACCCAGCCCATGGGCAGGGGGCCCTAAAATATCCAAGAGATGGCGAACCCGGAGACCATCCCGACCATATGCCGTACCAAATTTGAAACTGCGAAAGGCCCCCACCACGTGGTGTGCGCATCCCCTTTCGAACAGACCCAAGGGAGGAGCGGCAGGGCCAATCAACATTGAGGAGCAAGGCCACATCAGCGACGAGGCAAGCAGCTCCAAGCGACAGTGAGACTTCTCGTTTACATTCATAAACCAAAATGCCAAGGCTCCATCTGCCGTAATATGGCAGCAAGAGCGGATGAAAGAAGAATGTATGACCACCATGCATGGTTTGCCAAGGAATATTCCTTGGCAAACCATGCATGGTGGTCATACATTCTTCTTTCATCCGCTCTCGCTGCCATATTACGGCCGATGGAGCCTTGGCATTTTGGTGTGTGAATGTATGTGGTGGTGAATGTAAGTTTTCCTATCATGTAATCAGCCCTACCCAAAGGAAAGCCTGAGGGCGTCTCAGATGGCGGCAGTCCGAGGCTTAAAGTTCACATGATAGGAAAACTTGCATTCTCCTGAGTCTTCTACAGTGCCACCGTGGTGGGACGGACCAATGTACTCCAAAGTACAGCGACACAGACAGTGCGAATACACACTTCCCTTGCAATTCAAACAAGACAGCCCCCCAACCCATATTGATACCTCACAGATCCTGGGAGCCAACCGAGGAAAGTGCTACACGCTGTCCAAGGAAGAGAGAACAGAATCAGCGATAATATGGACAGAAAACAACAATGGGGAAATTGTGGACATCGCAGAATACCAAAAAAGTGATTAAACGAGAGGAAGTCGTGAAAAGGAATCGAGGAGAAAAAAGAACGGATAAAAAGTAAAAATGGTGCGGAATGAAAGGTATTGTCCCTTTGCCATCAAATCCAATCATTTGCATCAATTACAGCCTCATCACTTTGAGTCAGTCACTGATCAGTCGGACGGTGCCCGTTCTAGTAGGTGCCCGAGGCAGATTAAGTTTTCATCTTCGTGCATCACACGCAAAGTCCGCTTCAGAAACTTCTGTGGCACGTGATCAAGTGGACCCACCCCATTTTCCCATCGCTGCCTGTACTACTAGACTCTCCCTGGTCCTGCCTCTCATGAGACATCTGATCAGATGTCATCCCGGTGGCCACCCTACTATGTGTGTAAAGCAATGCAGGGCCTTCGCTACCGTATGGAAAACAATGCAGAGCCTTCTTCGCTACATGTGTAAACCAACTCATGCCCTTCACTACTACATTTTTGAAGCAATGCAGAGCCTTCACCACATGCGCAAAGCAATGCGGGCCCTTCACGACATGGGGAAAACAATGCAGAGCCTTCACTAAATGTGTAAAGCAATGCCGGCCCTTCACTGCTTTTTTGAAGCAATGCAGCGTCTCCACCACATGTGTGAAGCAATGAAGGGCCTTCACCACATGTGCAAAGCAACGCAGTCCATTTACTGAATGCATGAAGCAATGCGGTCCTCCCTCTTCCCCCCCCGGGGGCAGACAAAGCTGCGCCAATATACAAGAGCCAAGCCCTGCGAAGCCAGAGATCTCTCCGTCCCAAACCAAGGGGGGACTTGAGCATGTACCAGACTCTTAATGCACCCACAGGAATGGGCACGACAGCGGGGGCTGCTATGAGAGGTAAAATAGTCTCACAGCGGGCGGTCAAGATGTAACCCAAGAGGCAAACTAGTCAAGTCAATTCTTAAAAAAATGCATAAACTATTCTCGGAATCGAAAGTTAGAACTAGTCTCAAAACTCCGGAAGACACGCAGACTCCAAGTGCCCTCAGCCTGTCGTTTATGTGCCTGGCATGTTCCCCAAGAGCCTGAATCAGCAAAAACGTAAATGGTTCCTGGTGGAAAAATCCCCTTTGCTGCTGACACGAGGGACCTCTTTGTATGCAGCCCTGTCGTCTGCAGATCAATTCCCACGAAGGGTCAGCAACCCCTGGCAAAGCAATTGTTCTGCTCTGCCAAACCCGGGCCAACTTGACCCAATCAAGTCGGGCGCCATGCAATCAATAAGCTTTTTCTACTTCAAAAAAGCAAAGTCTGTATTGTCACGGAGTGAGGAAGGAAGCTGCACATTCGAGCGGCAGCACATTTCGATGCGATCCAGGAGGCTGACTCCTGGGGCTGCACTATGGTAGGGGCGGGGCGCCTGGACAAAGTACCGCGCTGCGTCTGTGAGCAGCTTCCTCGGCAGTACAAATGCGGCCTGCACAAGCAACCCCCAAGGGGTTTTATAATTCTATAATCCCCCCCTTTTTTAAGTAGGACAGCAGGAGGAGACTTGTAAGTCTTAACATTAAGTCTTAATTAAGACACTACGGCTGTAAAGCAGGACGTTCAGAAAAGAGAGCGGCAGTGCAATTTGAAAAGGTGTCTCCAATAGGCATTCGAATGAAATCACTTCCCATCGTTTCCTGGCTCATATAACAGGAGTTATCGGTTCACGTGTAACCGCCATTAACCCCTACACAAAACTTCCACTAGTACTTCCGAAATCCCGAGGAAGCCTTCTGACATTGCTCTGGACAAACTCAAATCTGAGGGTGTTCTGCATGTCTAGGCCAGCATGCATGTGGCATGTGGGTACCATGTGTCATGTTCGGTAGACATTGCAGTACATGGAAGATTTGCGTACATTTAAAAGCACAACCTTCTCAGTACACAATTGTGCAGAAAACACCCTCAAACGACACCTGCCATGATCCACCACAAGACTCCAGAACACATTTTGACTCTTGATAAAGCAAAAACGGACCGAATAATGGGGAAAAAAGAGGACTGGAAGCCAAGAAAACAGCGCTCGCGCAGGGGGTTTGGGTTACCTGTGGGTCCAGAAGGAGGGTCTCTTCGTCCTCAAAGGAGTGCTGCGAGGTATTAGAGGGCACTCCAAAGTTGCCGTTGTCGCGGCCCTCTGCGCTGGGGGAGCCTGGTCTTCCGGGGCTCTATCCTCCAGCCCTTCCCCCGCTCAGCCTTTGCTAGAAATTTGGGCCCCGGGGGGGGGGGGGAGAGTGAGAGAGGGAGAGAGAGTGGGGTCCCCCCACACGCACGCACGCACACGCACACGCACACGCACACACACACACACACACACAGAGGGCGGGGGAGAGAGGGGGGGGCGAGAAAGACAGAGCAGGAGGGAGGGAGGGAGGGAGGGAAGGAGGAATGAAAAAGGAAGATGGGGAGAGAGGGGAAGGGGGGGGGGGGAGGAGGACAGGAAAGGAGGAATGGCGAGAGGCGGGAGGGACAAGCCTGGTGCAATACACCTGTTTCCCTCCCCATGCCCAAGGATAGCTTGGATCATGAGGCGCCCGCCCTCCCTTTCTCTTCACCCCCTTCCACCCATGGCTCAGTTCATGAGCCAGCCACATCTCGATTCCAACTATCTAAAGAGCCATGTGCTATGCACAAGGCTCTATCCCACCAGAACCTCCACAGGACAAATCCTGAACATGCCCTATCCCAACAACCCCAAACCTCCAACCACCACAGTGCATGCGCAATTCATTTGGCAGGGGGAGGCAGCCCCTCCCCCGACTGGACCACAGCCCTTCCGGGCCTTGTGCTTGCATGCATGCATAGGCGCGCGCGCGCGCGCGCGCGCGCGCGCGCGCGTGTGTGTGTGTGTGTGTGTGTGTGTGTGTGTGTGTGTGTGTGTGTGTGTGTGTGTGTGTGTGTGTGTGCGTGCGTGCGGCAGGGGACACGCAGCACCTATGCATGTGTGTGCATGCGTTGGGCAGGGGACACGCAGCACATACGCATGTGTGTGCATGCATATGTGCACCTTGCCATTCAATCCCCTCTCTTCCATGCTTCATCACCCTCTTCTTCCATGTTCGTAGGGGGAACCCTGGGGGTGGGGGGGGGGGCGGGCTGGGGATCCGTACCGCAGCATCCACGACCCGTTTGAGGGTCTTGAGCAGTACAATGGTGTCGGTGGATTGGCTGCCGGTGATCCAGTCATCGTGGTGGTGCTCTGTCAGCTTGTAGATCTGCTGCAGCGTCAGGCTGGGGCACATCCTCCTCAGGTCCGGGGTGATGTCAAAGCCCTGCCATCCCCCGCACCCACCTTGTCAGTGACCCATTGTTGACCCATTGGGAACCCATGCAGTGCCCTTCCCTAGACACTGCACCTTGCACTAAGATGCATATGTCCTGGCAGGTGCAAAGAGGTCACACCCCATGTCAGAGGGGCTCATATTACGCACCATGGTAGCGGCCCTTTCCTGCTCTTTATCCTATCATTCCGCCCCTCGTGTGTGTGTGTGTGTGTGTGTGAGGGGGGGAAGGGTGGTGCGTTTGTTGTTTTCCGGTGTTTCGTTTTTGCGACTTTCCCCCACTTCCATGTCTCCTTCCTATCCGCCCCCCGCTCCCTTTTCCCTTTCCGAAACCCCCGACCGAATCTTGGATGTTTAACCAGACAAGATAGCTCTCATCCACGAAGTCTTCATATTTCTGGTGAAACTCAAATGAACTAAGGTGCAGCCAACAAAAAGCGCAAATCAACTCTCACAAAACACTCCCTATGAAGAAACGAGACCGGGACAAAAGCTTCCCACTCCAGCCTCAAACACGGCCAGAACAAACATGAGCGCCCACACACCCACTCCAAATCCCCCACGGAAGGCCCCACTCTCCCTGTTTGAGAGCACATGGAGTGCACATGGCTTTTATTCCGCACTTTTGGAGCTGTACTTCTAAAAGCAACGTGGCAGTTGAGGAATGGGAGAGAAATGGCAGGGAAGCCGGGTTGCGTGGATATCCGAGAGGAATGGGAGCTCTCACCTTGGTGGCCTTCCGGACGCAGTCGTCCTTGCCAACAAGAAGGTACCGTACCGCCTGGCTGCTGTGCTCCAAGGCCACCTCAGCGTCCACCAGCTCGCCACACCAGGAGGGCCCATTGTAGCTGACCCATGCCCTTATGTCTGCCAGCCCCGACTGCTCCCCCCCCAGCAGCCGCAGGGCTCATGCGCAAGACAGACAGACAGCCAGACATGCACACATAGGCACGCACACGAACGCTCGCACCTGTGCGAGCGCAAGCACACACGCGCTGGGGAGGGAGGGGCGGAGAGGTTCGAGGGAAGGTGCTAGATCATGCATCCATTCGACAGAGGCGAAACTCTGCGCTGTTTCTGTAACAAGCACTTAGCACAAGCAGAAAATTTTGGAGAATCAGATGGTGGAGAACACGAGAGATAAGGAGCGGAAAATTGCTAACGATGGTGATAGCATCCAGAGGGGGATCGAACATGACTACCTGCAGGGCCTACCGCATGAATACCTGCAGTTCAAAAAATATACCTGCAGTGAACGGAAATCACCTGCAATACAAGGAAATCCAGCAACCTCTGCATGGCCTTGATGGCAGAGATGGAGCAGCAATACTTGTGATACAGCGAAACAACACGCAGTACAATGGAAGTATACCTATAGGTCCTTGCTCGCTGAGATGCAGCAGTGAAAAAATGAATGGGCGTTTATCCCAGTTGTACCGGGATAAACACCATAATTTGGACAAATTCGGCACTCTGATACTCGCAGTACAGTGAAAAAAAACTTGCAGTACAATGGAGTACAGGAGTACCTGCAGGGCCTTGACAGCGGAGATGGAGCAGCAGTCACGACGCAGCATGAGAGCGTTGAGGAGCTCAGCGTCCACGTAGCGCAGGCTGGCATGCACAACAGCTCTGCAGGCGGGCGGAGGTGCGCCCTCCCCTCTCAGCGTTTCCAGCACGTTCGACAAGCCTCCCAACAGGCCCTGGAACCCCAGCGCACCCTCCGTGTGGGCCTCCCACCGACCTCTGCACAAGTTTCCCCTTGTGCTACTACCCCTTGCGCTACTTTTCAGTCCTGGGATGAGCAAACTTCGTTAGGATAACCCCCCCCGGGGGGGGGGAGGGTAAGCACAATGAAAATCAACACACACACACACACACACACACACACACACACACACACACACACACACACACACACACACACAGAGAGAGAGAGAGAGAGAGAGAGAGAGAGAGAGAGAGAGAGGGGGGGGGGAGGAGGGGGGGCAAAAAAGCTGAAATGCGGGACGGCACAAGCTAATCCACCGCAGAGAGCCAAGCCCGAGGAGGCAAACTTGCGATGCCCACCTTCCAAGGGCTGCTCATGAGACCTTCAAAGGACTTGGCGGCGAAGGGCCGGTCCAGGTCAAGCACGACGTCGTCCCCGTCCCGACTCTTGGTGGCAGCTGAGCGGGCCAGCCGCTTGGCATCTTCCGACAGGAGCACCCCGGGCGATACTGGCAGCATGTCCGCCACGCTTGCGGCCAACAGGGCGTGCAGGCCCCCAAACTGGATCATTTCATCTCCCAACTTGAACAGATTCCCGCAATCCCTC
>KV908456.1:112895-155395 GCA_002005505.1 Botryococcus braunii
TCCCCCCCCCCTCTCTCTCTCTCACACACACACACACACACACACACACACACACACACACCACAGACACACACACACACACCCACACACACTCACACACACACACACGCGCGCGCGCGCGCGTGCGCGCACACACCCGCCCCCACAGGCCCACAAATGTACACGCACGCTGCCATAGCCAACCCCTGCAAACCACTTGGAAGGAAAACTCATGTCCCGGACCAGGCAAGAAGCCCGAGGAGGGGGCGCAGCACCGTTTTCGAGGGGCTGCTCGGCACCACCGCGCTTGAGCTCGAGCTCCGCCGCCAGCTCCTTCTCGCGGGCAGCAGCTTCCCGCAGCTGCTTCTGCAATTGGGCCACGCGGCTGTTGAGAGCCACGACGCGCGCGCTGAAGTGCACATTCTTCTCCCGCGCGTCCCGCAGGCCTGCGGCCTTTGCCTCGGCTTCTGCCACAGCTTCTTCCACCCGCCTCTGCATTGCTGCCTTGACTGTGGCCACCTCCGCCTGCCCCCCAACAGGCCATTCCCCATGTCGGGCTGCTGCACTCAAGCCTAGCTAAGGTCCATAATCCCATGAGTCCGGCTATGCACAACCTCCCTTCTCCTTTCCTGCACGTATATGCAAGCCCCTGCACGTGCTTGCATGTCCTAACACACACATACACACCCACGCCGGAGCCCACGGGCATCTGGTATGCCGGCAAGCAACCCCCCATCCAAAGCAAACCGTCCACAACCATTACGTTGGGTTAATAAGACTGTATCTTCTAACTTCCCCCTCCCTTACAACAAACACATGCGATATCACAAAAAATAATAATTAAAAAAAAGGGAAGAAAAAGAAAAAACATGCAGGCTGTCAGGTGTAGCCGCTGTCCACACTCGAGACAAACACACCAAAGCTGTGTACAATGCAAGCAAGTCTCATGCTCAAAATCCAAGGAAGCAAGGAGAGGACCAAGAGCACGAGAAAGCGAGTGGGCAGACCTCCATCTCCGCACGCAGGGCATCGATTTCCGCCTGCATGAGAGAGCGTGCAGTGTCTGCTTCCACGGTGAGCGCCGCAATGGTGGCCTCCTTGGCTGCAAACTCTGCATGGTACTCTTCTGCTGCGCTCCGCACCTGCCATTCCCGCCACACCTCTGCCCGTCACGCACCTCTCCAGGGACCACACAAACGGCCCCACGCTGTGGCTGATCTTGCATGTGCACCTCATGCTGGTCTTGCACATGCCCCCCTTCTTCAGGAAATTATAGCAAGAACAGCAGAAAAAACAAAATATGGGAAGGAAAAGGGAAAGAAAAAGCGGCGCTGACACACACACACACACACACACACACACACACACACACACACACACACACACACACACACACACACACACACACAAACATGGACAGGTGCGCATCCACGCAAGAATTCATATGCAGACACATCTGCCCTCCTCATCCCCGCGCATACAGACAAACATGCCCCCCTTTCTCCCCCCCCCCCCCCACACACACACACAACCTACCAAAGAAGCAAGCACAACCCAGGAGGGAAATAAGAGGCAGGCAGGACGACTTGTGGAAGTGCACCCTGTCCCCCTTCTTGCCACACGGCATTAATGTGAAAGTTGCATACACAGCAAACAGGTGATGGAAGGGGTCAGACCTGTTCCCAGAGCTTGCTGTTTTCGCGATCCTTGGCGTGAGCAGCCGCCACCATGTCCTCCACCTCGGCACGCGCTGCCCTCACCTGCGCACTTTGCTCTGCCACCTGCGGGGCCCCAAACAATGCTGGCTCACTGCCCTTTTCCACAAGATGTTGAGCAGTCATCTTGACCCTATGTCTGTTTGACTTGGACAAGGCGAACTTGGCAATCCTCACCATAGCCTGTTGCGGAGTTTTGAACTACCTGACACGTGTGGCACTTACGTCAGCGGAACTTGAACATGACAGAGGGCTCTTACAGGCAAACTAGATCTGCCTCTTTACAGAACGCGCACGCACATACACAACGTACACATGCACGTAAGCACGCATGCACTCACACACAGCGACAAGAAACACACAGAACGTACACATGCACGTAAGCACGCATGCACTCACACACAGCGACAACAAACACACACACACACACACACACACACACACACACACACACACACACACACACAGAGAGAGGGGGGGGAGAGGGGGAGAGAGGGGGGGGGTAGGGAGGGAGGGAGGGAGGGGGAGAGAGAGAGAGAGAGAGAGAGAGAGGAGAGAGAGAGAGAGAGAGAGAGAGAGAGAGAGAGAGAGAGAGAGAGAGAGAGAGAGAGAGAGAGAGAGAGAGAGAGAGAGAGAGGAGGGGGGTGAGAAGGGGATAGGGGAGCAACCTGGGTTTCCAGGCGGCGGGTGTGCTCTTCGGCCGTAGCCTTTTGTCGGCGAAGCAGATCCAGCTCTGCCATGAGGGCAGCCTGTGCAGCGGCCTGTGCACTCTCCAGCTCCGCCAGCTTGGAGGCCTCCACCACCGCAACGGCTGCTGTGCTCCGACTCTGCTTATTCCCCATGTGTTACCCATGTGAGCCAGATAGACACCCTTTCCCGTCCCGCCTTGGTACTCCCCAAGAGTTACGGAACCTTGTGACTCAAAGCACGACTTTCCGCGAGCGTGCGCACGCGCCGGCACAGTCTCTCTCTCTCTCTCTCTCTCTCTCTCTCTCTCTCTCTCTCTCTCTCTCTCTCTCTCTCTCTCTCTCTCTCTCTCTCTCTCTCTCTCTCTCTCTCCCCCCCCCCTCTCCCTCTCCCTCCCCCCCCCTCTCTCACACACACACACACACTCACACACACACACACGCACGCACCCCAGTGCGCGCGTGTGCACATATGCACGCACACACACATACACACACACACACATCCACACACACACGCACACACGCACGCGCGCGCGCACACACACACACACACACACACACACACACACACACACACACACACACACACACACACCCACGTCACCTACACGACCGGGCAAATAAACTCCTCAAGAGACTTCTTGGACATGTCACGTATTCCATGAATTTTGACAGAGTGCATGCACGCTGGATCTGTTGTGCAATATGATTCACACTGGCCCCGAAATTTCAGGAAGGAGTTTCAGGGCTCTCGCCCGAGCCCTCCTCTTTCCGGTGCTATGTGGCGCTCTTGAGATTCTGTACCACTCCTTGTGAGATCTCCCAAGTGTCATAAAACCACCAACTTCCCAAACATTTCCATTCTACATTCTCACTCCCTCATCATCCTCTGACACTACATCCTTACTCTCACATCCTCCAACACCATTAGACAAAGCCACACATCCTCCAACCAGCTGGCAATTTCCCTTCCGCTCCGACCTCCAAAACCTCAGGACCTCCAGCCCCGGTACAGAATACTGCCTCACTCCATCCATCCATCCTCTATTAAAGGGATAGGAGGGGCACCTGCACTGCAGCACTCTCCCGGGCGGTTTGGAGCTCCAACTGTGCTGCAGCCAGCTGGGACTGGGCGGATACCGACGAGGCCTCCGCCTGGTCCGCCCTCGCTGCCTCCTCCTGGTACTTTGTTTTCCACTGCTCCACCTGTCTCCCAGCCAGGCCACCCACCAAGGCGTCAGGTGCGGGACCCAATGCTCTCCTGACATAAGGAGCGTGATGGGAGCAACGCAAGCGCCCACGCGTGAGTACACACATGCAAATGCGCATGCACATTTGCACATATGCACGCGCGCGCGCGGACACACACACACAGAGACAGACAGACAGACATGCACACACGCACACACATATGCTTACGCCGGTGGGTATGGAAGTCATCGTTTGAGAGATGACAAGAAAAGATTCTGATAGGCAGAAACAAAAGGGGGGAGGAGAGTGTTAGGAGACGGAATATGGGGAAGATAAGGACGAGAAGGGGATCAGACAAAGACAGAGAGAGAAAGAACACAGTCAGTACAAACACATGACCCCAGAAAGGGAGAAAGGCGACTCTCTTCAAGGAAAAACCAGCCCAGTCGCTGGCAGCCACTGTAAAGCAAGGCGAAAGACGCAGAAAATTCAACCAACAGGAACCCAAGCTGGTACTGGCAAGGTCCGGCAAACCTGGAACTCGAGCCAGCGACGCTTCTCCTCGGCCTGCACCCATTTCGCGGCTTCCGCCTTTTTCTCCTCCAACAAGCGTTGCGCTTTCCGTCTCCGCACATGCGCCTGGATCTTGGTAGCGGCTGAGCTGCGGCGGGCAAGTTCGGCGGCCCGCTGGGCCTGCCGCTTGCCCAGTTCTGTGCGCCGGCGGAATGCCGAGCGGGTGAGGTACATTCGAATGTAGCTCTGTACAGTTGTGGCTCTCCGATTGGCCACGTGGAGCTTGAAAGCTTTGCGGTGCCGGTATCTGCGCCAGGCATGTAAACCTTCAGCAGTGCTGCTTTGCATTCCCTGTCATACTCACCGAATTTCCTGTCACAGAACCAACTGTGTGGGCGCGCGCGCGCGCGCCCACACACAGACACACACACACACACACACACACTCACACACACACACACACGCACACACACACACACACACACCCCGATCCGATCCGATAAAAGGAAGACAAAATACTGGGGTAGAAAACAAGGGAGCCTGAGTCGCTCGCACCCGCGCCAGGCAGTCTGAATCTGGAGAGCCGACGCTTCCCGACGGCGTGCCTCCTCCTCGCGGCGCTGCACATAGGCCCGCCACGCCCGCTGGATGACTGTGGCGGCGCTGCGGCCTTGCCGCAGCTCCTTGCGGGCTGCCATGCCTCTGTAGGCGGCCTGAATCACGATTGCTGACATGGTCAGCCGCTTGCCGCGCGCCCCCTGCACATCCCCGCCCCCCCCAAAGATTCATATCCCAATCTCCTGTACAGCCACAGCGGGCATCCGTTCTCCATTCATATCCCAGAGAGGATGCTACAGAGGGGGGGTGCTGCAGAGAGGATGCTGCAGAGACATGCTACAGAAATGTAAGGGCACATCTGCAATGGACATACACTTGAATGCATCCGGAGCAGTGAGCGCATACAGACGAAGACGGGATCACATTTACAAGCAGAGGTGCGGGAGAAGATGGAGGCGCGTGGCGAGATAGAGGCGAGTGGATACAGAAGCACGCCATAAGAACGTCCAGGACACTGAACTCAGGGGGACGATGGAACGACATCCCAGTGGTATTCCCCTGCGGCCGACCCTCTCTTCCTCCATTCCAAAGGACCCATGCACCTCTCCTCTACCTTGGAGAGAGAGAGAGAGAGAGAGAGAGAGAGAGAGAGAGGAGAGAGAGAGAGAGAGAGAGAGAGAGAGAGAGAGAGAGAGAGAGAGAGGAGAGAGAGAGAGAGAGAGAGAGAGAGAAGGGGGGGGGGAGGCACACCTCCAACTGTGCTAGTTGGCCCGCACGAAGAAACACCCGGGTCTTCCCAATCTGCCAACCCTGAAGCCGTACCACCTGCAGTATTCGGCGGGACAGCTCCATGGCGGTGGCTTCATCGAGGGTGTCCATGTCCAGAGGCTTGTACGTACCCTTGCCAGTCGCCAGCAGAACATTGTAGCGCTGTGCGAAGGGCCTACGGCAGCAACCCCTCGCGCTCAAAGGATGCCCAAGGGGTGAGATTGTCTTTGTAGACCCTCGAGTTGTTCCGCAGTGGGCAATCGGATGTTGGACCCATGCTGCATTGAGGATGAAATGTCCATTGCCATTATCCCCCTTGCCTAGGATGCCTCAGAGTAAACAGAGTCATGTGCGCCGCCTTCTTCCCTTTTCTTGCTTATTATTTCATTGACTACCGTGCACAACCCCCCTTTTTCATTTACTTTTTCTGAGGGAAACTTTCTGGCTGGTTTGCTTGAGGGATGATGCTTCCTGGTTGTCCTGGATGAGGAGTACTTCGATGGATGGGGTGAGTCCTCAACACAGAGAGCTGATCTCCTAGGAAGCAATTGCTTTCTTGCCTGATTTTCTTTGCACGCTTGTCTAGGGCACGAGGAATGGAGAGGCACGGGTCCACATCACGACTTCCCCAACCTTTGCTGCCGGTGCTGATGATTTGCTTAGGAGGAGGCCACAGTTGCCTGCCTGGAGGTCTAGTTGGTCAGGTTAATGCATGACGCCACAGGAGAGTAGGGTCCGAGAGCCTTCTGCTGCGCAGCAACATTGCACCACCCAAGCAGGATCGTGCTCACATGGATGCCCGTGCGTGCGCCGCTATGTGTCATGCCAACCTGGCTAGGCTGCTCCAGCAGCCGTACCTCGATCCTGCCGACCCACTCCGGAACACCAGCCCCCAGAAGGCTCACCTGATGATTTTCCCAGGCTTTTCATTTGCATGATGGAAGCGTTGGGGCCAATGTCTGCCACTGTGTGTGGACGACACACATGCACATGCTGTTGGGCACCGTAAACGGTACAATGCAGAACCTTTCAGGAGAGGGGACGGGACTGCACAACATGCTAACTGCATTTGCACCTCATCGCCACTCCCCCGAACATAGACTAGGTTCTCCGAGCTCTTCAACGACATCCTTTGCCACACTGGCACACCTGCATAAAATGAAAAAGTTGCACCCTTCATTCAAGCCTCCAACTGTTTCATCACCCCATTCGCTGAAGACATCCAGGCTGCCGTTGATCAATAATTGCTGGGTCCTTGAACTTACGGCTCATGATGAGGATCTGCCCCTGCATGGCACACTTGCTTCAAATCCATCTCAGCCGGGAGGAGCTCTTGCTCGAAGGTGATGCACAGTAGCAATGGCTCCCGCCTCAGAGGGATTTGAAGCAAGTGTGCCATGCAGGGGCAGATCCTCATCATGAGCCATAGTGTCAACGACTCAGCAACTTTGAACAACGGCAGCCTGAACGTCTTCAGCAAAAGGGGTGACAATACAGTCTAAGGCTTGGATGAAGGATACACATTCTTCATTTTGTGCAGGTGTGCTGGTCTGGCGAGGGATACAGTTGGAGCTCAGAACCTAGTCTAGGTTCTGGGGAGTTGCGATGAGGTGCAGGTGCATTACCATGTTGAGCAGGCCTGTCCCCTCTCCTGAAAGGTTCCGCAGTGTACCGCCTACTGTGCCATACAGCATGTGCCTGTGCTTCGTACCACGCACAGTGGCAGACATTGGCCCCAACGCTTCCATCATGGGCAATGAAAATCCCGGGAGAATCATCAGGTGAGTCGACTGGGGGCAATTGTACAGGAGAGGGTGGGCACGATCGAGGTATGGATGCTGGAGCAGCCTAGCCCCGTTGGCATGACACAGAGCAGAGCGCGCACGGGCATCCCCGAAAGCACAAACCTGCCTGGGTAATGCGAAGTTGCTGCGCAGCTGAAGCCATCTGGATTCAACTCTCCGGTGGCGTCAGCCTTCACCTGAACAACGAGACCTCGAGGCAGGCAACCGTTGCCTCCTCCTAAGCAAATCATCAGTACCGACAGCACAGGTGGAGAAGGTCGGGGTGGACCCACGCCTCTCCATGCCTCGTGCCCCAGACAAGTGTGCAAAGAAAATCAGGCAAGAAAGCAAATGCTTCCTTAGCAGTCAGCTCTGCGTGGTGAGCACTTACCCCGTCCATCGAAGTACTGCTCATCCACGACAATCAGGGAGCATCATCCCTCAAGCAAACCTGCCAGAAAGGTTCTCTCAGAAAAAATGGATGAAAAAAGGGGGTTATGAACAGTAGTCAATGGCATAATAAGCAAGATAAGGGAGGGAGGCGGCGCACATGCTGCGCACCTATATCAGACCTGCATGCAATGTGACCTAACCCCGGAGGCCACACTAGACATTCAGATACCTCTTCACATTTCGCACCCACATACATCACTACTTTGTCCTCAACGCCCAGGGGTAGGGAAGCCGATGGATGAGGAGAAACACGAAGGCGTACCGGAAGGGCTTGCGCGTGGGGAATCCAGCACAGGCAATGCGCACAGCCTCCAGCACACCACCTGCCCGCAGTTGTTCCAGCACGTACTCCGGCACCAGGTTGCCAGGCTCACTGGAAGGGTTGGGCTTCACGCAGCGAATGTAGTGCGGCTGGCACTGGTTGAGGGTAGCCATGAGGCCCTGCAGCTGCTTCCGGAATTGGGCACCCACACTGTTGAGCTTGAAGGCGCTGTTGCCGCCCCGCTTTGCCAGTGCAGTTGTGTCAGTCAGGGCCTCCTCAAACAGCGTTCTGCATCAGACCCAAAAACTCCCTGTGTTGCCCTCTCCCTGTTGCGAGACAGTTGAGCGAACAGCGGAAGAATTGAAGAGAACGGGGTTGCAGCCCCTCTGCACAAGAGCTTGGAAACACAGAGAAGCGCACCTTTACAAACTGTCAACCTCCCCCCTCTTTCTGTCTGTCAACACTTTCACATATGCTCACGTGCTTGCATACGTGCACGCGCGCGCGCGCGCACACACACACACACATACACACAGCCGCAGACCATCCACCCCCCCACAACATGCACACTTAAACCAGACACATTCGCCCTCTCTCTTGCTCTCACAGTCTCTCAAAACCCCTCCCCTCCGCCTCTATCCTCCCCCCCCTCCCCCTCCCCCTTTTCTATCTTTCACACCCGGACACACGCGCACCCTCACCCACGTGCGCGAACATGCGCGCGGCGCACACACACACACACACACACACACAGACACACACACACACACACACATTCACACACACACACACACACACACACACACACACACACCCCCAAGGAGCGGGACAGGAAAGAAGGGGGATGGGGTGTCTAACAGCCCTGAAGACAGCAGAATTACGAGCAGGAACCGTGATGCACACGAGACTTGGAGCTCCCCCTCTCCCCCTATCCTTTTCCCAGACAGAGCATGGTGCATTGAAACAACTTGTCAAACCCCAACTTGGTGCAATGTAAAAAGAGGTTAAGGCAGGGGGAAGGGAACCAATATGGCAGTTCTTCTGGGCAGCCAAAAATGGGAAGAGGGAGAGGGTGGGGAAGGAGAGGTAGAGGAGTGGAGAAGGGCGGACCCAGAAGGGGAGGGGGGCAAGGGGAAGTGAAGGAGGGGGATGAGGAAGGGGGGCAGGGAGGGAGGGGTAAAGAAAGGGGGGAAGGGGAGGCGGGCAAGGGGAGGAAGGGGAATTTAGGAAGGGGGAGGAGCAATGGGGCAAGACATGGAGGGGTAAGGACGGGGGACCAGGCAAGGGGAGGGAGGGGAATGAGGAAAAGGGAGGGGCAATGGGGAAGGGGAAGGGGGGAATGAGGGACGCGAGAGCAAAGACTGGAAAGGCAAGGAGGGGGATGAGGAAACGGAGGGAAGAGGGGGAGCGGGAAGGAGAGGGAGGGCAAAGAAGGCGCACCTCATAAACCAGAAGTCAGAGTTCTGCATCAACTGCTGATGCTCGGCAATGGTGAAGTCCTTGTTCTTCTCCATCAGCAGCATGGCGTTGTACGTGACGCGGCCGGCGTAGTGCTCCACAGCAAAACTGTGTGGGGGCCGTTTTGGGGCCGTGAAGCGGCTGAGATCATCCAGGCGTGTCCTTAACGTGTGCGCCAGATCCTGCACGTCGCAAATGAGCATTAGGGTTAGGGTTGAGGGTTTCCGCCATCTTTGGGGAGCCGAAGTGCTTTTCCCCCCCCCTCCCCCGTCTGTCTGTGTGTGTGTGTGTGTGTGTGTGTGTGTGTGTGTGTGTGTGTGTGTGTGTGTGTGTGTGTGCGTGCGTGCGTGCGCGGGTGCGTGCATGCGTGTGTGTGTGTGTGTGTGTGTGTGTGTGTGTGTGTGTGTGTGTGTGTGTGTGTGTGTGTGTGTGTGTGTGTGTGTGTGTGTGTGTGGATGCGCACCCAGGACCCGCAACAGGATCGGCAACATGCAGGAGCGTCCCCGTGAACAACAGCCTGTTGGAACTCTAGCTGCTTTGAGAGCTTCAAAAGCTTTGTTCAGTGCTGCTCTACCTGCCAGAGTGCATTCAAGGTCCTCCATACACAGTCCCAGTAAGTCTCTACAAATGCTGCAACCACCTTTCCCATCACATGGCCAAAGCATGTGGCTTTGTTATTTTATGTCTCTCCCATTCCTTCCAACCTCCCTACATAAACCGGTTGTGACCTCCTCCAGAACATGTACACAAAGTTTGCTAAAACAAAGAAACTCCACTTGCGCAAGGCCGAATTTCGTTTTTGGGGGGGATACGTGTGAACTCCCCAAGATATCTCCTTCACACCCCCCCCCCTTCTCTGCGGGTTCTCATTGCTCGCATCTCAGACATAATGAACAACATATGTGTTGAACGAATCAGGTCCCAGGTCCACATGCTTGACCCTGCCTGCTTGACATGACGCTCTTGTTAATGCTGCTTGTCATTTTTACTTATTTCTGCACCATTACCCCCCCCTTCCCCGGGGGGCCCCCGGGGAGGGGAAGGGATTTAAGGGCCCACATGATTTTTCTTTCTGTCTCCCCCCCCCCCCCCCCCGGATGCTCCCACTCCTTGTGAAACATATACTACGATCGGGGGAATGCTGCTCAAAAAGCTGAGGAGAGGGAGCAACCTGGTAGGTGGCTCGCGGCATCCGGCAGGCTTCGTCGATGAGAGGGAAGACGGCCAGGGAGGGCTGCTGTTGGCTACCCTCCAGCAGGTCCAAGCAGTCCTGATTGTCTATGAACTCCACATAGCTCCAATCGATTCCTTCTCTAGCATACTCTTCCTGCAGGACGCATGCAGTACACCATCAGGCCACCAGTCTCTTCCCTTCCCTCCTGCTCCTGCATGCATGATGTGTGCCATACCCAATCTAGCCACAAGTGTTTCCCCTCGGATACTCCAGCGCGATGCATGCAGTACACAAAAAAGCCAGTCTAGTCCCCTCCCCTTCGGCCTCTTGCATGCAAGATGTGTGCCACGCGCAATCAAGTCACAAGGAATCCCCTTTCCTACTCCTACACACATTGTCCTGCACATGTGTGCAGGACATAGAAAATCAAGAAGTCCCTTCCATTGTACCCTCTAGCACGATGTGTGCCATACACCACCAAGCCACACATGCCTTCGCTTGCACCCTCCTGCAGGATGTCTGCCCCCCTGTGTGTGTGTGTGTGTGTGTGTGTGTGTGTGTGTGTGTGTGTGTGTGTGTGTGTGTGTGTGTGTGCGTGCGTGTGTGTGTGACTGTGTGTGTGTGTGTGTGCGTGCGTGTGTGTGTGTGCCTGTGTGTGTGTGTGTGTGTGTGTGTGTGTGTGTGTGTGTGTGTGTGTGTGTGTGTGTGTGTGTGTGAGAGAGAGAGAGAGAGAGAGAGAGAGAGAGAGAGAGAGAGAGAGAGAGACAGACAGAGAGAGAGAGAGAGGAGAGAGTGAGAGAGAGAGAGAACTGTGCATGTGTGCGCGTGCGTGCATGCATGTGTGTGTGTGTGTGTGTGTGTGTGTGTGTGTGTGTGTGTGTGTGTGTGGTGTGTGTGTGTGTGTGTGTGTGTGTGTGTGTGTGTGTGTGCGCACGCATTTCCTGCACAGGCATCGGGGCACGTGCACAGAAGTCCGGCAGGACCCTAGAAAAGAAGCAGAGCGGGGCAAGTGGGCGGCTCGCCTGCTCCCCTTTGAAGACATGCTGGTTGAACTGCTGCTGGAGGCGCTCATTGGCCAGGTTGATACACAGCTGCTCGAAGCTGTTCTCCTTGAAAGATTCGAACCCATAAATGTCCAGGATGCCGATGGTGCGCTGCGTCCGCTGCCCCGTGCCTGCCCGTCCCCAACCCCCCTTGCTGCTCTAAAACGTCTCACCTTGCCTTAAACAAGGGGCCTACGGCATATTCCCGTAGCCCCTTTGCAACCCCTTTGCCATCCACTTTGCCATCCCCTTTTGCTATCCACTTCGCCATGCCCTTTTGCCATCCCCTTTGCCATCCCCTTTTAGCCATCCCCTTTGCCATCTCCTTGGCACCTCCTTTTAGCCGTCCACTGTGCCATCCCCTTTTGCCATCCACTTTGCCATCCACGTTGCGTGTCCAGACTAGCAAGGGCGCCACATGGGGCAGCCCGATTCCTGTTTGACCCCAATGCCCCTTCGCTAGTCGAGCCCATCTGTCAACAACGTGGAGCCCTCCACCTGCAGCATACTAATGGAGGAATAGCAATGGTGGATCCAGGCGGCCTGTCCAGGACACAGCATGCCAATGCCGATGCCAATGCCGTGAAATTCATTTTGCAGGACACATGCGAGGATGCCGCAAGCTCGCAGAACGTCACCGGCTACCCAGACATAGCCGCCATGCAACTCTGTCGGATGAGGCGTGGGGCAAAACGAAACTGCAAGAGACAGAAACTGAACGAGAACTTGGAGGAACAGATGCGGAAGGAAGGCAAGTTGCCAGACAGAACACGGGGAGCAAGAGAGCGGCCAAGCCAGGCTTTGCATAGGCCAGGCAGTGTATGAATATGCACGCTGTTTTACATGCCGTTCTTTTTCCACTTTGCATCTGCCAGAACGCCATTGACCCCCTCTCTCATTGCCACTGCCCCCCCCCCACCCTTCCCAACAAGGGAAGGGAAAGAGCAGAACAAGCATAAATCCGAGGACACCCCCATCCCTCAAACAAAGGTGAAGGGAAGAGAAGGCAAGACAAGGGGAAAGGAGCAGCAGCAAGGGAACCAAAAAAATGACAAACGTCAAAATGCGGGGAAGACGAAACAACATGGCGGCGAGGAAGCCTGTGCGTGGCGCACCAAGGGCAGAGATCTTGCGGTTGACAGCAGCTACGAGCCAGTCAAACATGCGGGCGTAGACGTTCTTGGCCAGGGAGTCGCGGGACTCCAACGCAGCATCTTTGGACAGGGCCTTGATGATGCGCTCCCCCACCGTCTCGATCGCTCGTGTCGTCAGCGCTGTGTGCAGAGCTGCCTCGTCCACCTGCCCCCCACACACGCACACGCGCACGCCTCAATGTTTCGGGCCCCTTCAGCCATGATGCCTCTGGCACCAACATGGGAACTGGCCATCACTTCCCTGTGCAACTCCTGCCCTTCTGCACGAGCAGTTCCTGAGCGTGTGTGGTGCTTAAACTGCAAGCCAAAATCCCACCCTCGTCCCTCCCCCAACCGGCACGCGCGCTCGCGCGCGCGCGCGCACACACACACACACACACACACACACACACACACACACACACACATGGGGACACACGTATGAACATGTTTCTTTCAGTCACAGCCAAGTCCATTGCCTTATAACCAAATTCCCTACACTAGAACAATGAACCATTGCCTTGAACTACGCAACCCCATCCCCTGCAGCCATGGAACTATCACACACCGCAGTCCTACCCATTTTCCGTTCCCGCACCTCCGCAACCATCCCTCCCAAACAACCGAAGGACACGGACAATTTGAAAGGCAACCAATCCAACAAGCAACAGCTTGTGGCTTCTCATACACTGTCCATCCTCATCCTTTCCTTTTCCCGCATGCTCTCTGAAATTGCCGAGGAAGTGTGCAAGCTCAGAACCCGAAACTCAGACTCTGCCACTGGGGAGGACATGACGTTCTGTCGCAAACCAATAGTAGATTGTACAGCGGCAGTCCTCTTGCCCCTCGCAACTTGCATGGAGTGATGCCTGTATTTGAGCACGAGCCAGTGCCTCACTCCGCCGTAACACAAGCGCCCATGCGCCCTCCCTCCCTCCACCCCTCCCTCTCCCCCTCTCTCCCCCTCTCCCCCACCCTCCCTCCCCCTCTCCTCCCTTCCTTCTTCCCTGCCTCTTCCTTTCTCTCTCTCTCCTCCCCCCTTCCTTCCCCTTCTCGGCGCGCTCTCTATCCCCCTTTCTGTCTTTGTGCCTCTGCTTGTATCTGCCATGTGTGTGTGTGTGTGTGTGTGTGTGTGTGTGTGTGTGTGTGTGTGTGTGCGTGTGTGTGTACGCGCACGCGCGCACTGAGCATGTGTGTGTGTGTGTGTGTGTGTGTGTGTGTGTGCGCGCGCGCGCGCGCGCGCGTGTGCGCGCGCTCGAGCGTGCGTGTGTGTGGTGCCTGCACGCACACAGGACAGAAGCCGCGCATGCATGTGATGCAGAAGCGTGCGTGTGTGTGTCTGCAGGTGAAGCAGAAGCTCACCTGGAGCAGATCTGCAACGATCCCGAGCTCATCAGCGGACTCCTGGTCAGCAAGAACCGCCGCATCCCCGTCTGCCGCGAAGTCAATGTTCCCGAGATGCAGAACAGCTGCTACGGTGCGCAGCACAGCTTCCCGCTCCTCCTCCCCCAGCCCAATGATTGCCATGGCATCCAGGGTGGATCTCAGACCCTCCCCGTCATCGACGTCCGCCAGCGTGAATGTGTCGCTCTGCGCCAGGTATCTGAAAGAAGGTGCGCCGCCCTCCAGCCTGCCGCACCCGCCATGAGCCCCGAGCCCCTCATTCAGCTGTGATGTGAGCAGTGATGAGCAGTAATTTGAGCAGTGATGACTGGTTGTGTGAGCAGTGATGAGCAGTAATGTGAGCAGCGATGACTGGTTATGTGAGCAGTGATGAGTAGTAGTGTGAGCAGTGATGACTGGTTATGTGACTGGTTACGTGAGCAGTGATGAGCAGTAGTGTGAGCAGTGATGAGAGCAGTGATGTGAGCATCCAACCCCTTGACAACAGGGGGCAGGGAGCGGGGGCTCATCCTTCCAATGTTTCTGCTGCAAATCTCTCACGTCCGCTTGCAATCACTTCCACTTCCCAGCCCCCACACCCTTCACCCTCACGCCTCTGTCGCAATTGACCCTTTTCATACAACATGCCTTCGCTTCCCTCTCCTTTACCATAACATTTTCCTTTTGGGTTCCCCTGGTTATATCCTGGCTGCCACGTTGGGAAGAAGCGTCGCTGGTCCCACCGATAAACTTTCCGCTGCTCCGGGGAGGCGCCCACACAGAGCTGGTAAAAGATGTGGTAGGACCGCTCAGGGGACTTGATGGAGACCACGCGGGAGCGCTCCAGCAAGTAAGTGGAGATTGACGCTCCCGACACGCGCCCGGCCACATCAAAGTCAATCTCCACAAACTTTCCAAAGCGGGACGAGTTGTCATTGCGGACGGTCTTTGCATTCCCGAACGCTTCTAGCAGGGGATTTGACTCCAGCACCTGCTCAAAGCAATCACTCAACCACCATGTTCTTTGACATACATTCAAAGGCTCCTGCCCTGCCCGCAGGAACAATCACCAACTTTTCCTGAAAGTTGCAGAGGGTGAGGGCACATCCTAACGCCAGATGGACGTGATATGTATCCCGTTACGCAACCCCCCCCCCAACCCACACACACACACACACACACACACACACACACACACACACACACACACACGCGCGCGCGCGCGCGCGCGCGCCCGAGGGACACCTCTCCCCAACCACGCTCGACCAACCAGTTCTCTCGAGTCCCCACAAGACCAGGGCTATGTTAGGCGCGAGCGCAAAAGAACTGTAAGACATATCACAAAACAAGTCCCTTTTGTCAAATATACGAAGAGATTGAGGAAAGGGAATGATATTTAAAGCCGTTATGCTGCCGGACAGGGGCGGAACTGAGCAGCGCAATACAAGCAGCGGATATGACAAAAGGAGGCTCCAGAGCGCAGTAGTCCAAAGGGCTTCCCCCTCCACCCCCTTCTTCCTGTGGGCATAGGGGCAGGGTTGGGCCCCCGTGCCACCAGCACAGGCAGTTTGAGGAACAGAAACCCCAACAACAGCAAGGTCTCTTCGGTCTTCACAAAGAACGGAGCCTTTTCCCCCTTCACAAAAGCTTGATTGTCAAAACCAATACCTAGTATCTTCCCCGTCCAACAGGACTTGAATTTTCACCCTCAAGTCCCCCACTCTCTGTCCTCGCTCAACCGCGGAATTCCATGGTGCGTGGAGGGGTCCCCCCCCCCCCCCGGGTTGAAATCCTTGCCTGCGGACAGGACCCCAACCCGGCACATCCCATCTGTTCCCACTGTGGAGTCCCACTGTCAAATCTAAGTTCGAGCTGACAGAGGACCAAGCTAGCCAGCAAGACCAATCTATTACACAAGACTAATATGTCAAACATACAGGGGGCATGTGCCTCGTCGCAGATGTGCTTCGTCTGGAGGAACGCTAAAAATCCTAAGAAACCCCGAAGGAAAAGAAGCGCTCATGCACTCTCAAAGAGGCCCCGTGGTTTTGAAAGCAAAACACAGTGCCAGGATATCTGGCTTTCTTTTAAGAGGGCAGGATCACACCTGCTCCTCAACTGGCGCATTGTGAGAGCCATCGGCGGCGACATCCATGCCCTTGACACTCTTCACGCGGCCATCCTGCTTCCCTCCAGTTGTCTGCAATGGGGCAGTACGGTGTGCAAGGTACTGCATCACCATCTTGGCGCTCTCGGTTTTTCCGGCACCTGACTCGCCACTAATCAGGATGGCTTGCCGCTGCTCATCGATCATCATGGCTGTAAATGCCTGAATTCCCCACATTTCAGACCATAAGCATCGAGGACACATACGTCCTGGAGTTCACCCTCACCCCTCTCACTCTCTGTTTTCCCCAACCCCCCTCCCTTGCCTGGTTGCCGTCCCCACACCCATCTCACTCTCTCCTGTCCTCCCTCCTTAGCTGGGTGTGTGTGTGTGTGTGCCTGTGTGTGTGTGTGTGTGTGTGTGTGTGTGTGTGTGTGTGTGTGTGTGTGTGAGAGAGAGAGAGAGAGAGAGAGAGAGAGAGAGAGAGAGAGAGAGAGAGAGAGAGAGAGAGAGAGACAGAGAGAGAGGGAGATAGAGAGAGAGAGAGAGAGAGAGAGAGAGAGAGAGAGAGAGTGCGGCATCCACATACACACACAAACCTAGAAATAATACAAGCCACACACACGCGCGCCCCTCCCCCGGGGGGAGGGGGAGGGGGAGAGGGGAGGAGGGGAAGGGAGAGGGAGAGGGGGGATGGAGGGAGGGGGGGGGGGGAGAGAGAGAGAGAGAGAGAGAGAGAGAGAGAGAGAGAGAGAGAGAGAGAGAGAGAGAGAGAGAGAGAGAGAGAGAGAGAGAGAGAGAGAGAGAAGGGGGGATCCAGGTCCAAATATTAAATATCTTATGCAGGATGTCCATGGCACATCAAGCTTCCCCTCGCTGGATGAAACTTCCATGAAGATATACACATTCCTACCATCAAACTGCCCAATGCCCTCAAGCCCCTTGTCGGTAATAAGCGGCTTTCGCACCTGTTCAGCGATGGCATAAACATGGGGGCTCAGCTCCCCAAGCGGTACGCCTCTGTACTGCGTCATCATCCGTGCCCCATACAAATGCCGCAACCGCTTGTGGGGATTTGCCTGCAGGGATCAAAGAGACGGTACTCACAATCTCTGCCAGCGACAATTGGGCAAGGAAAAGGTATCCAGTCAGAGCCCATTCCCAAAGTTCCCACTTCAAGACCCACTATGAGGTCTCGAAGTAGAATAACAATGTTAGTCGACTTGTCTCGAAGACCTTGTACCTTCACTGCAAGTAAGACCTTGTACCTTCACTGCAGGTCTCACCAGCCCACTCAAGCAAACACTAAAAGCCCAAATGAGTACGCGTTGGGTGTTAGCTGACAGGAGTGGTTCAAGCACTGAGGAAGAAACTACTCACCGCAATCAGAATGTTGCCGCTATATGTATAAATCATATCCAACGTGTATCGTACCCGCAATGTGTGTAATATTCTGCAAGCACAGAAGAACACGATAAATCAGTATCAGTGTGCTGACATGCCAATTCCCAGCTTACATCCCTCAACCTCATCATCAAACAGGTTCTACCAACCACATACAAGTTGGTACAAGAGGCCTCACACCACATCATACAACAAAATCAAACTGAGGTTATATAAGGTCTGTAACTTTTCAAATTGAATAAAAAACAACTATTAATTACAACAACACTGTCCGTAGCCCCCACATGGACGATTGAGTCTGCAATTTCGGCGGCCCTGCACTGCTGCTGCAACTTCAAGTAGAAAATCCCACTTTGACAATAAAATCATTGCAGCCCCCTCAAGTACCCTATATAAGCATACAGACCACTAAAGGCGACCAAGTTAACACCCGGACAAAGGAGAACAGTCAGTATCAAGCATCCAACTCACCCAGGCTCATGCAAAAAGTCCGACTTAACGAGATCATCAACGGTATCATCTCTCGGGTTTTGTAGCGGGCATTCAGCTGCTGTCAGCTGCCGAGTTCCGCCTTCCTCTGTTTTGACAACCAGGATGACTTCGTCCGGTCCATTCTTAGATACACTTTCCACCCGACCCTTGACCCATCGCGCAGCTTTCTTGAGATGTGCAGGACCTTCGGTCACCGCCTTTTCTCCGACCCAGACAAGCGTGCCTGGATGGTACGCATTGGATAGGTCTCTTGCAGCAGGCTGGACTGCCATATTGAATTGAGATAGAATCAAGCTTTTTCACACATTGGATTATTGTTCATAGAGGAGGACGTCCCGGCACGGTACTCAGGGGCAAAGTAGCCCCGGAGCCCCATCTATGCAACCCGCCACACCACATACTTGGGGCAGCAATACCTCCCGGAAAAGTCATACATCCTACGGGGATGGACACACGACCGGCTTGCTAAACAATTTCTTGCTGATATGCCTTCAAGTTCGACAATGCAGTATGCCTTGTTCAGGTAAAAGGTTGATTTCCTAACAAACCCGGTGACCGGTGAACGGCCAGACGAGGGTCTGAGGTCGTGTACTGCAGGGTACAGGCTGAAGAAAACGTCCGGTACAGGCTTACCGACGCCTGAAGATTCTCATCAGTCAGCAAAGATATCGTGCTGTGTTTCTTTTTAAAAGAAACTTCTAGGTACCATCCACCACAGGACATCCCTTGCCTGCCCTCTTCTTTTCCCCCTAACGGTTTCTTCATTCCCCGGCCACGATTATGCTGCTTTCGGTCTGCAGCTGACTGGGGGAGAAGTTCGGGGTTCAGGTACATTTCGGCTCAAATTCTCCGCACATATAGATACAGGGCCCTGGCCGGGGCAGTAGTTTTCTGATTTGGAACTCGTTTCTTCCTTGCTTCATTGGATTGTTTGTGTGTGTGGGTATGTGTATGTGTTGTGTTGTTGTGTGACTTGTATCTCTGTGTGGGTGCGGCTGTGTGCGTGTGTGTGGCTGTGTGTGTGTGTGTGTGTGTGTGTGTGTGTGTGTGTGTGTGTGTGTGTGTGTGTGTGTGTGTGTGTGTGTGTGGGTGTGGGTGTGTCTGCTTCTTTGGGTGGTGGGTAGGTTTGTGTGCTATGTTTTGTTGGGGAGGTTGTGTCATGTTGTGTGTGTGCTTGTATATGTGCGTGGGTATTTGTGTGTGTGTGTGTGTGTGTGTGTGTGTGTGTGTGTGTGTGTGCGTGTGTGCGTGTGTGTGTGTGTGTGTGTGTGTGTGTGTGTGTGTGTGTGTGTGTGTGTGTGTGTGTGTGTGTGTGTGTGTGTTTGTATGTGTTTCGTTGGGTTCAGTGTGGGTTTGCCTGCTGTGTTTTGTTTTCTTCTTGTCAGTTGTGATATCTTGCTATTTCACCCCAATTTTGGTGTGTGTCTGTGTGTTATTATGTTTCTCACTGGGTGTTTTACATTCCTTATTTCCCCCTGTCCCTTCCTCTCTCTCCCCTCTCCCCTCTCCCCCCATCCTCTCTCTCTCCCTCCCTCCTCTCTCTCTCTCTCTCTCTCTCTCTCTCTCTCTCTCTCTCTCTCTCTCTCTCTCTCTCTCTCTCTCTCTCTCTCTCTCTCTCTCTCTCTCTCTCTCTCTCTCTCTCTCCTCTCTCTCTCTCTCTCTCTCTCTCTCTCTCTCTCTCTCTCTCTCTCTCTCTCTCTCTCCACCCCTCCTCCTCTCCCCCTCCCCACTTTTTTCTCTCCTCTCGCTCTCTTCCCCCCTTTTCTTTCTCCTATACCCTCTCCCCCCCCCTTGTCTCCTCCCCATCTTTCTGTTTTCTTGTTGTTCTCTTCCCTTTCACACATAATTTTGCCCGATCTATATATTTATTTCACCTGCAGCTCTTCGGCTGTCGACACGTGACTATTGGGGCATTGGGCCCAATGCCCCCGGGGGCCTGAGACTGATATATTCACTTTTCTCTCTAAAGATATCGCAACTCTGGTTAGAAAAAAGAAGAAGGCTGAAACATTGGGTTGGTCAATTTATTCCCACTTTTGTACGAAGAAGGAATTATTATCGGTAAAGGCGGCCCACTCTTGCGAGGAGCAACTTCTTAGGTGCTTCGGGACCCCACCACGGAAGTTACTGACTCTGCGGTGCATCTAAATTTAGGACCCCAAGTGCGACTCCCTACAGGAGCCATGCGAACAACTGGACGGATCTCAGGTGGCAAAAGTCCTGCGGAGTACCTGAGCTTTTAGAACGCTGTGATGTTGTTAAAAGCTCTTAACCTGTCGCATATGCATGTTGCTCGCTGATTGAGGAAGTCAAGGGGCGTGCTGCACTGCGACAAAGTTTCAACACTTCATGCGCGGCGCATATGGCTCGATGATACGGGACATTGGCTTTTCATATGGGACCAGCGCGGAATCCAAAGAGGCACTGGGTAGCTTAAGCTACTTGCCTAAATTGCATTAGTGATTCTAGGGGGACCATGGTGGCCACACGCGCCATCTCGCACAGGGACTCCAATAACACCGAACTGAGAGGTTGGGTAAGTAGGTCAAGTTCACCTTTCGGGGCTGGAAAAGGACAGCCTTGAGGAGAGGATGTCGAGAGGAACAACTTGGAATGCCTCTCATTTGACAACGGGTTCTTTCTTGATTCACACGTGTACGCGCCAGGTACAATATAAGCCATGGCTCATACTGTTTAATATATAGAGTGAAGCTATCCTCAGTGCCAGATTTAGGAGAGTATGCCTTGAATTGCGTTATGTACAGTGTGCTGAATCTGCGGGGTTGATGTGATTACTTTATAACGCTTCCCTGAGTTTGCGTGACGCAACATATGTGATGCATCCGATCAAAGTGATGGCGACCCATTAGATGGGGTCGTCGTACAATGCGAGACTAGTGAGGTTGTTGTGTAAACCTGATGAGCCGTTAGGTACGTACAGGTACGTACAAGTGTTCACGCATGTATGGCTCATCGTGTTTACATAGCAATTGCTTGTTTTAGACACATCACATGCCTAGAACGTCTTGGCTGGTGAAAGTATAAGTAATCAGGAAACACATATGTGCGTTTTAATGGCAGTAAGAAAAGAACAAAAAGTGACCTTCACATAGGTGCCTTCATGCAAGTACAAGTCTTGGACAGTACTGTCCTACTGCACTAGTGGCCTTGCCACGAGTGAAAGACTCTAGCGAGTGTGTACACGTGTTAGGTTAGAAGGTCAATTAGAGATCTAAAAGTATGCGTTTGAGTACTTAGTAAGTAAAAGGGTGTGTCTCATAGGCACTTTATGTGCCTATGAAGTACAGTATGTGGCGACTCATGAGCAGTGTACCGTTACCAACGGATACGATTGAGTCGCCTAAGAAGCAAGATCGTGGGGGAGCTTGGCAGACGTTGGAAGTACAAGTAGTCCATGGTGGTGTCTCCAAGCTTCTTGTGATATGACCTTTCTTCTTTAATGCGTTAATGGGACTTGCCGCAAAAAGAAAGAACACTGGGTGCGTTCACGATCTATTGTAGTAACGGTTGCAGTATGATGCTGCGATCTTTGGGTTTAGGAGACCATAGTGTTATCGAGTGATGAGAATCGTGTGTTTATAAAAGCATCTGTTGAACAGGGGAAGGGCTTGCATGTTTGCTACTGTTGCACCAAGGGTGTGCACGGGAGAGTAGCGGTACGTGCAGCCATACACGATGCTTTCATTATGGTTGCATAGTACGTTAATGTTATGATCTAGGCGGCACTGCCGGCATAGGGCCACCTTTCGGAAAAAAAAAAAAAAAAAAAAGCCTTGATGCATGCAGATGTTTTGGATACCATCCTTTCCGGACAGGCATCGTCCAGAAGTGCTAATTCATACCTATGTGCCCTATTTTGGATTCCATATGCATGCACACATGGGGGGCCCCATTGCTAACATCATGAGGGACCGTGTGCCTGATCACTCTGTCCCGCGCTAAAAATGAGCAGTGCTGCAAATGCATTGAACAAAGTGTACTTTGTTCACATCCATTTCTTGCTTGGCAGTGCATGCAATGCTGCGCAGCACGTCGGGGTCTACTGTTCGGGATAATACGGAGAGGTTGCAAGCGCAGCTACGGGCTTACGGCCCCTGGCTTACGGGAATGCCAGACTGGCTGGTAATTTTTAATCCTTTAAAGGATTCAAGCAAAATTTGATAAGCGTAATTACGGGATTACGGCTTCCAGCTGACGGGAATGCCAGAATGGCTGATGAGGATATCAAGCAAAACCTGATAAGCACAATAGCGGGCTTATTAGGTAGCAGTAAGCGCAATTACGGGCCTAAGTAATTACTGCTCCTGGCTTCTGGGTATTCAACAATAGCTGATGACGATGTCAAGCAAAACCTACTGAGCCTAACGCTAGCAAATCGCTTTCTGTACATATACTGTGAAATTTTGAACTGAAGCAAATCTGAAGCGTCCAGGGAGCTCACCCTGAGCTTTGACCACTACCATGTGCATGGAGCTCGCCATGTAAGCACTGATAGTTCCCGGATGCACAAGGCCCCCATGCGGTAACCCGTCGCGCAGTGTCTCGTAGCCCTTTGCACATTGGTGTGCGTATCAGGGATGGTTGATTGCCGTGGTCGACACTTTCTTTAACTACGGCTGGGCAATTTGTTTGCAACCGAACTTTCCTGGATATATCCTATATAGATGTGGAGTTTCCTTACGGCAAGGCGTGCTTCTACCCTAGTGTTGCAACAGGGTTCAATTGTTTCAAGGAAATGCTCCCAGGATATGCTGCAACAGGGTTCCATCTGATTCACATCGGCCGCACTTGCACACTCCTGCACAGGGGTGCGATGCTAATCGAAAGTGGAATTGGGCTGGTTGCTGTAATTCCATTCTTGTAAATGAGCAGGAATGTATGCCATTGCGTGAAGTGGTGTGAATGAATCCTGGCACAGATAAGGTACGTGGAAGGTCCCGTAGCCTACGGGCCGTAAGCCTGTTGTACCAATGCTACTAAACATTAGCATGGGATGCGGGCGGGACTAGCATGGGATGCGGGCGGGCTGCGTCACGCTGCCAGCGTGTGGGATTCTAGTGCTACCGCGCGTCTCTTACGGCAAGCACGTTGCGTCAAGGGGTTGCGTCAAAGCCGATCCGGAACTTTTTTGTGCGTACGTCACCCAAGATCTTGTTTGAAAAGGACCGTCTGTATGTACTTCATGTCATGTCGTCCTTATCGTTGTTGTATCGCCTAGCTCAGACCTGTTTCAGATCGATAATCTCCTGCGGCTGCTTGTCACAAAGGATCAAACTCTTGCTTGTGTACTGGACTGTTGCCAAGCAATCCAAGAAGGCATATGACAATGCGCATGAATGGCAGTTCGCCTACGTAAATGTTCAGTGCCTCCGGCCACTTCGTTGTATCGCAATACATCCGGCCAGGTGCTGTGCAATAAGTCCTTCTCATGCCATTAAAATTTAGCGATATAGTGCGGTACGCTAAACAGTGACGATTTTTGCTTGAGTTCCCGAGACGCTGCAGCTCAAGGCCAGCGCTCACAGGATCCTAGGAAAGTCACGTTGCACGCCATGCCATTGCCAAGAATCATCATACGCGTAAATAATGGTTGGTTTATTTTTTTTACCTGCCTTTTCTTGCATGTGATGGCTCTCTTTATATTTCCTGTTCCCTGGCTGGTGGAGAACCTGTGCAGAAGCTAAACACTGGGGAGCATAATCTGAGCCTACCTGAACGGTAATCAATGGGCTACATGTTGCTAACAATAAATAAATGTTGGACAGGATGAAGGCTGTCGCTTCTGAAGAAATCATGGGAGCGGAAGTGGCGGCCGATGCGGGTGTCACAAGCGGTGCGGACATCCGAACGAATCCGAGAGATTCCCAGATTACAGAAAATCTTGGCAATTTTTTTCCTTTGTTAGTACTTCACAATGATGTAAAGTGGTCACCAGGCCGTGATTTGAAGCCCGCTAGCGTGAAAGATCTGAGGGTTCCAACATACGGAAATGGTTGCAAGTAGCATGGCCGACAAAACAATGCTATTTCTGCTGCACAGGCCAATTCCATGAACTACTTATCTCCAAGAGACCTGCCGATTTATGTGCCTCCCCCTGATGAAGCCTGGCCTGTCTTGCTACCCTGTATTTACCACATTGCACCTGTCCAGCCTGTTAATCATCCAGATGGTACCTTACGTACGGTCATCACTGAAGCGCACTGCAGTCGCATGAGCTTCATCAATTCAAACTGATGCAGGTCTGTTTTCAGCCCCTCCACCCAAACCGGAAGTCAGGGGCAGACTGGATCCCGGAACCCAACGCCCAGAGGGACTGCAGAAGGGAGTGCCATCCATGCTTGCCTTTGCATCAGCAGATTTGGAAGTGCTGTACCAGAAGTACATCTCAAACACTGTCAGCTGGTCTGCATGCTGCTGTTGCCTAGTGACCATCTTTGCCTGGCTTTCATTCTTCAGCAAAGCCAGCTTCGGTACCGCCGCCGCTCGCGCTGTGATGCCCACAGTGTCCGTCCCCCTTGCATGCAACTTCCTACCAGCTGTGGCCCTGGTGCTTCTCCTCAACTTGAAGCCACAAGCGTACATCAAGCGGTACCGCCTCCTCCACCTGCTGATGTCAGTGTTCCAGATGGGGGTCACCAACTACGTGCGCGAGTTATTCCTCTGGATGCACTCCGGCAGCTTCCAAAGCAGCCGCCACAGCTACCACGCCTTCTTGGCAGAGAACTTCTACCTCAGCATCATGTGGATCCGCGTTCTGTGCTTCCCAGTTGACCAGTTCTGCGATCTTTCCGTGGTCACGACCATTCTGCTCATCAACATGGCAGGCAACACGTACCTTTGCAACAGCCCCTTTTGGGGGTCCTCACCCGTCACCCTGTCGCGCCCCGTCATGACAATTATGCAGTATATTTCTCCCCGGCTTCTTTCAGTGCTTCTCCCGGGTGCTGAAGGTCATGTACCGGACTGTAGTGCGTCCGCGTGCCCCGCATCTTGCCCACTTGCCCTGGCTTTCTGGGAAATAGTCGGCTGGTACATTTGTTGCCTCCTGGTGTTGCTCCGAGAGCTGGTCACTCGCCGGGCGTTCCTCGCAGCGAATCACCAGCTGCTTAGCCCAGAGCACGCGGCCCGGGCGCACAAGTGGCCATTTGGCAGCGCTATGCTGGTTTCAAACTGTGTGACTGCGGTTGTACTGCTGTACATCATTGGCAGCCTGACATGGGCGTTGTCCCTCTCTCTGTACGTCTGAGGCGGCTCGAGCATTGACGCTCCTAGGACCAAGTCCTTGCCGCACCCATTCTCGCTCACCTCCATGTGTTGGGTTCCCGATTATGCTTTGATTGCATGCGGCGCTCATGGGTGTGGACCAGGCCGGCGCGTCCATTACGATGCCTAAGTACAGGCTCCTCTCGTGTTAAGGAAATTGCAATACTTGGGCACACACAGTTTGTATTGCTTTGCTGCTGTTGCTGGCACACACGGTTTGTGTTGCTTTGCAGCTGCTGCTGCCACACACGGTTTGTACTGCTTTGCTGCTGCTCCTAACACACACGGTTTGTACTGCTTTGCTGCAGCTGCTGCTGGCACACACGATTTGTACTGCTTTGCTGCTGGTGCTGGCACACACGGTTTGCACTGCTTAACTGTTTTGCTTTGCTCAGTGCAATCCGATTTCGGGCTGTACAGCCTTATCCCCTTTGCCTGCAACCAGGGTCAGATGTCCTGTTCACACGAACAGCATCCCGGATAAAGCTGGATGGCCTCCTAGGTTTTACCATTGGACCCCTTGCGAGCCGTCTTTTTTGTGTGCCCAAGTGGTTTTACCAACGATGGAAGGCGGTCTGTCTTTTGGTGTGCCCCTTCCGAAGCAGTATGTTTAGAGGTAGAACAGTATTGATATCTACAGTATCGACATCTAGCTGGAGCTTGATTGCTTATTTGATTGGCTTCAAAAACAGTTCATGTCATCGTGATATATTAGGCCAGGTGGGCATACTGTTGGGGATTCGTGGGGAGCTCCACATGTACGCCATAGGGTTTTTAAAGAGTTGCATTAACTGTACAGTTAATGCACTTGTCGTCAGTTCTTTCATGGAGATCAGCTGAGGGTGTCATTTTCGACTCCTCTGTGTGTGTGTGTGTGTGTGTGTGTGTGTGTGTGTGTGTGTGTGTGTGTGTGTGTGTGTGTGTGTGTGTGTGTGTGTGTGTGTGTGGTGTGTGTGTGTGTGTGTGTGTGGTGTGTGTGTGTGTGTGTGTGTGTGTGTGTGTGTGTGTGTGTGTGTGTGTGTGTGTGTGTGTGTGTGTGTGTGTCTCCAGTTCTTTGGGAGTACTAGTGGCCTAATTGGCACACTGCCGGCACTTGCAGCAGGTCCACTCCGGGGCAAAATTAATCGATTTTGCATATGCTAAAAAGAAACGTCTTTATGTATACATGTACGGCAGCCAGTCTCTCACAGCAAGGCTTCTTGAGAAATAGCCTTCTAGAAGATCTGGTGCACACGTTTTACGGGTGGCCAGCACATTGGGAGATCTCCCTTGAGGAGGATTGGCAACGTTATTAACAGCCAGCTTGAAGAATATGTAGGATCTTTTGATCTTTGGAACCTATAGAACGTGTAAGGTCAACCCCTCATATAACTACATATAGACATGTGTGTGTGTGTGTGTGTGTGTGTGTGTGTGTGTGTGTGTGTGTGTGTGTGTGTGTGTGTGTGTGTGTGTGTGTGTGTGTGTGTGTCTCCAGTTTTCTTGGGAGTACTAGTGGCCTCATTGGCACACTGCCGGCAGTTGCAGCAGTTCCACTCCGGGGCGAATTTAATCGATTTTGCATGTGCTAAAAGGAAACGTCTTTATGCATACATGTACGGCAGCCAGTCTCTCACAGCAAGGCTTCTTGAGGAATAGCCTTCTGGAAGATCTGGTGCACACGTGTTATGGGTGACCAGCACATTGGGAGACCTCCCTTGAGGAGGATTGGCAACGTTGTCAACAGCCAGCTTGAAGAATATATAGGATCTTTGGATCTTTGGAACTTATAGAACGTGCAAGGTCAACCCCTCATATAACTTCATACATGCACATTAGGCCTAATATTAGGCCTCTCCTCTCATCAGCCCCTAGGGGCTGATGAGAGTAGCTTGAACATTAATGTGCCTCTCCTCTCATCAGCCCCTAGGGGCTGATGAGAGTAGCTTGAACAGGCATGTCCAAGCTTAGGCCGTCAGGTCTGTCCAGGTGAGTTTGTTTTTAAAATTTTGTAGTAGACGGCACGGTTCCTTGGTTGGCTAGCCCAGCCCATGGGTCCGTAGGACGCGTTCATGAACGTTTTTCGAGGCTCAGGAAGACTGATCAGTCTTCCTGAGCCTCGAGGCTCGAAATAAACAGGCGCTTGCAGTAAACAGGCGCCCGTTTATATAAATCATGTATAGATACATCATGGTCGTGGAGGAAAAATATGCTTAAACCGAGATTTTAATTACATTATAATCAGGAAGTGAGTGTGGTTTGAGTCAGTGCTTGATCAAGGATCAGAATCAGGACATTTAAGTGTCCAAATTTGTTGAGGACTAGCTATAGCTGTATGCTAGATCTAGAAAGTGTGCATGTCTCGTGCGCGTGCACTCTACCCAGCGACTGCCCATCTATATAGAGGCAGCAAGCGACCTCTAGGTAGCTATAGCTGGCTACACAGTTCTGTAGATCAAGACTTTTTTATACAAGCATGCACCACTGCAGGGTTGACAATTTATGCATATGCTGCTGAAATCTTCGTCATCGTCATTTTGCTGTTGTTCGTTTTGTTGTTCGTACTACGTATAACTTACGTATACTACGTATAAGTAATATGTGATTTGATCAAAGGTTTTTTGCTAGGCTCCCTATGGAGGACCGGTAACTGCACAAAAAGACCCTTAAGGTCCAAGCTTGAGTGTCTAAACCAGTTGCAATGTGCGTGCTTAGGCAAGAGAAAAGTCAGAATTGCGATGCTGTTGGCTAAAATACTAAAGCGTCTCCTTACTGATGCTCGCGATTGCCCTCTGTTTTCATAAAGGTACATCTGAATTCAGATGTACTTTACAACTGAAGACGGACAGGATTATGCTCAGCCCATGTGGCAAATTTGATCAAGCAAACTCGTGCATCACTGTGATAGACTAATTTTTGGGCATATGGGGGCCACTCAAATTGGTCTGAAGTAGCTGCATTAGTCTTTTAGCTGACTTGCATATATTTAAACTCGGAAGATAGTATCTTGAGCATTGCAAACAGATTATGATGGTCAACGTAAATCACATGGCATTAATGTGTCCGCCCCGATCGTCCGCGAGGCCAATTGGCAGTCCAGTACATGCATATGCCTTCACGGGTGTGGTTGGGGCCTCATAAGCTTAAGGCAAGTTCAGCGCGTGTGAACGATGCACAAAGGCCTTGAGCTGTGGCAGGCCTGAAGTGAGGTATCGGTCATCAGGTGTACGTAGCATGCATGGAACTTCATTGTGAGAGGATTCGTAACGCTCATACGAATACAGAGCAGGCATGCGTGCCAGGGCGTGAACTTTCTACAGGCCCCGGGCCTGCGCGTGCGCCCGCACGCGCGCACACACACACACACACACACGAAAACACACACACACACACACACACACACACACACACACACACACACACACACACACACACACACACACACACACACACACGACAAGTGCACGAACGTGCATGCACACGACAGCGCAGCTTTTCTCGAGTAGGCTAAGCTTGGCGTGGTCCTGTGAGGTATATACCACGTCATAAACAAAATCAGCAATGTTGGAAAAACTCGTCTTTGGGAGGCCTAATTAGGCCTTATAAGTTGCGTGTAGACATTTCCATACTGATCCCTTTGTGCGTTGCTCACATGCTTGCAGCTGTCCGGCCGGTGACGGGCAATTTTGAGTTCCGCACAAAAAGCAATACGGTACTTCATAATCAAAAATATAAAAAGACGGCACAGTACTGGTCAGGGGCAACACAGTCCACAGCACTAGCTAGTGGTCGACCGCTAGCTAGCTAGCTAGTGGTCGACAACTACTCATCCATACGTACTGCACTAATACTCATATCCATAAACACTGTGCCGTCTACGGATAATTTACTCCGTGTATCTCGACAGTAAACTCAACTATGAATACAAACTTTGGTGTTTTTCGTCTTCCCTCCCCCCCCCCGCCCTTTTCTTCTTCTTCTTTCTCCCCCCCCCCCCCCCCCGCGCGTACGGGTCTGTGGCAATACTGATTAATCGTCGTTCACCACGTCTTACCATCCTGTGTGTGCATTGCCCCTGGCTTCCGCATACCAGCATGTAGGACACATGGTTGGCGGTTAAGGTATGCTTCGCTACTTTTTACTTTTAAAATTGAAATTTCAATTATATTAGTCTGTACTCTGCCATTGATCACCATATGGTTCAGCTGAATGAATGGTTATGCAGATGTCAGCTGGTGTGCCATGAAACCGGAACAAAACCTTAAGCATGCTCAGACAAAATGCTGTGCAGACGTCGAGGTTACCACAGTTCGCCCTGCCCACATGAGGGTGACACACTGGATCAAGCCACCTCGTTCATCATTTCCATGGCCCATTCTTCTTTGTTTCTTGACAGAAACTGCTGTAGAACTCGCAGAGCAATAGCGGTGGTGATCGTGAATATCAAGTGACATCCAAGCCTTCACGTTTGACAACTCGAAAACGATTTTGAACATGCACATGTGTTTGGCGTGATCATCGTCAGGCCGATTTATTTGAAGGCACGCTGGGCATTCAGCAATTTTTCACCAAACTTAAATTCACAATCATCATGATGTGATTGAATCATGTACTTTTCTACCATATGTATATATTCCCAACCCCTTTATCTACCTTGCCATCACAAACTTTAAATGAGTGTGTGCTATTGTGTGTTCGTCTGGTTGCCGCATGAAGACCTGTGCGTAGAATCCTGCACATCATCGCGGACATCCATCGACAACTCGGGGACAGTGGGGCCAGAAACGCAGGTGACGTCGCTCCGCGCGCGCGAAATAAAGGCAAGATTTTGGGTCCCGGACGTCCGCTTCTACCATGTTAGCGACCTTCTGCGCTCTTTACGATGAAAGTCGTCATGCTTGTGAGCACGCGTCCTCTGCTTGTCTTTGGCCTGTAAATGTCGTTCAATGTGACGAGTATTACTACTTGCTCTTACCTCTAACGGCATTGAGTCTGTTTTGCTGTGAAATATCACGGTGTAAAGCCCCCCGGTGGGCCGTCCCGGGTTAGCTTTCACAACATCAATCCCTTTGTCGTGAGGATATATCAAGAGGTGAGAAAATTCTACGATTTTTAGCTCAACGCAGCTTATCCTTCGCAACGAGGCCCCTTGAGGTTTCCACGGCACGTGTGGGCAGATCTGAGTGCGCCACTGCCTTATTAAAAACCAGGAAATCAAAACATCCCTGAATTTCCTGATTTTCACTGAAGAAGAAGCTTGAGAGGAAAGCCCGGGACCCTGTACGTGAGATCCTGCCCGGGACTCGTACCCTAGAACGGGTACGAATACCCTTCTTTTAGAGACTTCAGCCATCTGCAGTGTGTGGATACTCTTGGAAATCAGGTTCTGCGAACTGAATCCGTCGAGGTAGTTTGGCTTCTGCTCTGTGCTTGACCTGCCCTGTTTTGTTTGGACGATTCACATACTCTGAAGCTGCAAAAAATTTACGAAGCAGTTTGCCAGGAAAGGGCCTTCAGATAGTATGATTTACTCGTGATATCTTTGGGGATCATGTGCAGGATGGACATTTGCAATGGACAGACGATAGTACTGGCAAAGGCAGGACAGGAGATATGGCCGGACAAAGGTAAGAAGGCACCATAAAACGTAATTAAGGAGTTGTAGTGCATACAGAATCCTATACATCAACATTTTCATTAATCAGGCAATGGAGGGCAAAGCTCCGTAGGTTGTATTGCATGGACGTATGGCTGAGGTACTGAAAGGTAGAATTGGGCAGGGCACCTCACAATGCTGTGACTGCATACAATTTAATTTGTAAAGAAGGTGGATATATTCAAATTTTTCGACTACATCTTTCCTTAATTGGCACGAGCCCTCCACTGGTCCTATTCTCTTTCAAAACAGGCGCCTCTAGCACTTTCTGTTGATCGGCGCAGGCAGCTGGCTTTCCAACTTCAGTAAACCCCTCATCTCCTTACTCCTCCAGCTCTCAGAAGTACTAACTCAAACATTGTTCCTCCCCTGGGAAGTTCCAGCAGGGGGTCTAAAGCCTTCCACAAGCTAGTTGGTCAAAGCCTCTAAAAAAGCGCCTGACACATGTTTGGTCTCGGGTCTTTTGGCAGGCAGTATAATGGGAGGCAAGCCACCTTCTAAGGCGCAACCAGACCCCCCATCAAAAAAGTTGAATGAGAGGCCGCCGTCCTTGTTAGCATTCAATTCGCCAGACCTGGAGGCCAAATACCAGCAGCACCTTTCGCAGACAGCAATGTGCTTCGCATGGAGTTTCTGCATGGCGAACATCGTCGGATGGCTATCGTTCTTCTACAAGATTTGGTCCAAGTCTCCAGCCGCACGAGCCCTTCTGCCTCCAATTTCAATGTCTCTGGCGTTCAACTTCCTCCCTGCGCTGGCGCTGGCAGGCCTGCTAGGCTTGTGGACAGATGCATACACCAAGCGGTACCGTACCATCAATTTGATGATGTCAGTCCTGCAACTGGGAGTCCATAACTACACACGCCAGCTCTTTCTCTGGTCCAACTCTGTGGGCTTGAAGGCTGGAGCAGGTCAGGTCAGCTTCGGGGCATTTGCCACGGAAAATTTATATCTTACCATTATGTGGTTCCGGGTGGTGACATTGCCGGTAGACCAGGTCACAGACCTCATCGTGGTAACGGTGTCACTGCTCAACAACATGGCGGGCAACGATCTTATATGCAACAGCCCAATATGGGGATATTCCCCTGTCACACTGTCCCGTCCCATGCTGGCTGTGGTAAAGTCAGCATCTTGCTGGCTGTTCACAAGCCTGGCTCCCGATGGGGGGACCGCAATGCACACTTGCACCGCTCCCCCTGAGGTCAGTGTATTGTGCCCTGCGGCTCTTGCCTTCTGGGAAATTGTCGGGTGGTGGCTCGCATGCGTTGTCGTGATGGTCCGTGAAATAGCTTCCCGCAGAGCCTTCCTCAAACTCAAGGCCCCCTCGAAGAATCGCAAATCTCTGCAGCAGGCCAAAGCATGGCCTGGGCTGCTTGTGTCAAAATGCATCACTTTTCTTGTGGCGCTGTATGCCTTGGCTGGTTTTGCCTGGGCGGTGTGTCTCTTGGTGTACAAGTGAGTTTAAGCATTATGTGCCCTTTGTAATGCAGCACACTCTTGGACTGCTTTTTGTACTGCTGATTCCTGTAAGACCCTCTCCGTTGTGTTGATCCCTAGCAATCCACAGGGGGGCTAAGAACCACGAGGGTGTCTGCTCGGGGCTCCCAGGTGCTAATGTGGGTGCTGTTGCCTATGGCCCTGAATCCAGGAACAGGCAGGGGGTAATTACCTTCATAAAGCAGTCTTGTCAGTGAAGCCAAGTAAAAGTTGGGAGAGTGAAGAGTTGGACACACTTCACTTTTATTCTCAACTGAAAATCCTGAAGTCTGCAGTCACCGACATCATGAAGGAGACGGCTTTGGTGAACAAGCTTAGGATTGCCTGTGGGGACAGAACATTCAGTCTGATGCCTGCCGGCGTTGTTGGGTTTGGAGGAAGTCACAGTAGTTGTTGGAGGAGGATGTCCAGACGCATCGTCTACGCAGATGCATATGTACCTTGCGTATGTGTACTTTGAAGGTATGCTCTGGAATTCCAGAGCATGTCCTGTTAGGGCGACGCATGGGGGCAAACTGGGTAGGTTTCAGAAGTAGGTGGTTGTTGCCTCCCCTTGCACATTGCCAGAAGTGGTCTGTGATATTTCTGGTCTATGCTTAGCGTTTGGAACTACAGTCTGGCCACGGTTTAGCTTTGGAGCGTGCTTGAAGGGGAATAGCTTTCCTTCAGCCGGTTGCCTGAACGCTTGTCAATTTCTTTCTATGAGATGTTGTAGAATAGCTTTGATAAAGAAAATAAATCAGAGCATTCTTATTCTGACAGTAGCAGACTAAAGATGCGGCTCTTTGCAGCAGCATATATGCTGTTTAGGCTATTGCCTTACGTTTGCCTATGGGAGAGATGGCCTGGCGCCAGGCAACGCAGTAGAGGGCTCCAAGCAAGTCTGCCATGATTGTTATTACTTGAAGAAGTCGTCAACTAGGATCTTGGAGGCCTCCACCTGTATAGAAGGCCCCTATTTGTCATCGCGCCTGGCAATTGTATATCAACCTCTTTTGAGGGTCTTTGGGAGATTGCAGACGAGAGGAAATACATCGGACTGAACCGGGGGACAGCTCGGGCTCCCTGGAAGTATAGGATGCTGAAGTGATCTACATGTGGTTTGATGCTTTCTGCATGGCCGTCTGGCCAACACGGTAGGCCTTACAGCCAATCCAGGCCGCGCCATGTATGGGCGGTACTATCGAGAGGGGCATAAAAGACTTGAAATGGAGCACCGTTAGAGATCTTTCATGTAGAAGATCTTTCATGGAGAAGAGGTGTTCGTATTTGTGCACAGTAACATGAAATTGGGGCATAACGGACGACAAATACGGCTCATGTGTGGCCAAAATACGGCTCATGTGTGGCCTGCCTAAAGTCCTATAGGGACTTCAGGTGCGGCGAATGATGGCACTGTGCGTGCTCAACTATTTGATGGTGCCGTGGATATTGGCCAGATGCACGTGCACGGGAGGTGAGCTGGTTGCCGGGGGGGTTTTCTTTTTCTTCTTCTTCTTGGCAAACAACGAGGTGGGAGGGGGGGGGGGGAGCCTAAGTCAAGCTCGTAGGGGAGCAAGTGGCAAGCAGCAAGTTGCCAGCAACAATAACTGCAAGTGGTACAAAGTAGTTTAAGTAGTGCTTATTCTTCGATTTATTCGTCTCTGCAGAGACGAATAGAGGGTACCACCCTTCGCCCGCGGGTCATTGTAACCATGGGGTGTCATCCTATTGATTGGGACCCGTCTATATTGGGTTCCTCAACCCCTGCTCTAGAGTGAGGCAGCAGTAATGACAGTGTTATCTCTGGCAGGGTGACCCCTTCTAGAGTCTGCCCGAGATAACACTGTCATTACTGCTATATATACTCTCTCGTCGGACTAAGCAAAAAGCATGATTAGGGCGAGGGTGTCCATAAAGGGCGAGGGTATTTATAAGAAAATGCATGATTAGGGCGAGGGTATCAATTGCTACCCACCCGGGCCCGCATAATCCCCACCTCTTGTTAAGATCTTGGGATTGGGGATTCGCGCGCGAACGATAATGGGATCACCGTTAAACCACCATAGGGGAGAATTCTCCAACATATGGTACCACAGGTGGTATCAAGGGGGATCCCACGAAATTCCAATCCCAACACTTCGAAATGTTCCCAGCTGGACTCTGCATGCAGAGTCCTCGAGGAATTCAGATCGCTGTAGGGTAGCCTTATATTGCTAATAATTATATAATTATATTAATATATTGGCTCTTTAACTATGTCTCGTTAGCAGTGTTAGCACTGTTGAACGTTCCCTCGTTTCCTTCTGTTATGGAAGAGAACACGGGGAGCTTAGTGAGGAAATTATGATTAGAGGGAAGATCTTCTAGACAAGTCTGTATTTAAGTTTAGGGAAAAAAAAGTCTGGACTTAATTAAGCTTATAACTTAAGCTTTGGCAATCAATGGGCATTGGGAATTCCTGTCAGAAAAGTCTTTGGGTACGAGTGAGCACCGGGACATGGAGTGTTCTGCAGAGGGACATCGGTCAGCAAAATGTGTTTGACAATCTGGCGTCAATTTCACGATCTTCCTCTTCCCAATGCCCTCGCGCGCACTCAATTATTTAGCTGCACAGACATGTCCGTGCAGCTGGCCACCGCACATGGGAAGCGGTACAGCCCATGGAAGCGGTACATTTTCCTTTTCCTGGCCAAGAAGTGTGGATGTTTTCCCAGAGGTACCGGGCAAACACCCATCGAGGGGAAAATACCTTTTCGTATGGGAAGAAGTACACTGATAAAACGGGCTGATCCTGTCGTGGGTCATGACTTTAGCGATCTGGGCGTTGCAGTCTGCCACCACGTTGTCAAATGAGCTTATGCCCGTTTTTTAAAAAGTTTGGCCTCAACCATTGCATGGAGCCGGTACTAGTAGAGTACTCGAGGGCTCTGTATGGATAAACCTCACCAATTAACGGACCGCTTTTAAGCGATACTATCGGTTCACCACCACCTCAATTTATAGAGGATTTATTTTCTCAAGGAGTAAGTACAGGTCCTTTAACCGTTGATGCGGTTTGCGCACTTCGAGTGGGAATTGGAGGGAATGGGCATCACTATTGCCTCACTCCATAAAACCGCCCCTTTGGAACCTATCAGCTAAATAGGCCTGAGCGGAGCAAATTGCCCCTTTCCCCCATTCCCCTGCCCCGTGCACTTAGCCACGTGGAACAGATTCTTCAGAGTTTTTCTTAAATCTCTTCTCTTATCTTTTCTTGATGTCTCATTTATATGTGCCCAGGTGTCACAATTGACCTTAAGCTTGGATGTTTAGATGGTGATTTGTTTAAACGAGTCATGACTCACTCATCACTTGATGAAGTTTTGAACTTCCAGAAGACGTGTATAGCTATGGTGATTGCCTAGAGGAAGGTGCGGCCAAGAGCGCCAAAAGCATGCTTCATAAGAACGTCACTACATGTGATGGTTTGGTGTCGGTATCCTTCATATACTCATGTCCAGATGTGCTTTGTGGTCCCATGAATGAGATATGCATTTCCATCTGGGCTGTAATAAGGTTCGCATGTGCTTGACCCCGAGACAGTGTGAACATCAAGCAATTCTGAAATACATTGGTAGCGCGGTATGAAGCTTTCAAGCATGCTATTCTGCAATTAAACAATGCCAACTGGTAGGAATTGTGCGGTACAAACCCAGGTCTGCACTGACCTCATTGCCCTTGTGCCGTGCGGACCTGACTCAGGTACCTTGTAATGGGCTAGTCGCTACTTGTACCACACATGGTGGTGTTGTATGCATTTGAACAGCTATGTGTATGAGACACCTTTTACACGGTCGCTTGCACGCATATAGACTACACCTACGTACTCCACCTTTGTGTGGATATATTATGCTCCTGTTTAAGGAACATCCTTCAACCCAATAAGGTGACGCCTCGCCATGTTGGCGTTGCTCTTACTTTTTTCACGAGTCCGCATGAATTGCCAAAAATGGAATCAGATACTTTGGAAGTTGGACATGTGCTGCGGACAAGTGCGGATGCAACACAGGGCCGAGTCTAGCCCCTGGCTCATATCTGAGTTGACACCGTGAATGTGTTTGCGTGCGCATGTACATGTGTTTGGGTCTCTCTCTCTCTCTCTCTCTCTCTCTCTCTCTCTCCTCTCTCTCTCTCTCTCTCTCTCTCTCTCTCTCTCTCTCTCTCTCTCTCTCTCTCTCTCTCTCTCTCTCTCTCTCTCTCTCTCTCTCTCTCTGTGTGTGTGTGTGTGTGTGTGTGTGTGTGTGTGTGTGTGTGTGTGTGTGTGTGTGTGTGTGTGTGCGCGCGCGCGCGTGCACGCGCGTGCGTGCGTGCGTCCGTGTGGTATGGTTGTAGGGGGCCCCCCGGGAGGTCGGGGGGTAGGGGGGCGAGGGAGGGTGGGAGAGAGGGGGGGGTTTCTGGTCGAGTCCTGAAAGCTGAGTTGTCGCTTCACTGAAACGGGGTATATCCTCTGTCATGGCATAAGAACTCCCGTGTCTACAGCATTTACATGTGCCATGTCCAAGACATTGCGGGATTTCACATTTGGGCTTCACTCAATTGCACAAAAGTATCGAGTGGAAGCCTCCAGGAGCTTTCAAGCATACCATGACGCTTACTAAAGGGATCAGGTTTCAGGGCCCCCAAAAGCCAGTTGAAAATTGAAGGCGTCAAGACGGTGGAGATTAGTTACTTCTAAGAACGCTCAAGCTCTGTCCAGGCCTACGCAATTTTATGGTATATAACTTATAAGCCATAAAGTTATAAGGCTTATATTGGTTCTCCTTCTGCCCCCCCGGGGGGGGGGGTGGAGGGGCACCTCCCGGGGAAAAACTGGGAGGAAGGATGGCAGGTGAAGCCCAGGCCTAGGGGAAGCAGTAGACTGCTGTCTACGTAGACAGGCTGCAGGTAGATAAGTGCGGTGTTGAGGGACTTCAGGAGACCATTTTCATGGCAACGACAGCGCGTTAGAAGAATCTCCAGGGATCTTTCTCAGGCGAGACGAACTCCTGTCGCCAAAAATGACGTTAGCACAGTGCAGGTGACAAGTTGGACACATTGTAATGCCTCCACCTCATCCCACCAGTATGGCTAAGTGGGTCTCTCATAGCCTGTTTCCCCCTTCCCGTTTCAATATGCAAACGTCGAGACACAGCAAGGAGGGGGATAGCGAAAGAGAGAGGAGGATTCCCTTTGAAAGAAGGAGAGGAAGAGATCCCCATACCTTCCACAGGGTAGGAAGGCCGGGGGCATGGGAAACAGAGGCCCCTCCTCTCCCACTGACCCAATAGGAGAGGGGGGGGGGGGGGGGGAGTTGCCAGTAAAAGAGATATAAAAATAGTTCAGAGGGGGGGGGGGGGGGAGACTCAGTCGATGAGAATGCTGTTTCTGATAAAAGTCGAAGGAGAGAATGTCATGAGGGTAGCTACGTAGAGAATGGAACAGTGTTATGTGCATTTCTACAGAAATATATACCACTCACAAGTTAATCGATGAACAAGGCTTGACTGAAGCACGATGTCCCAAATCAGAAGTAAGGAAGGCTTAGATATGATGACGTGACAGAGCCCCCAAGCACCACACGTGTGTCAGTATCACTTTGCCCAGGTGTTTTCACAGTTGATGAAATATATAGCCACTCCCTTAGTGACCAAGAAATTTGAGAGAAGCACAAGCAAAGCATGCAGTGAGATGTGACAGCGGTTCACCGGGCAGTCTCAACATAAACTTTTGGTTAGTAACCTTACTAATAGGGGAGAGGCTCATACATTCAACTGAATTTGCCTTGCCTTGCCTTGCAAGGCTCACACGATAAATCTTTGACAGAAAATCACTCCAGAACTTGAAAAAGTGTTCTTATGCCAAATAACCAAAGACCTTCATGTAAAGGGAGCACTATTTAATTGAGATGAAAAAGTTTGTAAGAAAGGTTCTTAGCTTATCACGATAAGGGGACCTTCTGAAGAGAACTCCATCAAGATAACGTCGGGGGCGTCGTATGACATCACTTTGAACCCACGGTCCAGCTAGGAGAAGCTGGAGTTGATACACCAGAGCTCCGTCAAAACCCCCACAAGCCGGAAAAAGAACTCCAGCGCTGAAGCAGAGAAGTGAAACTGAAGCGAGGTGCCCCAACGGTGAGAGCGAGTCAAACTTACAGCGAGGGTAAAGCAAGATGAAACGAATTATAATGGGGCAGTGAAGCGAGGTGTCGGACAGGCTAAAAAGGGATAAAGGTGAAAGCGAGAGTAAAGCAAGGTGAAGCGATGTTTAACGAGGCAGTGAAGCGAGGTGTCGTACATGTTAGAGAGGGGGGAAGGCTACAGCAAGGGTAAAGAGAGATTTAACGAGGCAGTTGAAGCGCTGAGAGTCATGTCCCGGGGCGGGGGGGGGGGGGGGGGGAGGGCGGGTCCCACGCTCACCTTAGTTGGCGGGACCAGTTTGAAAGATTCGACAGCATCCCGATAGGCTGGGCCCAGCGTGGGCCAAATGTCGTCCGGGCAGGACAGATTGAGCGTGTAGAGGTATGGCGTACCATCTGCGGCTGGGCGGGACGACGTTACGGCCCACGCGTGCCGATATGTTTCCCTTTCCGCGCTCCGCAGGCTCGGCGATCCCTGTCTCACCACCAGCCGAGCATTAGTGCGCATCAGCTGAGAAAGAGACCCAGACTGGGGTTGGGTCGGGCAGCCGAATCCAGCCTGGAGTTCCAAGTTGGCCTTCAAATCGACTCTGATGAAGGAAGAGGACAAATATAAAAGGGGCAAAAGAGAGAAAAAGGAGAGGGAGGCGAGGGGAAAGGCGTGGGTGGGGGGGGGGGGGGGAGAGAGAGAGAGAGAGAGAGAGAGAGAGAGAGAGAGAGAGAGAGAGAGAGAGAGAGAGAGAGAGAGAGAGAGAGAGAGAGAGAGAGAGAGAGAGAGAGAGAGAGAGAGAGAGAGAGAGAGAGAGAGAGAGGGGGAGGGGAGAGGTGGACGGGGAGGGGAGAGGGGGAGAGAGAAGGAGGGGAGGGGGAGGGACTGACGGACCCGGGGGGAGGAGGACACATGGGGTCTAAGCGCAGGCATACGTATGATGTAAGCTGACCCAGCCCCCAAACAAAATATGACAATTGGCACGGGGGCCAAAAACGGGTCTGGTTCCAGGACAACAGTGAAAACGAGAAAAACCAACTGCATAACATGCCTTGCGTATTGCAGACCGCCTGTATCCTGGTGGAAAAATCACATTTCTTGACAAGCACAAGCAAGGCAAAATCAATTGTACTCAGAAACAGAAAGCCAACTTTCTCGACAAGGATGGGGGGTGACCTGGGACAAGTGCTCGTAGATCCAGTAGACCTGGCCCTCCTTCTCCTCAGCATCAACACTCTCCACGAAATTCAAGGACACCCGCTGCCCAGTTGTTATCCTGGCAGTGGATCTGCAACTTCCCACCCCCCCTTTTCAGCCTACTACCTTCCACACATACCCCCCCCTGACTTCCCCCCCTTTCTCCCTCCCCCCTTCCACCCCTTTCCCTCCCCCCCCCCTCTCTCCCCCCTCCCTTCCCCCATCTCCCTCCCTCCCTCTCTCTCCCCCATCTCTCCCCTCTCTTCTTCTCTCTGTCGGCATGCGCGCTTGCGTGCATTCGTCCGTGTGCGTGCCTGCGTGCGTGCGTGCCTGCGTGCGTGCGTGCGTGCGTGCGTGTGTGTGTGTGTGTGTGTGTGTGTGTGTGTGTGTGTGTGTGTGTGTGTGTGTGTGTGTGTGTGTATGTGTCCCCAACTGTGGGTCGAAAAGAAAAGCGCACCTGTCAATCAAAACAGTGTCCGCAACCTCTCGAGGCCGCCATTGGTCTGGCGATTTGCCCTTCAGGACTCCCGATGGCGGGCCTACCTGCCGCAGCCCCCCGCCTTCCCCCTCTTACTGCCACCTACTGTATGCGCACGCATTGGCTTGGATTAGAATTTACCATAACAACGGAATTCCCACAAAACACAACGGCTTGCAAACATGTGGCAGGATTGTTCCTAGGGGTCTTTCCACCATCACCTTTTGGCTATAGCCCCTAATTCTGCTTACCCATATGCAGGATTCATGGTATGCGGTTAAAAAAAGGCTTTACTTTTTAGTCTAAACGCAACGCAGGGTCTGGGCAGTCCTTCGTGCGCTCATACAGGAGTGTGGGCGCGCGCGCGCGCGTGTGCGCGTGCCTGCCTGCCTGCCTGCCTGCCTGCCTGCCTGCCTGCCTGCCTGCGTGCGTGCGTGCGTGCGTGCGCGTGTGTGTGTGTGTGTGTGTGTGTGTGTGTGTGTGTGTGTGTGTGTGTGTGTGTGTGTGTGTGTGTATGTGTGTTATAACGTCAGAGCAACTTCCTTGCACAAATGCACTTTGAAGTACAGCCGTAGTGCAAACGAACCCTGCAGATTCTGACCCAGGAGACAAGCAGTTGCGACCCTCACAAGCGCTGCAACCCTGCACAAGTGCAATTAGAAGACCGAATTATGGTAGAAGAGTGAGGGCAGCCCGACGATCCAGCAGTTTGGCCACAGGGGAGAGCTGTGACAACGCAGCACAAGTGCAACAAATGCAGTATACCTGCACATTGAAGTAAATAATTTGCGGAAGGGCATTGCCCTCTCTGTCCTCTCTCATAACCATATCTGAGGCCGATAGGGCACCGTCCCCGCAGGAAACAGGGTGTACAATCTGGCGCAACCCCGGGGTCATACCGAGAGGAATACAATTTTGAAGTCCTGGCTTCAGAATTGGGAACTTTCAAGCCACTCCCCCCCCTCTCCCTGTGTGTGTGAGAGTGAGTGTGTGTGTGTGTGTGTGTGTGGTGTGTGTGTGTGTGTGTGTGTGTGTGGTGTGTGTGTGTGTGTGTGTGTGTGTCCCCTTCCCCCAGCTGCATTTGCCATAGCCACTGCGAGTTTTCAGGTTTCATGCCCGCCTGCATTGCTCAGTGGTTGCAGTTCGCCATCTCTGGCTGAGACAGCAAATTAGCGGAAGGGTGTCTCCAACTCCTTCGCTCTTTTTATCCCCAGCTAAGGTTCACAGGACAAGGGTCTATGAGGTGTTGGGTGGACAGAGCGTGGGCTGCCCCACGTGGGTGCCTTCGTGCCATCTCTGCTCCTTTCGGGTGGTTTCATACGTCTGCATCTCATCATGCCCTCTGGGCTGGATTGATGTAATTCTTTCTTTCTTTCTTTCGGAGCGCGTCCCATCTGCGTCTTGCTCAACGTGGCCCGCTGATGGTAAATGACATCCAGTTTATCATTGGTCATAGGTCATTGGCCATTGGACATACAGTTTTGAAGGCCTGACTTCAGGATTGGGAACCTGCCAGTTGAGCTTAGCTTCTTATGTCTGCCCACAGCCCCTTTAATTGACACAGGCGGTTGAAGTGATAAGTGCGAAAATCATCAATCCAAAACCTATTATGAGGGAGGAGCAAAGCGGCATTCTTTCATGGCGCACAAGTCTACAGGGAATGCTAGTAGCCTCGGAGGCCAAAGCTGTAACCCCAACTCCGGAAATCGTTCATCCTAAAAGAAACCAGTCGCCTCCACCGGAGCTTAAAAACCTTTCTTTCGTGCGGGGACCCGAAGGCTAAGCCCCCAAAATTAAAGACTCAGCAAGAGCAGAACAAGCCAGGCAATGCAACAGCGGGTAGACTATACAGCTTGAACGCATTTTCTCAAGAAAGTCTGCCGGTGGAGCACGAGGCTTTACTGTTTGGGGATCAGCCTTCGGTTCCAGCACGGAAGAAGGGGTTTTAAGCGCCAGTGGAATCAACTTTTTGCTCCTACCACGAATGATTTCCGGAGTAGGGGGTGCCACTTTAGCCTCTGAGGCACCTAGGAGTCACGGTAAACTTGTGCGCCATGAAAGAGTGCCGCTTGGATCCTCCCTAATAATAGGTTTTGGATTGATGATTCCCACACTTATCAATCTACCGCCTGTGTCAATTAACGGGAGCGTTGCCAAGCGTAAGAAGCTAAA
>KV908456.1:160395-172895 GCA_002005505.1 Botryococcus braunii
CTGATTGGTGCAAGGTATGGATGGCAGGGGGACCTCGAAGTGATCCTGTTCTTGACAGGCTTTGTGGATGGCAGGGAGGGGGGGGGGTGGATGTGATCCTGGACTTGATAGGGCCTATATGGATGGCAGGGGGAGGTGGACGTTATCCTGGACTTGATATGCTTTGTGTGCTCCACTTATGGATTCAGGCAGGCTTCCTGGAAGGGGAAGATCTGTTCCCTCTGGAACCTCCCAGTGCAAGAAGTGCAAAAGATGTGTCGGTGGATGGCAGGGGAAGGTGGAGGTGATCCTGGACTTGATAAGCTTGGTGGATGGCAAGGGCCAGTGGACGCGATCCTGGTCTTGATAGGCCCTATATGGATGGCAGGGGGAGGTGGATGTGATCCTGGACTTGATAAGCTTTATGGATGGCAGGGGGGAGTGGATGTGATCCTGGACTTGATAGGCTGTATATGGATGGCAGGGGGAGGTGGATGTGATCCTGGACTTGATAGGCTTTGTGGAGGCAGCTCAGCATCTGGAGACGGCCCAGGTGAGGCCCGGCACCAACACGCTGCAGAAGCTGGCCATGCAGAATGCTCTCCGCATCTACTCCAAGGGTTCCCAACTCAAGGTAAAGCCTCATTCACACAGCCCTCTCACCCTGCCCTTGCTGCCTCTTTCCAACGGCTAGAGACTGCTTACTGAATCTGGCATCTGAGTTGCATCCGAGGTCCACCAAATATGCATTTCCGTTGCAAGAACGCTTACCTTAGCCTCCAGAAAGGCGGCTTAGCAGCATCCTCGTGGCATGTGTTTAGAGAAAGTGTAAAGTTTGCACGTGGCATGTACTTAGAAAAATTGTAAAGCCTGCACATGGCATGTACTTGGAAAAAGTGTAAAGTGTGCACGTGGCATGTACTTTAAAATTCTTTAAAGAAAAGGGTGTGAAGTGTGCTCCCCAAGTGGAGGGAACTGGAATCAATTGCGGATCCGAGGCACTTGGTCCCCACCGGGACCTTCTGTGCAGGATGCAGGGGAGCGCATAAGGCGAGGGGCGGGCGCCCTACGGAAGGCTGTGGAGAGCGAGGAGCGCCTGTACCAGGATCTGGCTCTCTTGCAGTCCAGATGGCAAGTGGGGCCAGGCCTCCCAGGCCATGCCGCGCCCTTTTCCATCTCCCTTAACCTTCCCCTTCCCCAGGTACGCTTTTTCCTGGGTCCGCCCAACCCCCTTCTCTCTCTCTCTCTCTCTCTCTCTCTCTCTCTCTCTCTCTCTCTCTCTCTCTCTCTCTCTCTCTCTCTCTCTCTCTCTCTCTCTCTCTCTCTCTCTCTCTCTCTCTCTCTCTCTCTCTCTCTCTCTCTCCTCCCCCCCCCCCCCTCTCTCTCTCTCTCTCTCGCTCTCTCTCTCTCTCTCTCTCCCCCTCTCTCTCTCTCCCTCCCTCCCTCCTCATATGCCCACACACGGCGTGCCCAGTCGGTATGTCCATGTGTGTGACTCACCAGCTTGGTGCGCTGGCACCCGCACAGCTGTGCTTCTTGGCTGCCTGGCCTGCATGTATATGCCAGCAAATGCGACCACCTCTGGTGTTGCTGGCGTTCTTGCTGCTGCTGTTGTTGCTGCTGCTGCTGCTGCTGCTGCTGCTGATGGTGGTGGTGATGATGATGATGGTGATGATGATGAGTTTTAGCGAAGTTTCTTCTTATTGCTGGCTATGGGCTGGTAGGCTGCAGATGCTGCTGCAGACTCTGCAGAAGCCCCCCGTGCGGGAGCTCCCACGGTACCGTCCCAACTGCTGGCAAGTGCAGATGTGGTAAGGGACCCTTCGGGTCATTTGGCAGTAGTGCTGGATGATCCAGAGGAGCCCGGATCACCAGGGGACCCCTCCGGTGTCCCAGAGGGCACTGGGGATGCCATGGAGATTGACATAACCACCTCTGAAGGCGCTGCTCCCCCCAGCGGTCCAGATTCTGGTGGGGAACTCCCCACGCGCCGTACCCGCTCGACCTTTCTGGGACTGGCTGCTTCCAATGAAGCGCTGCAGCAACATATGACCAGGTGTTCCCCCTCCCACCCCCCCTCACACTCACACACACGAGACTGCCACACACACGCCCGTGGACTTCTCCCTCCCCCCTCCACCTCTCTCTGTGTCTCACTTGCGCTCTCTTACACACACGCACGCGCCCGCGCGCGCGTGCACACACACACACACACACAAACACACACACACACACAAACACACACACACACACACACACACACGCACACCCAAACACACACACACACACACACACACACACACACACACACACACACGCGCGCGCGCGCGCGCGCACATGCACACGACCGCACACCCTTTTCCCAAGCACGCTAAGCTTGGCGTGGTCCTGTTAGGTAGATATCACGTCAATGTCAAAATCCTCGATGGTGGAAAGCTCCCGCGCAGGCACGCACGTAGACAGACCAACACACCCGCACACGCACGCAGACACAGGAACGCACACGGCGGCGCTCAGCTGTGCTCCTGGCAGCATCCCGTCTGGGTCATGTGGGCCTGCTGTGGGTGCCTGCATCCTGGCCAGTCGACAGTGCACATGCATGAGCATGTCTGGGTGGGACGGGGTAAAAGGGGGGGCACCAGAATGGTTTGGGAAGAGATCGAGGTAGAGGGTGGGGCAAGGGAGAGAGGGGGAGAAAGGGGGAGAACGAGAGTGAGGGCACAGGGTGGGTGAGGAGATTGAGGGATAAGGATGGCAAGAGGGAGGGGAGAGACAAAAAGGGGGTTTGGGGAGGAAAGGCGTGAGGGGAGGTGGTTGGTGGAGAGTGACAAAAAAGGGAAGCTATTGGATGTGTAGGCAGATGCACGTCCTTACCACCCCCCTCCCCTCTTGGTATCAGTCGTCTCTCGAACTGTGATATAGCTGAGAGAGATAGTGGTATAGCAGATTTAAACTCTGATTCATAACTGATTTAAACTTGAGTCGCATTCTTGCATGTGTGTGCTTGAGGGGAATGACTGAAGCTGGGGTTGAGCGCGTTGAAGACGCCTGCTTTGCGGCTCTGGCCCCTCTGAGTGCCAGGGCAGGCTGATAATCTTTGCGTCATCTTGGGGGTACGTGGGGGTAATCCCTGGGGTACCGAGGCAAACACCATATGTATGAAAAATTCAGCGCCGTACGCCCGAGTCCCGTATTGTAACCTGCATCCACATGTTCCCCCCAGCCCCGCATGCAACCATCGGCATCATCACTGCAGTCCTATCAGTACATTGTCACTGCAGTACTATCACTATATCATCACTGCAATACTATCAGTACATTGTCACTGCAATACTATCTTTACATTATCACTGCAGTACTATCCGTACATTTACACTGCAGTACTATCATTATCACTGCAGTACTATGGTTACACTGCAGTACTATCATTATCACTGCAGTACTATGGTTACACTGCAGTACTATTCCCTCAAAGGAGTCTCTCACGGCCCATAGTCTTTGCAAATCACATGACACCCTTGGGATATGTACGCAGAGGATTTGATCTGGTGTCACAAAGTTTTTGTGCAATCAGCATCTGTGGTATGTACTTGCAAGCTTTGGTCTGTGAGAGCAAAGGCTTCGGCAGGTATCATCTTATAACCGTCAAATGATCGTGGGGAGGGTATGGCTTGTACACCTTAATCACTGCATTGGATTCACAGACCTTGGGATACTGATTTGGGGAGATTGGTTTGCTTCTGTGTTTTGCAAATCTTTGCAATCAGCTGTCTGACCTTCGGAGTATGTAGTGGGGGGCGTTTGGATTGCCCGTGTGTCAAGTCTTTGCGTTCATCTGACGGACCTTTCGGGGTATTCTAAGGGGTGACATCATTGAAGAAGAAAGTTATGTGGTATTTGCTCACAGTTGTCCCTGCTCTTGTGGATCCAACGCAAACATTTGCAGATGCCCATGAGGTTTGGCGGAGGGATTTCAAGTGTGTGTGTGTGTGTGTGTGTGTGTGTGTGTGTGTGTGTGTGTGTGTGTGTGTGTGTGTGTGTGTTTAAATTCGCTCTGAAAGACCTTTGGGGCATATGTTGGGTGAGTTTGCGTTGCACGCTGATGAGAGTCCCTCTTTGTACAGTCAGCTGTGGGAAGCCTGGAAGGCAGCGTTGGAGAGGGATCTGACAAAAGTGCCGGGAGGGGGCCCCCCGGGGACCATAGCCGTCTCTGTCGTGAAGCGCTTGCGTCGGCCTAACCATCCGAGCATTGCTGCATTGGCAGCCACCATGTTGCTCCGCTTTCTCACCCCGCAACTGAAGCCTTCAGGTGAGAATTACTAGACTTGTTTCTGTCAACCAAAACTCCGCGACCAAACCCTTTCTGTGAACACCTTTAGACATGCACATTCTCGGCAAAGTCGCCTATTTTTGGCCGAGTGCTACCAAACCCTTTGCGTCAGCACCATCAGACTTTGTTTCGTCACGACAGACTCTGCTAAAGACCCTTTTTGAGTGAGGACCATCACACATGGGCCTTTCGGCCGAGGCATGCTACCAAAGCCTTTAGTGACCACCATGAGACTTGTTTTTCAGCCAAGCTTAGTAACCAAACCCTGTAATCGAGCACCCTTGAATGCGTGTCTTTTGGCCAAACGATGCTACCAGACCTGTTGGTGAGGATCATTAGACCTGTCTCTAGCAGCCTGTGAAGTATCCTTCTGCCTGTGGATGATGGACATTTCTTAAGGGAATTGATCAAAAGGGGTGCTGAACTCGTGTATCATGCTTGATGGCCACCATTGGATTCGAACCACTATCTGCCCAGTCACTTATTCGCTTCAAACTCCCCGTGGTCCTCCAGGAAAATGGTTCGACAAAGCTAAAATTAGCACCCATGGTATTGTGTGTTCGTGACCTATGAAAGAAGTCATTCATTGTGAAACTACGGCGGTTGATGTGCCCGGGGAATCATTTGAGGTTAGCATGGGCAACCTGGACTCGGGTTTGACAGACTACATTTGCGTGACGCAGATTTTTCAAAGGGTAATTCAGTTGGTATAAGAATCACGCTTTGCAGGCGTAACATTACGTATTTTACCGGACCTAAGCGGATGGGTTGCTCACCGGTGTGCGGTACAAAGCTTGCATCAAACGCTGTACCAGCAGGCGCTCTTGCTGCATGGTGTGCGTATATCGTGGATCTGTGCCCTCCCACCTAAGCATAGCTCGCTCCTGGTGACTTGCCCTGCCATGTCCTTCCCTGCGCATTCGAATCTGTTCTGTTCGAAGCTGCTCTGTTCGAAGACGTTATGTGTCATCAGTACCATATGTGCACATTTACCAGATGTACCAAACGTGTGTTACCTGCGCTACGTGTCTGCAGAGCCATGTTCGTAGGGAGGTAAGCAATGCATGTGTGTGTGACCTGTGTTATGTGATTGTAGGACCATGTTCTTTAGGGAGTTATTTGAGCAATGCATGTGTGTTCCTTGTGCGAACCTTCAGCTCATAAGCAGTGCATCTGTGTTACCTGTTGTACGTGTTTGGTAGGACCATGTCCGTCTTCAAACATCAACATGAAGCGCCCTCTATCGCGAAACACAAGCCAGCCTCCTCTCGCGTCAGCGTCCTCCCGCCCTGAGACCTAAATCCTCCAGTCCTTCGGGGGGCTGGGGGGAGAAATTTCCCCCTCACAAAGAAGTGAATCAATAAACCTTTGAATGAATGAATATTACACGTGACCGTCAGACGTATAATCTTTAGAATCGCCTAGCCTGTACATATGTAAGGTTTTAGAATAAAGAGTGGAGCCTATCCTGTGCAAGATTTTATTTAGATGTAAATTTTTATATATTACCTGGGCCTGGGTACTCTTGCCTACAGATGATCATCAGTACTTGTGTGCCGGGTCAGGCACACTTTACACTTTTTCTAGCACCTGGCGGCCGTACATACGGCCCTCTCTTTAAACTCCACTTTGTGCTTGACACAATGGCCCGCTTGCATAGGACCAATGAGGCTTCTCATCCCGTTCCTTCTCTTCTCTGCTTTCCTTTCTTCCCTTTACGTCTCTTCTCTTCTCTTCGAAGAAAAGGAGCAGGGAATGATGGATGTGGGTCGCTGGGCGCAGGTGGAGGTGACGGGCAGAGGCTCAATGATTCTGACGTGTCGAGGGGAGACCCTGCTGGTGGAGGACCTCACCCCTCGCCCTGGAGAGCCCGTTGCCCAGGCTTTGGCTCGCTCGGCGTGGGAAGTCAGCCCTGCCGATCTTCGGAACCTCCTGTCCACGGCTGTGCGGTTGTATTCTGCCCCCCAGAAGACCCCCATTGTAGGATGAACCGGCACCCAGGACCGCAATTCACATGCACATGGGGCGGGGGCCTAGCTGCGAGGCGATGAGAGCAGATGAAAGAAGTTTCTTTAAAAAGGGGGCAGAATGCCCCCCCCCCCCCTGGGGGGTGGGGGAGTGAGAGGGAGAGAGAGTGAGGAGGGGGAAGGGGGAGGAGCTCCTTCCTCGAGGGAGGGAGGGAGGGAGGAAGTGAGGGTGTTCTCTCATATGTATGCGCGGCGTGACATCTGTGATTTTTTGTAGCTAGTGCGGGGTTTACCTTCTATCTTGATATGATGTTTTAACAACCTGTGGTATATTAAGTCCCCCGTTCAAATTTCTGATGATACATCATCAGTGATAGTGGGAGTTTTGGAGGATGGAGAGCTCTCTTGTTGCCTTGCAACCTGATAAGGGTGAAAGAGGTACAAGTCAGAGCGTTACGTTGTAGTACTCTTTCAAACAGGCACCTGTGTACAGTGCAGTACACTAGTGACAGTCCGTACTTCTGGGACAGCTCTACAATGACGGCGAGTCTCGATCAGTACTTAGATAGCCCTGCAGAAGATGTGTAACAGGGAAAGGAATGCACACAATGACCAGACCGGACCGTCCTTTTTGTTGTACCGATTTTAAATGATAAGTGAAGTACATTATGACCGCCAACCACGCATCCTTCCGTGGCTTTCCACTAGAACCGTGCAACGAATCCTCTAAGGCTTACCGTCCACTTAGATTCAGGCATAAGTGGGTCGAGCAAGAGTAACGACCTTCACGGACTCGAGATGTAAGTGTGAGTCCTCCAGAAACAATATTTAATCGAAAGTACCACTCGTAAACTGCCAGTTCTGTTGCCAACAGACTCCAGTGCTCAAGTGAAGTCGGCCTGTTCCCTTGTAACCTGCCGATATTGCAGCTTATTGCGGGGATGAGGCTGTTCGGAATGTTGTTGGGTCGAAGTCAACGATGCCTTAATTAATACTTTGTTTTGTGGCTCTTCAGGGGAGGGTGCGAAACTGCAACCATGGTTTAAGGAAGCCATCCATGGCACATTGGTGATTTGGGTTTCTATTTGATTATATACTGTGACGAAGACTTTTGTACAAAACACATATATGGCATTGTTGAATTGGAGCCAACAACATTTAGAACAGCCTCATCCCTGCAGTAAACTGCAAAATCAGCAGGTATACAGAAAGAGTACCACTTCATAGGACAATCGTGCCGCACAGGCCGACTTTTTAAGCACTGGAGTCTGTAGGCAACAGAACTTGCATATGTAACAATTCCTACATTTAGATGTCTTTACGTGTTACTCACCCAACTAAGCACAGCTAAGTAAGGGATATCTGCGATAAATTGCAATCTCAAGATCAGCTGATCAGTCGGTTATACAGGAACAGTACCACTTCATTAGAAAGTCGTGCCGCACAGGCTGACTTCACTAAGCAAAGTGTAGGCAACAAAAGCGTTTAGTTAACTGGCACTTACCGATAATATCCCTTGTAAGTGCTGTTTTTGGAGGACTTACATAGTTAGCGTCCCTAGTTGTCACCAGCAAGCACTTTATGCACGTATCTGATACATATAATTCTGTATTGCGACAGTATCAGTGCCCACGTGGTATCTATCTGTACCGTCACATGAGTCGACAGAAACCACCGATTTGCAGGACTGACCCGATGCGATTACCCCTTGAACGGTTAAAACGACCCGATCAATGCAAATGACTAGTGTGGAACTACTCGAAGCTAAGCTTAGACACACAGTTAAGATAGCAGGTACCTAAGAATTCTTCCGAACGTTCGAACGTTCGAAACGTTCTTCCGAACGTTCGAACGTCCGGAAAAGAACGCCGTCATGATTTCCTCTTAAAACATGTTGAAACATGTTGAACATGTTGTAATCGAAACACCACCGTTCAGAATCACTTGCTCGAATTCAAATGTGTCTGTCCGCACCGTATCTGTCTGAATCACTTGAGTTAGTCTGTAAAGAACCCTAGACCTGTACGATCGTTGCAACCTATGATTAGGTCTGAAGGTACATTCCACCTAGTGGTTATAACTTATTAATTAATAAGGCCTCGAGGTTAATGAGCTCATTAACCTGTTGAATGTGGCCCACAAACGTGCAGCGACCTCCACAGGAGAAATTTCAGAACATGTACAGCTATACATGTCCTTGGTCTTCGTCACACATGTCACATCGGCCGTTAATACAGTTGATAGCGCGGTTAAGGCCTGAAGTAGGAGTACACCTAAGAAAGCTTCAGCACCGGTGTTTAGTAGTACTAGCTAGTACACTTGATAGCTACTAGTTAGTACTCTAGAGTAGTACTAGCTAATACTCTAGAGTAGTACTAGCTAGTACACTTGATAGCTACTAGCTAGTACTCTAGTAATTACTAAGTGGCCTAAATTACTATGCTTTGGGCAGTGGCCTTAAGTACGATGAGACAGTTACCGAGAGCAGTTTCCTTACTAATGGCAGTTCAGCTACCAAGGGCAGGGTACTAAGTATTAGTTAGACCACCGCTATATGGGGATCGGGGTGGTACAAGCGAAATAATTCCACCACTTCGAGGTACCAGGGGATTTTTCGAAAACCCGAGGCGAAGCCGAGGGTTTTCGAAAAATCCCCTGGTACCGAGAATGGTTTTGGGTGACCAGCATGCGAGACCTGGTCAAATCATGTCAAAGGCATCATCAGAGCAAGGGTTTCATCAAGATGTCAGTGCAGCTGACAGGTTAGCAATGATGAACAAAATCTCTGATGGTTGGAACGGGTATGTGTCCCTGATGAGGAATTTTCTACCACAATAGTTCTTGTTCTTGTTCTTTTTGGTGTTTGCAAAGAGACTGTTCAAGGCAATTGATGCATTTTCATCCATATGTATTGTGGAGGTTTTTGTCACGATTGATATTTTAGTCTGAGAAGTGAGGTAGACTTATTGGGGACATTTCCCCATCTTTGTGTCAGGTTTGACTTTCTTTTGTTGCCACAGTTCAGGTCTATGGATTAGTCTCCATGCAGAAGTGATTTTTATTTTAAATTAGGAGAGTTAACACGTAGAAGAATGGCATTCTAGTTGTAGCAGTGTGTTATGCAAAATATCAGTAGGATATCAGGGTGGATATATAACTAAAGGTTTAGATAGGTGTTAGCAGTGGGATATCAGGGTCACTAAAATCTATAGCAGTGGGATATCAGGGTCACTAAAATCTATAGCAGTGAGATATCAGGGTCACTAAAATCTATAGCAGTGGGATATCAGGGTCACTAATATCTATAGCAGTGGGATATCAGGGTCACTAAAATCTATAGGTATAGGATATCAGGGGGAGTAATATCTATAGGAATAGGAATTTATGGGACGACAACCAATTGTAATATCGCAGGTACAAGTACACGTACGTGTACAAGTTTCATTCCTACAAAAATATCCACAATAATATAACAACAAAAACACCCCAAAAAGGCCAGACAGTGGTCTAATAATGGACAGTAAGGGTTGCATGCTGTCGTTGGCTCTTCCCCACTCACAGTTGCCAACTTGCTGCACTTCGTGCCGGGTGGGGCCGCCGCGCGCGCTGCCCAAGACAAGCAGACCCGCTATGCTGTCTTGTTGTCGCGTCAGCAGCCGCCTGTGGCTTTCCAAGCCTTCGCTTTTGAAACATTGGGAGGGTTGCATGCTGATGCGCTGGCCTTGTTGCAGAGGCTCCAGGGGCTTTTGAACCAAGCCATCATTGCTCAAGAAGATGTGGAGGGATATTTTGTCATTCGTCGGGTCAGTTTCATCATTGCGGCGGCTGTGGGTCGCCAGCTGGCCGCTCGCCGGGTGTGACTCATAGCTTGACACATTGTGGGTTTGGGTCCCTGAACATTGGGCTGGTCTTTTTTACTCCACTCTTGTAAAGACAGTAAGTTACTAGGGCCAGGCGGTTGGAGGCCCTGTTGGAGGCTGAGTCGGATCCCGATGGGGGTACGACGTTGCGTCCTCCCGCGTGGTTCAAACCGTGCGGTACAGAGGTCCCAGGTTTTCATACCAGTGTTGATCGGGCTCCGGTCCCTCAAACGTTGTAAACAGAGCATGAGCGCCACCACTAGCTTTTCTGAAAGTTAAGGGATAAATTTGATACATTTTAGAACAATTTTGTCTTGTTGGTGGTCGGGCATCGTTCTACACTTGTTTTCGGAACGACATCCCAGCACCAGCCGATCAGAAAAGGCTGGACGCTGTCGAGAAACGTCAAGGGAAAAGCAATATATTTTAAATCAATAGGAATGAATTACTTCGGTTTTCGAAAAGGACAATGTAGAGTGGAAATGGCATGCACTCTTGTCGTGGTCCTCGCGGCTGTCGGAACGCTGCAGGAATGCCACGGGTTGTCTGAATTGTTTTTCCCAGCTCCAGCTCCAGGACCCAGTGTAGAATACCACTCTCCTCCAGGAGAGGAGGACAACCGACCGTACATGGTACCAGGACCTTGACCCTCTCTCTCCCGGCTTGCGCTGCATCCAACAAGTCCCCATAGAAACCTGTTACCGTACAGTATTTAAGAGTAGTATTGAACTGTTTTTCCGAAATACTTGACCATTTGTCTTTCTGGAATCCACAATTGCGAGGACACTGGAACCTTGTACTCCACAAGCAGCACTTTCACACGCACAGCACAAGCCACATCAATTTGGATTGATCTCGTTAGGCAGTAAGATAAGGTCTTGTAAGAAATGCATGGTTTAACGATTTGTATTTGAGATAGAGCAATGCACACTGTGAAATCAATTCCTGGCACTTACTAAAGGTGTGTCTGCAGGTCGTTTTCGGAGACAGCCACAGGTAAGAGCTACAACCGCTTACACTTTTCCAATATCTTACGCTTGTATCATCAATTCCAGTCCATAATAGTTTCAGAAAAATCAATTGTTCCATGCTGCTGTTCATGGGCTTTAATTGTCCCTTCCCTTAATCAGGCCTTCCTAGGAAACCCACATCTTTTGAACAACTCGTTTCCAATGTAAAAAACATTTCAAAGCTGCCTTGTGACTTTTGACAGTCTTGAGGGTTGTTGTTGCTGCTTTTGTTGATATGATGTACTGCAAAAACTGGGGTTTTGGCATTTCTGCTACCATTAACCAGATTTGACAAGGTACATTGTGGACTGTACCAGTGCACTGACAGACTTATTTCGAATGAGAGGTTCGAAAGGTCATCATTAGTCAAAACAAAGCAAGCTACGCACATTATGCCGCTACCCATGGGTCTATTAATGGCCTTCTACTCCCTTTCCCCTTCATGGGTCACTGAAGACCACCCAATATTCAATTAAAACCTTGTTGGGCAAAGTCATGACTCATTTAGAGCAGAAACTCTCACAGACAACTCTTAGCTGAGCATTCGTAAGCTTGGCCCTTTTCGATGGGCATAAGATAAGGGCATGAAGAGAGGAGGTGGCCAAATGTGAATGATCAACAAAAAATGGTTTCCTCAACCAAGAAACATCTCAGCAACTTCCCAATCCGGCTGTAAAGCTGGTCAATTAGTGGTACCTTTCTGACCCAAATTGGGATGGGTCAGCTGCCATAAGGGTTTTGGGAAAGGGGATGGCTACACCCTTTCTCTGATGTACCGAAACACCCCACATCCACTCTGTGAAACCACACCCCCCTCCCCCCCCCCCCCTCTCTCTCTCTCTCTCTCTCTCTCTCTCTCTCTCTCTCTCTCTCTCTCTCTCTCTCTCTCTCTCTCTCTCTCTCTCTCTCTCTCTCTCTCCCCCCCCCTTCTCTCTCTCGCCCCCTTCCCCTTACCCCATCTCTCCTCGCTCTCTCTCTCCCCACCCTTCTCCATGTTTTGTCCCCCCTCCCTGTGCGCGCGCGCGCGCGCGCGTGTGTGTGTGTGTGTGTGTGTGTGTGTGTGTGTGTGTGTGTGTGTGTGTGTGTGTGTGTATGTGTCTACGTGTGTGCGTGTGCGTGTGCCCGTGCATGTGCGTGTGCGTGTGCGCGTGCGTGTGCGTGTGCGTGTGCGTGCGTGTGTGTGTGTGTGTGTGTGTGTGTGTGTGTGTGTGTGTGTGTGTGTGTGTGTGTGTGTGTGTGTGTGTCTGTCCCACTGCAAGGAGTGAGCTGGCTGAGCACTGCTGCAGCGACAACGGGACGGGGGCGTACCCGCTGACCACAGACTACATCTCCAAGAACTTGCAAGCTCTTGTGC
>KV908456.1:177895-180395 GCA_002005505.1 Botryococcus braunii
GGACACAGAAGGTTGTAGGAAGAAGAAACTTCTGTTGCTCAAACTCAAGTCGGGTGGCTTTGGGGCGCAGGATTCCTTCCATTACACAACAGCAGTGCACAGAAACATTGCTCAGAACTTGGCGGGCTATGTGTCTACATACGTGGATCCCCCCACCCATGATTGAGCCATACATGGATACCCTGACATAACCCCTAGGCAAGCAGATTGCAATTCCGGATGCATTGCCTTGGGGGCCTGTAATCCGACGGAGGCAGCGTGTGACGCCAAATGCATCGAGCTTTGTAGGACCTAACACCTGTGGGGTACTGTGGGGACCCTCCTTTAAAAGAGGGAAACCCAAGGGGCGCAGAGCATGATACCAAAAGGACCCTCCTTCGCAAGAGAGGAACCCAAGAGACACAGCGAGCGGCAGGAAATGGATCGCCCTTTGCAGATTCCAGAAAACCGGCGGTGGTTCAAGATGTAATAGGAGTCGGCCCTGCCCAGTTGTGAGTAGCAGCAGCAGCCCGAAAGAAATGGGATCCCCTCTGCAGGATGTAAAGCGGTTGTGGCGTGCCAGAAGAAAAGCTCACTGCGCACATTGTTTAATTGGAAGTAACGGCAGCGCTCAGCAGCGGTATGGATTTGCGTTTGCAGACCTGGAACTGTATTTAAATACAGCAGTGCTGGTGCGCCAACGCAAAACCCCTTTACAGCATCGGAAGCAGCGGGCATCACAAGAAATCAAATGGATTGTAGGTGCATATTTGAAGCAGCAGCAGCAGCCGACAGCTGAGAGATGTGCATCAGATGGGCTGAAGCGGGGCTATAGTTAACGTGCACAAGGGCAAAAGGGATTTCAGCAGCCTCATAGTCACTCGTGAAGATAGAGCATGTTGCCAGATATGCAAAGCCCTGCCCAGATATGCAAAGCTTGTGCTGCCACCAGGCCGTGGCAACAGCCAGCTCCACGACCCGTGAGGCGATACCTCATGAGCGGAGTGATTAGGAACATAATGTCTGTCCGCTCATTTGCCCTGTTCCCCTACGGGTACGTGTTCTGCTTGTGGGCACTGCGCAACAGCCAGCTCCACGTGAGGCGATCCTCATGAGCGGTGTGACATTAGGAACATAACATGTCCAGATGAGAGACCCAATCTCGGCCCTAGAGGCCGGATGGGGAAAGCGCAAGCCAATGTCAAGTGCGCTGCATGGGCAACTGCAGGTGCAAGTGGCTTAGCAGTGCTTGCTGGGTAAGCCTGCAAATACACAGGCGGTTTTGAACAGTCCTGTAGGATGTTTGGTCCACGAGGTTAGCCTTCTGGTCTGTTTCTGGACAGATTAGGACTGCCATTCAGACGGCTTGAAAACTCTTGCAGGAGTGCTCGTCCGTCTTTGCTGTTCTCCGCACGCTTCAGAACCGCTGTTATGAAACCTTTGTCCCGGTCCTGAGTTCAGCACTTGTACAAGGGCGGCGGTATCTCAAGGCTGCAACAAAGGTCAAAGGCTAGAGGCAGAGGTGAAGGTGCAACACTTGTGTCCAACGCTTCAACAAGTTTTGAAGACATTGGATTGTTGCTATCGGACGTGGCATCTCAAGCAACGTACAAGGTATTCAAATATCGAACTTGCATTGAGACAGGACTCGTCCTCTCAAGACTTCAGCAAACTAGCTTAGCAGCCCCTTGTTCCAAAAGTCGCCTGGACGCTCCATCTATAGATGTGGCAGTGGCAAGGCACATGCATAGGAACCTTCATCCTCACCAGCCATGTGCAAGTATAAGTGGCGAGCAACGATTACTCTCCTCAAAAACCCGTGCCAGCGGAGGGGACTCTGCCAGCTGCATTGTGCTTGGTGGTTCCAGTTGATTGTAAAGAAGATATAGCACAAGGTTACATCAGAGAAGCCAAACCACCCGTGGCTATGCACAGAGTAACTGCCATGTGTGCTTTTTGAGCGTGTGTACACCACCAGGGACGCTTAAAACGAAGTGTAAATTGTGCTCGGGTACGAAGAAGGAAAACGCTACCATAATTTCGTTTCTGTTGCTTTTGCTCTTTGTGTGCCTTATGCCTTGTTGATTGAGGCAGTTCTAGATATGGACTGAGCCCTCTTTTGCGGGTCACATAAGGTTCGGATCCTATTGAGCCCCATGTCTAGTTTGGTAATGACACGAGTCCAGTGATAAGATTCTGCCAAAGTTCTGGACGTTCCTTCCAGACAACTAGCACAGTTGACACAGCACTGAAGACCTACAAAGGTGATGAAAATGGGGATCGGTGCTCAAGAATGCATCGCAGGGGACATTTTGGCCCGTGTGGGTCTGCCATCCGTATAGTGACGTATCCTGCTCCAAAGCTATAAATTCGTTACTTCTTACTTTGATGAAAGAGGTTTAGACCGCTTTTTGTTGGACATTGCCTGTCAACTGTACATGACTGAACCATCATTTCCTGTGTGAGGTTTTAGATGGACTTCAGGGCCTTGGCAGGCGGCTGTGGGCTGAACATATGTCTC
>KV908456.1:185395-248971 GCA_002005505.1 Botryococcus braunii
GTTAGATGATCTTCGTTCTAGTGCGGAAGCAAGGATGAAGATGATCCGCTATCCTTTTGGCAAAACCACACGAGAATATGACTACCAGGTATCAATTATTCCCCTTTGGATCAGGACATATATGTCTCGGTGCTTTTTAGTCTTGTTCTTAGTGAACCTGGTACGCTAGTGACGTGTCCGCTAGCAGTACACCTCCTCACGTGAAAGCACTTCGGACTATCCAAGGTTCGCCTTTCAGAGGCGCGGCTGGAAAGTTGCTCGTCGGGCATTACAGTGGAGTTGTTTTGTTTTTTTACTTTATATCTGACTTTCCACGTGGAGAAGTTTTAGAACAAGGGGGAATGATTGACTTTGCAGAATGGGGCGCTGAAGAAACTGCAAGGGCTCAGCATCCATAAGGGCAAGAAGCTGTCACACAAGGAGAAGAGACTACAGAAGAAAGAAAGGCAGCAACTCATGGAAGACATGGACCCATCTGAGTGGGTTGAACCCATGCAGTGACTTGTGTGAAGAAGCAAGCTGGTGGAAGTTATTGTTTTTGCTGGAATATTGCAAATATGGGACTATTATGAAGCTATTTGAGGCACCAGAATGCTCAAGTGCTGGTTGTCTGCTTTGTGAAAGGCACTAGCAATTCAAAGTGCTAATCCTTTGGTTTTTGGGCACTAGACATTATAAGTGCTGCAGCTTCAGTCATTACTTTGGTTTGCTACAGCAATGGACTTTGTGCTCCAACATCTATTCGAGACAATGGTAGAAAGTCTTTATGCACCTTACGTATTTAGTCTATTTTACTGCAACTCAAGGACTATGCAGTATTGATGCTAGCAAATTGGACAAATGGTTAAGGTAGAAGTCAGCTAGATATTTGTATCTCCACTTGTACAATTTGCACTACGGGTCTTCTAAAAGAAGATCAATGTAACCTTTGGATCAGGACACACACACACACACACACACACACACACACACACACACACACACACACACACACACACACACACACACACACACACACACATGTCCTGATCCAAAGGTTACATTGATCTTCTTTTACAAGACCCGTATTGCAAATTGTACAACTGGAGATACAAATAACTAGCTGACTTGTACCTTAACCATTTGTCCAATTTACTAGCATCAATACTGCATAGTTCTTGAGTTGCAGTAAATAAACCAAATATATAAGGTGCACGAAGACTTTCTGCCATTGTCTCAAATAGATGTTGGAGCATAAAGTCCACTGCTATAGCAAACCAAAATAGCGTCTGAAGCTGTAGCACTTATAATGTCTACTGCCAAAAACCAAAAGATTAGCACTCTGAACTGCCAGTGCTCTTCTCAAAGCAGACAACAAGCAATTAAGCATTCTAATGCATCAATCAGCTCCATAGTAGTCTCATAATTGTAATATCTCAGCAAAGATAAACAGTAATGTCAATCAGCTTGCTTCTTCACACAAGTAACTGCATGGGCTCGCCCCATTCGGCTGGGTCCATGTCTTGCATGAGCTGCTGCACTTCCTTCTTTTGCAGCCTCTTCTCCTTGTGTGACAGCTTCTTGCCCTTGTGGATGGAGAGCCCTTGCAGTTTCCTCAGAGCTCCATTCTGCAAATTCAATCATTCCCCCTTGTTCTAAAACTTCTCCACGTGAAAAGTCAAATGAAAAAGAAGCAAATAAAACAACTCCACTGTAATGCCCAAGGAGTGACTTTCCAGCCGCGCCTCTTAAAGGGCGAACCTTGGATAGTTCGAAGTACTTTCACGTGAGGAGGTGTACTGCTAGTGGACACGTCACTTGCGTACCAGGTTCACTAAGAACAAGACTAAAAAGCACCAGGACATATATGTCCTGATCCAAAGGGGAATAATTGATACCTGATAATCGTATCCTTGTGTGGTCTTGCCAAAAGGATAGCGGATAATCCTAGTCCTTGCCTCAGCACTGGCACTCAGATCATCCAGTACTTGCTTGACGTTGCTAATGGCGTCGCGTTGAGCATCCAACTCTTCCTTATTGCCACACCACAAGTCTACTATCTGAGAATCCATTAGGTACTCAGACAGTACCTTATCCACGAACTCCTTAACTGGTAACAGGTTAGAGGAAACAGAGACTCGTAATGCATTTGCAATTGTTCGAGGATTCGGTTCCGGGCTCAATGCCTGAGGCACCGGTTGCATATCCGAATCGATATTCATCGCGGGATTCATAGCAGGCGTCACTGATCGAAACCAAATTGAAAGTTGCCAAAACTCGGAACGAATGAAATTCTGACGCTCCGAGTCGACCCAATCGGTTCTTATAGACAGAATCGAGCCAATTCAAGCCATTGCCTAAATCATCAGTGTTACTCCTCCCGTGGGTAACCCTTGTACTGCTCTCCATCAGAAAATGTATTTTTCGTCCATGTGCAGTAGGAAGTCCACTTCAAAGGGCGGAGGTTGCGAAACCACGCTGAAAAAGGAGAACACAACACCATGGTGGTGTACATGTTCTAAATCTCAACAACCGCGAGCTTCATCTTGCTCCGAACGGTTGGAGTATGCCAGCAACCGCGAGCTCCATCTTGCTCCGAACGGTTGGGTCTGCCAGCAACCGCGAGCTCCATCTTGCTCCGAACGGTTGGGTGTAATAGGTCCCAGGTACACGTACGGGTGTCGTGAGTTAAATCATGATGTGTGTTTAGTGATCGTTCACGTGAGTAACGTCGGTCACGGTGATCACGTGAAGTCCCAGGCATATCCATCTTGGCTAGTCTGTCAGCCTTCAGATTTGATGCCTGGGACGATCTTGCTATAGACTTCCCAAAAAAGGCTTTTGACGTTCATCCGTAAGCTACATCAGGCCCTTCATTGCCGAAGTAAGCTAGGAGTACAATCCTTATTGTGAAAGATCCTTGCGTTTGGTTAGGTAGCAAACAGGCGGGATTCGTTGCATCCCTTAGTCGAAAAGCCGACAGCCAGCACCAACTCAAACGAAAAGGTAAACATATTTGCAGTGAGAGCTAAGGGGCCTCACATTCCCTTTGCAAGGTGACAATTGTCACCTTCGTAGCGCAGATCCGAGTTAGGGGACGCCCACCGGGGAGCACGAACAATGGATAGGTGTCAATGTGGTTGTTAAAGTGTAGCTAGTAGGCACACATTATGTCTGTAACCTTGCTATAGGTGCAGCATTCTATCTCTTTTGACTTGGCCTGGTCGTAGCCCGACTTACAGGCAGTTTCGAGCTTGGTCGCATCATGCGCCAGTTCCCCGTATCATTGTTCAAGGTGTCTAAACCTTGCAGCGGTTGAGGCTTCCTCATTTAAGTACCTGCCGTTCTTTCACCGTGTGTTGAGTGCAATTCATATTCCTTGTTACCTCCTCGAGGCTTCCATCGTAGACTCCGAGGTCCGCGAGTGTCGTCCTTGAGGAGCTCAGATTGAGAATCTGTTGCGAGTTTGTAGTTCCTTTGAGTAAGCTTGAACTTTGCTTGTAGTTTTAGGCTGTCCGCGTCGTTTATTGAGCCTAAACGGAAGCTTCCTGAGGAGTAAGCAGTGTCGGCGTCAGAGCCTGCACATTTCTTTGTATATTTGTAACATTGCTGTAAGTCCTGGGAGTGAGGTCAATAGTGTGGGCAAGTAGGCTGGTGAGTGACTTGATCGGCTGATGTTAAGCTGGTTGGGATCCTGGTCCGAAAGTCCGAGCCCTCACAGGTTCAAGCACTGATGTCCTCCCGTGAAGGGCAAGCCAACTGATTAACGAACTAAAGTTTCTGTTGCTGAAACCAGGGAGGTAAGCGTTGGGTTGCGGACAGTTTAAGACGAAAGGCAAGTGACGGCTATTGGGAACTGCCGTCGTACAGAGATCATTTGAGTACAGGATTGACCATATAAGTCGGCATATCTTTATACTTTGTGCAGTTCTGAGAGAAAATTATTTTCACATTTAACACACAATTTAATTGACGAGAGGGCGAGTAGAGCATTTCTTCGACAACCGAGAAGTGAGTGAGCCTTAGATCATGCAAGGGTTTGGTACTTGAGCTTGGTTAAGGACACTGCTACGTGTGTTGTTGTGTAAGGCTTGTTTTGCTTGAAAGTGATGGACTTTGATGAGGGCTTTGAGGTTGAAATTGAGGAGGAACAGCTTACCCCTAGAGTCAACCAAGGAAGACCAGCACAAGGTACACCAAAACTGCCACCAATAGGCAATTCACTTCAGATAATACAAGATGAGCCCACACTTGCTGCAAAAATGCCTTTCATTGTGCAATTGATAGAAAGGGGTTGTGGCCCAGAGGAGGCACAACGGTTTGCAGATTCTTTGAGGGCAGGAATAGATGTTGGTAATGAGACCACACATATCATCGAGGGTATTGTAAGGGCAATGAACAAGGCTTTGAATTTGAAAGATCAGCAGTTTCAGATTCATGTCAGCCTGGCAGCAAGGACTCAGAGACCAGCTGCAGCCACCAGCATACCAACTGCTCAAGAGAAGTCAACAAGACGGAAGATGCTGTCAGAACGTCTTCCGCCTTTAGTGAAGGGCACGTCAATCGCACTGTGGATTGACAATGTAAAGGTAATTATCAGGCAAGATGCTGCAGGTATGTCCAGTGCAGAAGTTTTGGATGCTGTGAAGAAGGCTGCCAGACATAATAACGAGGTTGCTTTGACCATTGATTATGCTGTCGCTAATCGTCTATTGACTGATGTTGATGAATTGTTTCTGATACTAACGAGACTCTTCAGTCCTGATTCTCGTGGTCACTTGTCTGCACTTCGCGCGAAGAAGCAGCGCGACAATCAACCAGCGGCGGAATACATGAAAGAGGTGCGAGACATTGGCTACGTGCACTGGGTAGGACTGCCTGAGAAGCCAGAGACCTTTGACATGATCATCAAGAACATGTCTGAGAAACACCGTGCGTTTGTTAGGGATAAATGGAATACTAAGCATGTGGCAATGCAAGTGCATGATAATCCGAATCCCATTACCTTTGCACATTTGATGAATTGGGCCTTAGATTCAGATGCTGAGTACACCACCAATCAGCAGTTTAAGAAGACTGACAACAAAAATGCAGTTAAGGCTAACCATGTGCAGGGGGAGTCTGACAAAGACAAACGACAATTCAATGATGGCAGAAACCACCATTATCGCGGTAGAGGGCGTGGGTATGGCAGAGGCCCACAGGTAAACTATAACCAGGGTTTTCAGGAGAAGTCCCCATGGTCATTCATGTTGCAGCTCCATGTGTCAGATGAGGAGTCAGAATCCGATTCTGACATGGATGTAAACATTTGTGATCTGGAGCCCGATACTGAAAAGTCCAAAAAGAAGAAGATTGATCCCGCGGTAAGTGAAGGTTTCGTACCGGTCGAGATTGTTAACGAAAAGTTTGCAGATTATGTTCCAGCACCTGAGAGTGGGAATGTGAGAAAAAGAAAGGTGACTCCTCTCACTCCTGAAGCTGCAACTGCAACTGCCAGTGATGTTTTACCAGTACCTCCCACGCCAGTAGGGGAGCAATGTCCAAAACTGCCTGCAGATTCAATGCCTTTGACAGAGTATATGTTTATGCATGGTGTAGATATGCTGTTAAGACATGCAGCCACTAACTATGCACCTACAGCGAGGACTCCTGGTCCTCGGAAGGTAATCCGTAAGCCGAGGGCGGCTATCAAGAGTCGCACCTCTCCAAGGAAAGTTAATGATGACGTTCCAGCGAAAGCTACCAGACAGAAAGGTGTCATAAAAGGTAAGGTAGCTGCTGTAAAGGCCCTTGGGCCAGTTCCAGTTGTGAATGCAAAAGGCAATAGTCCGTCTGCAGTACCAGTTATCCAAACTCCGCAAGAAATTCCTAGCGTCAACAAAGGTAAGCGCCTGATGACGCCCGTGGAGCTACTGCATTTTGATCAGTGCAAGAAAGGTCCTGTCAGTACTCCAACTATGCAGCCTGCAAGTGCAGAGCACCAGGTACCTGTGTATGTGCAGCAACGTACAATACATCCTACTGCATTTAAGCATGTGCCTTTATATAGTGATGAATGCTGGACCTTGCCACTCCCTGATTCGACCCGTCTTGAAGAGCGTCAAAAGGGGTGGACTTGGCCATGGAGGTTTGAGTTGTTTGATCCCACCATTCACACATTTGATAAACTCCCATATTGGCCAGAACATTTGCCTAGGCCGGCAGCCCACACTGGTTGGCCTAGTGGGGATAGTGTAGAGCCTGCTGATGTGTTTTATCCTAACGGAATGATCAAGCCGTGCTCAGCGGACTTCAAACCCGTCTTGCAGCAACCGCCTAATCAATTAAACGAAACACACATGGCGCGGTTCAATGCAGAATACATGAACACACTCGAGCCTATTTGGCAACGCACCCCTCACACAAACAATTACACTGCAGTGGATGCCACCAGTCTACCAACCCATAGAATGATTACAACTCGTTCGGTTGTAAATAACATGAGTGTGGTTGTAACGGTGGCACCGCAATTACAGCTGACACGTACCCATCTTGATGTGTTAGCTCTTGTTCAGGATTCATCGTGGCCTAATCCTAGGTTTGTGAATTGGGCCCTTGATATCAATGATTTACTAAGGATGAAGGAGAGCCAGCCTCTCCCTCGTGAGCATGTGGGCGCGCAGATGTCACCTGGCGAGACCCGCAAGGAGATTGCCAATCATGCATTATGCATGAGACACTTACACGCTGAGCAACTTTTGAAGGAAGCTAGAGCCGTCACTGGAAGACAGTATGACAGCCCTTCCTTTCCCCATGCTACTGGTCCTATTTTTGCTGCTGACTTGACTTCTGTGGCAACTCCTGCCAACAACACCGCTGCAGACCCTTCTGCCATGCTTGCGTGTGATAATGAAGAACTCAATGACATCCTATGTAACATGTTGCAAGGAGTTGGTCCAATGTCAGGGACCTCTTATGAAACGTTGCCACCCAACTGCTTTGCCATGAACAATAGGCGGCCGTACAGGGCCGAAAATTTCAGGGCAGCAGACCGTGAAGAAGCGCGCACCCCCGCGCACCAACCACCTTTATTCTTCCATCAACCTGAGAGTCGTATTGCCAACTCTGTTATCACAACCACTCTTGCAGGACTTGTAAAACTGAGCAAAAACCCCAAATTTCCTAAGTTTGGTGATGCTTGTGATGACTTATTTTCTCCCAAAGCCGTAGACGCCCAACACACACTGGTGAAGATTGGGTCCGCCTTAAACCTTGTTGCAGCTGAAGAAAATATTGCTTTCACCTGCTCCTGCAACGGCCAGGAGCTGCTTGCGCGAGGGGGGGGGGGAGTTCTTCCATGCTGGTGCAGGCACCCCCAATCAGACAAGTGCAGGGATGGGGCAACCTACTGCAGGGCTTAATCCACCAACTGCAGGGATGTTTCAACACCCAATTTATATCGAACCACTTGACTGCATTCCGGCTAAGGCTTTCAATAGTAACGATATTCCTATTGTTCAGCTTTTGACTCCAGCAATGCAGATTGCTGAGGCATTTCCTCAGCCACTAACTTCGGATTTTGCACAAGTTGCAATCAATCAGGTACCTACTATCTTTATTCCGACAGCTTCCATGCCTGAGTTCAAGTTTGCATTCATGAAACCTGCAATTTCCAAAGATTCCAAGCCCACGCAATTTTTGCCCATGGCGGTACGTACTGGTCATTTTGACACGGGCTGCAACGTCAATTTGATGAGCGCTAAAGCTTATGCAGCCAATCAGCATTTATTTTCTAGTGAACAAATCAAAGGTATCAGCCCATTTCGCATCAATATGGCAGATGGTAGGAGCCATACCATGACAATGCGTGTGGTTGAAGATGTCATTATGTGCATGGATAAAGCCTTTTATGTTTCTACGTTCTTGATAATTGATAACCTAGCTATTGACTATTTGATAGGTTGGGCATTTATGCTACAGTATGATGTCCACTTAAAGCCTGCCAGATCACAATATGCAATAGGCTTGCCACGTGACAACATACTGGATCCCTCGCACAATCCCAGCCGTGAGTACCAACTGCTTCCCCTGTCGTTCAAGATTAAACGGATGACAGTAGTGGTCGCATCCTAGTGTGACGGGGAGGACAGGTCTTTTTCACTGCCAATATTTGTAATCAGCGATCATGGAACTTTATTTTGAGTGTGTATTTGACGACCGCACGTACGAGCATCGCGTGCCGGATGAAATTTATGATTTCGATGAAGTTATTCAACTAATAAGAGAATGCAGAGTGGATACAGCGGTCCTTCCATTTTCTCTCAAGTTGGGAGGATACACTTCCTCCAGTGGTAACCCTACTGAGACCCCTCTCTCTTCCACACTTGCTTCTATGCATGAAGTGGAACCGTATGACATGTTGTCTGATGCTTGTCCTGGCTTGTGTGATATCAAAGCCACTCCCCAAACTAGTAGCCTGGATCCTGATAAGCAGAGAGACATTGAAAACCTGTTGGAAGAGTTTGCTGAATTCTTAAGCTCTGGCAAAGATGATTTAGTTTGCATTTCTGATCCCAGTATATGTCATCAAATACATATCAAGCCTGATTCGTACCCACCTTCCAAATTCCGTAACATGTCAACGTATTCTGAGAGAGAGAAAGAATTTTTGTCTGGTGAAGTGAAAATGTTGCTTGACCTTGGCATTATCAAGCACTTCACTTCTTCTTGGGTTTCTGCACCTGTAATTGTGAAAAAGCACGATAACACCCTTAGACTGTGCATTGACTTCCGTCCACTTAATGCGTGCACTGTCTCAGATCCCTATTCATTGCCTTTAATTGAAAGCATGCTTAGAAAGATGGCCCCTGCAAAAAATTTCTCCGCCATGGACATTGCTTCAGCGTTTTGGCAAGTTCAAATGCATCTGGAACATACCAAATATACTGCATTTGTGACACATGAAGGAAAATATGAATGGCTGAGGATGCCCTTTGGTTTGAGAAATGCTTCAAGTACATTTCAATGTCTCATGGACAATGTGCTTGGTGCTGCCCTCTTCTCTCTTGCTTACTTGGATGACGTGCATGTATTTTCGAACACTTCGGAAGATCATGTTAGACACATAAGGGACACTTTTGAGAAACTTGTTCAACACAAAATCAAACTTAAGAGACCTAAGTGCATATTTGGTGCTGAGTATTTGAAGACTTTAGGGCATGTAGTAGGACAAGGTTGCTTGCGTCCTGACCCTGATAATGTTGCAGCAATACTAAATTTGCCTACACCTAGGGATGTCTCTACCACTAGGTCCGTGCTAGGTGCTGCTGGATATTATCGTGAGTATGTGGAGAACTTTGCAAGAATTACTGAACCTATGTCCCGCTTGCTTAAAAAGACTTCTGTATTTCATTGGACCCCTGACTGTCAGGTCGCTTTTGAACAAGTGAAACATCGTCTGGCATCTGAGCCAGTGTTGCGTGCTCCGAATTTCAATTTGCCTTTTATTCTTACGACTGACTGGTCAAAGACGGCAATAGGTGCCGTGTTGAGTCAGCCGGATCCTGTCAAAAATGAGAATGGCATTCATTTTGATCACCCTGTTGCTTTTGCCTCAAAAACCTTGAAAGACGCTGAAAGAAATTATTCACCTACTGAGGGTGAGTGTCTTGCACGTGTGTGGGCCTGTGAGAAATTCCGTCCCTTCTTACATGGCAGGCGTTTTATTGCGTACACTGATCACTCACCTCTTCAATACCTTGACTCAAAGAGGCACTCAAACAGCAAATTAGAGCGTTGGGCAATGAGATTGCAGGAATTTGACATAGATATCAGGTACAAAAAGGGTGCTGATAATCTTGTCGCTGACTGTCTCTCGCGTTGTGTGCATTCTGAGGTATTGCATGTATGTGATGTGACTCCCACCTGGCAGACTAACCCCCAGAAACAGAGTGATTTGGATTCAATACCTTGTGTCATCTGTGGATTCCCTCAAGGGGATGACAACATTGTGCTTTGTGATGGTTGCAATAGATGCTTTCACCTTAGATGTCTTTTCCCTCCTCGTTCGACTGTTCCGGGAGGATGTTGGTTCTGTCCTGCATGTGATCCCTACCTAGGAAAGGGGGGAGAACTAAAGATTGAGGAGCTTAAGAAGACTGGAACGCCACTTTGCCACCACAGACATGATCCGTACAGGGATCCTTTGTTTATGGAGTACATACAGTCAGAACATAATTTGGACATGTTGGTTAGCCTTCCTCCAAAGCTCGCAGCAGAATTTAGAAGAAGAGGATCCTACTTTACTACACACCCATCAATTCCAGATTGGCTCATGGTCTTTAAGAATATCAGAGGTAAGCCCCCGCGATGGTTGGTGTGTCCGCCCGTTGAGTTTCGTTGGGATGTTATAGCAATGATACATGATGTTCTTGCGCACCCTGGCGTTGCTCAAACTTTGGTAGTTTTGCATTTGCATTTCCATTGGCCTGGAATCAAGGCTGATGTTGAACTTTTCGTACGTACATGCGAACCCTGTCAGAAGGCGAAAGCCGCAACTCCAACACCACCCTCATGCAAAAACCTGCACTGTTTGGACCTATGAATCATGTTCATATTGATTTATTTGGACCAATTCCACGCATGTTAGCAAAGGACAAAAATGGCAAACAGGATAAGTCGAAAATATGGGTTGTGGTCATGGTTGACTATTTTACTAAAGTAGCTGAACTCATGTCCATTGATGATAAAACCCCTTTTTCAGTATCCCGTGCCTTCTATCATGCTTGGATTTGTAGGTATGGCGTACCTGCAGTGCTGACCTCTGATAATGGGAACGAATTCGCTGCTGACTTTGCACATATGCTGTCTCGCCTTGGTATCTATCATATACAAATATCTCCAAACCATCCTTCTGCCAATGGCGTGGTAGAACGGCTTGTGCAAACTGTCAAAAACATGTTACAGAAGCACTACAATGATCATCCCACTCATTGGTCTTTGTCCCTGCCCATTGTGTTACAAGCGTACATGTCTCGCAAGCACACGTCACTCCGCAACTTTTCTCCAGCTGACTTGTTGTATGGATTTGCTCCAAAATTGCCTTTAGCTGTGAGAGACGTGCTTGTAAATGTGGCAGAGCCCTTTCCCCTGAACATCATGTGTGCAACTTGCAAGACCGTCTAATAGAGCAGTATGATCAAGTGTCCCGTGCTTTGGACTATGCCATGCACAAAAACATTGTTGGGCGCTCTCTCAAGACAAGTGGTAAACGCAAATGCACAGATCTTCAGGTGGGGGATTTAGTTTTAGAACTCACACCCATTTCTGGCCCTTTACAAACTGGACTTAAGGGTCCCTTTGAATTGTGTCTCTCAATCACTCAAAAACGATTGCTGTTTTACGCACTGGCAAAACTAGGTTCAAAGAAGCCAGGCTGTTCAAACGACACACTTCACACTTAGTGAAATTCCACGAACCGCTTCGTGACTGGGGGGGGGGGAGTGCACAATACAAGAGATTACGAATTTCAGTATGTCACTGAATTCGCTCCCAACAATCATAACGCAGCGCTTCGGCAGTATGAAATCTTCAACCGCCTGGAACTTGAGCACTAAATGTGGGGGTAGTAGAAGTAATGTCCTCTGCAGGTGCATGGAGTTTCATTGATTTGCAGCACTGACCATAGAGTGTCAGAGAGCCTTCAGATATCAGGCAGCATTCTACAGGTCATGTTTTGGGCTTTCCCCATGTCTTTATAATGCTTTTTTCTTTGGGGCTTCCCCCTTTTCTTGCAGTAATGCTAAGGCATGGCCTCTGGCCTGTACCTTACTTATTTTCAGGGGCTTCCCCCTCATTTCGTCTTTTGATTTCGTCTTATGGCACTTGCGCCTTTTCAATATTGGCACTTGCGCCATCCTTTGATTTGTTTATGCACTTGCCTTTTCAATATTGGCACTTGCGCCACCTTTATGATTTTATCTTTTTGGCACTTGCGCCAGCATCCAGAAGGATCTTCAGAATATTCGGAGCTTCCGGGGTTCGTGATCTGGTGGAGCTGGGAGGGTGAGAGAGTGAGAGAATCTTTGGGATACCACAGCAACTCCCCTTTGTGTCATTCTTCTCGTACGGTTTGGTTTAGTCGTCCGTAGTCGACCTCGGTTTGTCCGTCCGATTCGTCGGAGGTCGCACGTTTCCTTTATTTTTCATTACGACTGAACCAGACACCACCAAGAAGTCCTTGGCCAACACAGTCACTCAGTGTGACTTGGTCAAGAGAACTTGCATTTGCATGACATTATATCCAAGTTTCCTGGCATGACTGATAGGGAGATTATGAGGGATTTCTTCAATGACCCATTGATTACAGATACTTGCACAAAACAGCATCTGACTTACAGAAGTTTGTTTCCAAAGTTGCTAAGATGCACCAGACATTTGAAAAACAGTTGGTCAACCCCCTTCAGACGACTGGTTATGGGGACTTGGAGGTGGGCCAGACCCTTTTTGGATCACTACATATATGTCGTGAGTTAAATCATGATGTGTGTTTAGTGATCGTTCACGTGAGTAACGTCGGTCACGGTGATCACGTGGAGTCCAGGCATATCCATCTGCCTGGACTGTCAGCCTTCGGTTGATATACTGGGACGAGTGTGTGTATGCATGTGTATATATAATTGAGAGAAGTTGTGTTTTATCAGCTCAGGCAGAGTGTGTGATATGTGGAGACAGTATTACAAAAAGGGGATGGTCCAGGGAAGAGCACTGCTGGATCATGAGAGTAGTGACGAGAAAGAGAAACAAATTGAGCAGTCTGCAGTTATTCAGCCTCAAGAACAGCCACATAACTTGCAGCAACAACAACCTAAGAAGAAAAGAGAAGCAGGACTCGTGCTGAGAGGAGAGAGAAGAAAGCAGCCAAGATGGTAGCAGACCTGCAGAGCCTTGAGATTAAGAAAGAAATTATGGATTCAGACTATGAGTTTGAATGGGAAGAAGTACAACAATGATGTGAAGATAGTTCCATCTGATTTGTTGCATCAACAAAGTAATTCGTACTACTGATTTGGAGCAATGGAGTATTATCTGAGCAGCAATGTTGAACGATATGAGCATTATTGAATAATGGTTTTATGCAACTTTCAGTAATGTACCTCAGCAGAATTGAGACAAGCACCAAGGACTTGCATCAGCTTTGGAATGGTTTGTTTGGCTTGAATTGCACTTACAATTATTTAGAGGAGCACATGATACCCTCAGCACTTATGACAATTTGGAGATGGTGAGCAAGATACACTTGTGTCAGAACCTAAGTTAAGCATATTGCTCGCGGTCCAAGTGTTTGGTTTATAAATTGTTTCAGATGTCTTCTATTTGGCGAGTGTCATGGCAGTTTATTTGGCTTAAGATAGGCTGTCACAGCATCAGTCAGGGCATCATTCATATTGCAGACATTATGAGGTACACAATTGTACAGCTAAGGTTTAGTGCCGTACACATATGGTACAACCTTCCCTTGTTTACAAAAACAAGGACAATGTAATTCTTGGATCACTACATGTGTACGGCACTAAACCTTAGCTGTACAATTGTGTACCTCATAATGTCTGCAATATGAATGATGCCCTGACTGATGCTGTGACAGCCTATCTTAAGCCAAATAAACTGCCATGACACTCGCCAAATAGAAGACATCTGAAACAATTTATAAACCAAACACTTGGACCGCGAGCAATATGCTTAACTTAGGTTCTGACACAAGTGTATCTTGCTCACCATCTCCAAATTGTCATAAGTGCTGAGGGTATCATGTGCTCCTCTAAAATAATTGTAAGTGCAATTCAAGCCAAACAAACCATTCCAAAGCTGATGCAAGTCCTTGGTGCTTGTCTCAATTCTGCTGAGGTACATTACTGAAAGTTGCATAAAAACCATTATTCAATAATGCTCATATCGTTCAACATTGCTGCTCAGATAATACTCCATTGCTCCAAATCAGTAGTACGAATTACTTTGTTGATGCAACAAATCAGATGGAACTATCTTCACATCATTGTTGTACTTCTTCCCATTCAAACTCATAGTCTGAATCCATAATTTCTTTCTTAATCTCAAGGCTCTGCAGGTCTGCTACCATCTTGGCTGCTTTCTTCTCTCTCCTCTCAGCACGAGTCCTGCTTCTCTTTTTCTTCTTAGGTTGTTGTTGCTGCAAGTTATGTGGCTGTTCTTGAGGCTGAATAACTGCAGACTGCTCAATTTGTTTCTCTTTCTCGTCACTACTCTCATGATCCAGCAGTGCTCTTCCCTGGACCATCCCCTTTTTGTAATACTGTCTCCACATATCACACACTCTGCCTGAGCTGATAAAACACAACTTCTCTCAATTATATATACACATGCATACACACACTCGTCCCAGTATATCAATCCGAAGGCTGACAGTCTAGGCAAGATGGATATGCCTGGGACTCCACGTGATCACCGTGACCGACGTTACTCACGTGAACGATCACTAAACACACATCATGATTTAACTCACGACATATATGTAGTGATCCAAAAAGGGTCTGGCCCACCTCCAAGTCCCCATAACCAGTCGTCTGAAGGGGGTTGACCAACTGTTTTTCAAATGTCTGGTGCATCTTAGCAACTTTGGAAACAAACTTCTGTAAGTCAGATGCTGTTTTGTGCAAAGTATCTGTAATCAATGGGTCATTGAAGAAATCTCTCATAATCTCCCTATCAGTCATGCCAGGAAACTTGGATATAATGTCATGCAAATGCAATGTTCTCTTGACCAAGTCACACTGAGTGACTGTGTTGGCCAAGGACTTCTTGGTGGTGTCTGGTTCAGTCGTAATGAAAATATAAAGGAAACGTGCGACCTCCGACGAATCGGACGGACAAACCGAGGTCGACTACAGACGACTAAACCAAACCGTACGAGAAGAATGACACAAAGGGGAGTTGCTGTGGTATCCCAAAGATTCTCTCACTCTCTCACCCTCCCAGCTCCATTCAGATCACGAACCCCGGAAGCTCCGAATATTCTGAAGATCCTTCTGGATGCTGGCGCAAGTGCCAAAAAGATAAAATCATAAAGGTGGCGCAAGTGCCAATATGTGAAAAGGCGCAAGTGCCATAAGACAAAATCATAAGGATGGCGCAAGTGCCAATATGTGAAAAGGCGCAAGTGCCATAAGACGAAATCCAAAAGACGAAATGAGGGGGAAGCCCCTGAAAATAAGGTACAGCAAGATAAGGTACAGGCCAGAGGCCATGCCTTAGCATTACTGCAAGAAAAGGGGGAAGCCCCAAAGTATAAAAGCATTATAAAAGACATGGGGAAAGCCCCCAAACATGACCTGTAGAATGTGCTGCAAATCAATGAAACTCCATGCACATGCAGAGGAAATTACTTCTACTACCCCCACATTTAGTGCTCAAGTTCCAGGCGGTTGAAGATTTCATACTGCCAAAGCGCTGCGTGATGATTGTTGGGAGCGAATTCAGTGACATACTGAAATTCGTAATCTCTTGTATTGTGCATTCTCCCCCCCCCCCCCCCCAATCACGAAGCGGTTCGTGGAATTTCACTAAGTGTGAAGTGTGTCGTTTGAACAGCCTGGCTTCTTTAAACCTAGGTTTGCCAGTGCGTAAAACAGCAATCGTTTTTGAGTCATTGAGAGACACAACTTCAAAGGGACCCTTAAGTCCAGTTTGTAAAGGGCCAGAAATGGGTGTGAGTTCTAGAACTAAATCCCCCACCTGAAGATCTGTGCATTTGCGTTTACCGCGTGTCTTGAGAGAGCGCCCAACAATGTTTTTGTGCATGGCATAGTCCAAAGCACGGGCCACTTGATCATACTGCTCTATCAGACGGTCTTGCAAGTTGCACACATGATGTGCAGGGGAAAGGGCCTCTACCACATTTACAAGCACGTCTCTCACAGCTAAAGGCAATTTTGGAGCAAATCCATACAACAAGTCAGCTGGAGAAAAGTTGCGGAGTGACGTGTGCTTGCGAGACATGTACGCTTGTAACACAATGGGCAGGGACAAAGACCAATGAGTGGGATGATCATTGTAGTGCTTCTGTAACATGTTTTTGACAGTTTGCACAAGCCGTTCTACCACGCCATTGGCAGAAGGATGGTTTGGAGATATTTGTATATGATAGATACCAAGGCGAGACAGCATATGTACAAAGTCAGCAGCGAATTCGTTCCCATTATCAGAGGTCAGCACTGCAGGTACGCCATACCTACAAATCCAAGCATGATAGAAGGCACGGGATACTGAAAAAGGGGTTTTATCATCAATGGACATGAGTTCAGCTACTTTAGTAAAATAGTCAACCATGACCACAACCCAGATATTCGACTTATCCTGTTTGCCATTTTTGTCCTTTGCTAACATGAGTGGAATTGGTCCAAATAAATCAATATGAACATGATTCATAGGTCCAAACAGTGCAGGTTTTTGCATGAGAGGTGGTGTTGGAGTTACGGATTTCGCCTTCTGACAGGGTTCGCATGTACGTACGAAAAGTTCAACATCAGCCTTGATTCCAGGCCAATGGAAATTCAAATGCAAAACTACCAAAGATTGAGCAACGCCAGGGTGCGCAAGAACATCATGTATCATTGCTATAACATCCCAACGGAATTCAACGGGCGGACACACCAACCATCGCGGGGGCTTACCTCTGATCTTCTTAAAGACCATGAGCCAATCTGGAATTGATGGGTGTGTAGTAAAGTAGGATCCTCTTCTTCTAAATTCTGCTGCGAGCTTTGGAGGAAGGCTAACCAACATATCCAAATTATGTTCTGACTGTATGTACTCCATAAACAAAGGATCCCTGTACGGATCATGTCTGTGGTGGCAAAGTGGCGTTCCAATCTTCCTGAGCTCCTCAATCTTTAGTTCTCCCTCCTTGCCTAGGTAGGGATCACATGCAGGACAGAACCAACATCCTCCCGGAACAGTCGAACGAGGAGGGAAAAGACATCTAAGGTGAAAGCATCTATTGCAACCATCACAAAGCACAATGTTGTCATCCCCTTGAGGGAATCCACAGATGACACAAGGTATTGAATCCAAATCACTCTAATTCTGGGGGTTAGTCTGCCAGGTGGGAGTCACAGCACATACATGCAATACCTCAGAATGCACACAACGCGAGAGACAGTCAGCAACAAGATTATCAGCACCCTTCTTGTATCTGATATCTATGTCAAATTCCTGCAATCTTATTGCCCAACGCTCTAACTTGCTGTTTGAGTGCCTCTTTGAGTCAAGGTATTGAAGAGGTGAGTGATCAGTGTACGCAATAAAACGCCTGCCATGTAAGAAGGGACGGAATTTCTCACAGGCCCACACACGTGCAAGACACTCACCCTCAGTAGGTGAATAATTTCTTTCAGCGTCTTTCAAGGTTTTTGAGGCAAAAGCAACAGGGTGATCAAAATGAATGCCATTCTCATTTTTGACAGGATCCGGCTGACTCAACACGGCACCTATTGCCGTCTTTGACCAGTCAGTCGTAAGAATAAAAGGCAAATTGAAATTCGGAGCACGCAACACTGGCTCAGATGCCAGACGATGTTTCACTTGTTCAAAAGCGGCCTGACAGTCAGGGGTCCAATGAAATACAGAAGTCTTTTTAAGCAAGCGGGACATAGGTTCAGTAATTCTTGCAAAGTTCTCCACATACTCACGATAATATCCAGCAGCACCTAGCACGGACCTAGTGGTAGAGACATCCCTAGGTGTAGGCAAATTTAGTATTGCTGCAACATTATCAGGGTCAGGACGCAAGCAACCTTGTCCTACTACATGCCCTAAAGTCTTCAAATACTCAGCACCAAATATGCACTTAGGTCTCTTAAGTTTGATTTTGTGTTGAACAAGTTTCTCAAAAGTGTCCCTTATGTGTCTAACATGATCTTCCGAAGTGTTCGAAAATACATGCACGTCATCCAAGTAAGCAGGAGAGAAGAGGGCAGCACCAAGCACATTGTCCATGAGACGTTGAAATGTACTTGAAGCATTTCTCAAACCAAAGGGCATCCTCAGCCATTCATATTTTCCTTCATGTGTCACAAATGCAGTATATTTGGTATGTTCCGGATGCATTCGAACTTTCCAAAACGCTGAAGCAATGTCCATGGCGGAGAAATATTTTGCAAGGGCCATCTTTCTAAGCATGCTTTCAATTAAAGGCAATGAATAGGGATCTGAGACAGTGCACGCATTAAGTGGACGGAAGTCAATGCACAGTCTAAGGGTGTTATCGTGCTTTTTCACAATTACAGGTGCAGAAACCCAAGGAGAAGTGAAGTGCTTGATAATGCCAAGGTCAAGCAACATTTTCACTTCACCAGACAAAAATTCTTTCTCTCTCTCAGAATACGTTGACATGTTACGGAATTTGGAAGGTGGGTACGAATCTGGCTTGAGATGTATTTGATGACATATACTGGGATCAGAAATGCAAACTAAATCATCTTTGCCAGAGCTGAACAATTCAGCAAACTCTTCCAACAGGTTTTCAATGTCTTTTTGCTTATCAGGATCCAGGCTACTAGTTTGTGGGGTGACTTTAATATCACACAAGCGAGGACAAGCATGAGACAACATGTCATACGGTTCCACTTCATGCATGGAAGCAAGTGTGGAAGAGAGAGGGGTCTCAGCAGGGTTACCACTGGATGAAGTGTATCCTCCCAACTTGAGAGAAAATGGAAGGACCGCTGTATCCACTCTGCATTCTCTCATTAGTTGAATAACTTCATCAAAATCATAAATTTCATCCGGCACGCGATGTTCGTACGTGCGGTCGTCAAATACACACTCAAAATAAAGTTCCATGATAGCTGATTACAAATGTTGGCAGTGAAAAAGACCTGTCCTCCCCGTCACACTAGGATGCGACCACTAGGGTCATCCGTTTAGTCTTGAACGACAGGGGAAGCAGTTGGTACTCACGGCTGGGATTGTGCGAGGGATCCAGTATGTTGTCACGTGGCAAGCCTATTGCATATTGTGATTTGGCAGGCTTTAACTGGACATCATACTGTAGCATAAATGCCCAACCTATCAAATAGTCAATAGCTAGGTTATCAATTATCAAGAGCGTAGAAACATAAAAGGCTTTATCCATGCACATAATGACATCTTCAACCACACGCATTGTCATGGTATGGCTCCTACCATCTGCCATATTGATGCAAAATGGGCGGATACCTTTGATTTGTTCACTAGAAAATAAATGCTGATTGGCTGAATAAGCTTTGGCGCTCATCAAATTTACATTGCAGCCCGTGTCAAAATGACCAGTACGTACCGCCATGGGCGAAAATTGCGTGGGCTTGGAATCTTTGGAAATTGCAGGTTTCATGAATGCAAACTTGAACTCAGGCATGGAAGCTGTCGGAATAAAGATAATGGGTACCTGATTGATTGCAACTTGCGCAAAATCCGAAGTTAGTGGCTGAGGAAAAGCCTCAGCAATCTGCATCGCTGGAGTCAAAAGCTGAAATATCGTTACTGTTGAAAGCCTTAGCTGGAATGCAGTCAAGTGGCTCAATGTAAATTGGGTGTTGAAACATCCCTGCAGTTGGTGGATTAAGCCCTGCAGTAGGTTGCCCCATCCCTGCACTTGTCTGATTGGGGGTGCCTGCACCAGCATGGAAGAACTCCCCCCCCCCCCTCGCGCAAGCAGCTCCTGGCCGTTGCAGGAGCAGGTGAAAGCAATATTTTCTTCAGCTGCAACAAGGTTTAAGGCGGACCCAATCTTCACCAGTGTGTGTTGGGCGTCTACGGCTTTGGGAGAAAATAAGTCATCACAAGCATCACCAAACTTAGGAAATTTGGGGTTTTTGCTCAGTTTTACAAGTCCTGCAAGAGTGGTTGTGATAACAGAGTTGGCAATACGACTCTCAGGTTGGTGGAAGAATAAAGGTGGTTGGTGCGCAGGAGTGCGCGCTTCTTCACGGTCTACTGCCCTGAAATTTTCGGCCCTGTACGGCCGCCTATTGTTCATGGCAAAGCAGTTGGGTGGCAACGTTTCATAAGAGGTACCTGACATGGGACCAACTCCATGCAACATGTTACATAGGATGTCATTGAGTTCTTCATTGTCACATGCAAGCATGGCAGAAGGGTCTGCAGCGGTGTTGTTGGCAGGAGTTGCCACAGAAGTCAAGTCAGCAGCAAAAATAGGACCAGTAGCATGGGGAAAGGAAGGGCTGTCATACTGTCTTCCAGTGACGGCTCTAGCTTCCTTCAAAAGTTGCTCAGCGTGTAAGTGTCTCATGCATAATGCATGATTGGCAATCTCCTTGCGGGTCTCGCCAGGTGACATCTGCGCGCCCACATGCTCACGAGGGAGAGGCTGGCTCTCCTTCATCCTTAGTAAATCATTGATATCAAGGGCCCAATTCACAAACCTAGGATTAGGCCACGATGAATCCTGAACAAGAGCTAACACATCAAGATGGGTACGTGTCAGCTGTAATTGCGGTGCCACCGTTACAACCACACTCTTGTTATTTACAACCGAACGAGTTGTAATCATTCTATGGGTTGGTAGACTGGTGGCATCCACTGCGGTGTAATTGTTTGTGTGGGGGGTGCGTTGCCAAATAGGCTCGAGTGTGTTCATGTACTCTGCATTGAACCGCGCCATGTGTGTTTCGTTTAATTGATTAGGCGGTTGCTGCAAGACGGGTTTGAAGTCCGCTGAGCACGGCTTGATCATTCCGTTAGGATAAAACACATCAGCAGGCTCTACACTATCCCCACTAGGCCAACCAGTGTGGGCTGCCGGCCTAGGCAAATGTTCTGGCCAATATGGGGGTTTATCAAATGTGTGAATGGTGGGATCAAACAACGCAAACCTCCATGGCCAAGTCCACCCCTTTTGACGCTCTGCAAGACGGGTCGAATCAGGGAGTGGCAAGGTCCAGCATTCATCACTATATAAAGGCACATGCTTGAATGCAGTAGGATGTATTGTACGTTGCTGCACATACACAGGTACCTGGTGCTCTGCACTTGCAGGTTTCATAGTTGGAGTACTGACAGGACCTTTCTTGCACTGATCAAAATGCAGTAGCTCCACGGGCGTCATCAGGCGCTTACCTTTGTTGACGCTAGGAATTTCTTGCGGAGTTTGGATAACTGGTACTGCAGACGGACTATTGCCTTTTGCATTCACAACTGGAACTGGCCCAAGGGCCTTTACAGCAGCTACCTTACCTTTTCTGACACCTTTCTGTCTGGTAGCTTTCGCTGGAACGTCATCATTAACTTTCCTTGGAGAGGTGCGACTCTTGATAGCCGCCCTCGGCTTACGGATTACCTTCCGAGGACCAGGAGTCCTCGCTGCAGGTGCATAGTTAGTGGCTGCATGTCTTAACAGCATATCTACACCATGCATAAACATATTCTCTGTCAAAGGCATTGAATCTGCAGGCAGTTTTGGACATTGCTCCCTACTGGCGTGGGAGGTACTGGTAAAACATCACTGGCAGTTGCAGTTGCAGCTTCAGGAGTGAGAGGAGTCACCTTTCTTTTTCTCACATTCCCACTCTCAGGTGCTGGAACATAATCTGCAAACTTTTCGTTAACAATCTCGACCGGTACGAAACCTTCACTTACCGCGGGATCAGTCTTCTTCTTTTTGGACTTTTCAGTATCGGGCTCCAGATCACAAATGTTTACATCCATGTCAGAATCGGATTCTGACTCCTCATCTGACACATGGAGCTGCAACATGAATGACCATGGGGACTTCTCCTGAAAACCCTGGTTATAGTTTACCTGTGGGCCTCTGCCATACCCACGCCCTCTACCGCGATAATGGTGGTTTCTGCCATCATTGAATTGTCGTTTGTCTTTGTCAGACTCCCCCTGCACATGGTTAGCCTTGCCTGCATTTTTGTTGTCAGTCTTCTTAAACTGCTGATTGGTGGTGTACTCAGCATCTGAATCTAAGGCCCAATTCATCAAATGTGCAAAGGTAATGGGATTCGGATTATCATGCACTTGCATTGCCACATGCATAGTATTCCATTTATCCCTGACAAACGCACGGTGTTTCTCAGACATGTTGTTGATGATCATATCAAAGGTCTCTGGCTTCTCAGGCAGTCCTACCCAGTGCACGTAGCCAATGTCTCGCACCTCTTTCATGTATTCCGCCGATGGTTGGTTGTCGCGCTGCTTTTTCGCGCGAAGTGCAGACAAGTGACCACGAGAATCAGGACTGAGGAGTCTCGTTAGTATCAGAAACAATTCATCAACATCAGTCAATAGACGATTAGCGACAGCAGAATCAATGGTCAAAGCAACCTCATTATTATGTCTGGCAGCCTTCTTCACAGCATCTAAAACTTCTGCACTGGACATACCTGCAGCATCTTGCCTGATAATTACCTTTACATTGTCAATCCACAGTGCGATTGACGTGCCCTTCACTAAAGGCGGAAGACGATCTGACAGCATCCTCCGTCTTGTTGACTTCTCTTCAGCGGTTGGTATGCTGGTGGCTGCAGCTGGTCTCTGAGTCCTTGCTGCCAGGCTGACATGATTCTGAAACTGCTGATCTTTCAAATTCAAAGCCTTGTTCATTGCCCTTACAATACCCTTGATGATATGTGTGGTTTCATTACCAACATCTATTCCTGCCCTCAAAGAATCTGCAAACCGTTGTGCCTCCTCTGGGCCACAACCCCTTTCTATCTATTGCACAATGAAAGGCATTTTTGCAGCAAGTGTGGGCTCATCTTGTATTATCTGAAGTGAATTGCCTATTGGTGGCAGTGTTGGTGTACCTTGTGCTGGTCTTCCTTGGTTGACTCTAGGGGTAAGCTGTTCCTCCTCAATTTCAACCTCAAAGCCCTCAGCAAAGTCCATCACTTTCAAGCAAAACAAGCCTTACACAACAACACACGTAGCAGTGTCCTTAACCAAGCTCAAGTACCAAACCCTTGCAGGATCTAAGGCTCACTCACTTCTCGGTTGTCTAAGAAATGCTCTACTCGCCCTCTCGTCAATTAAATTGTGTGTCAAATGTGAAAATAATTTCCTCTCAGAACTGCTCAAAATGTAGAAATATACCGACTTATGTGGTCAATCCTGCACTCAAATGATCTCTGCACGACGGCAGCCCCCAACAGCCGTCACTTGCCTTTCGTCTTAAACTGTCCGCAACCCAACGCTTACCTCCCTGGTTTCAGCAACAGAAACTTTAGTTCGTTAATCAGTTGGCTTGCCCTTCATGGGAGGACATCAGTGCTTGAACCTGTGAGGGCTCGGACTTTCGGACCAGGATCCCAACCAGCTTAACATCAGCCGATCAAGTCACTCACCAGCCTACTTGCCCACACTATTGACCTCACTCCCAGGACTTACAGCAATGTTACAAATATACAAAGAAATGTGCAGGCTCTGACGCCGACACTGCTTACTCCTCAGGAAGCTTCCGTTTAGGCTCAATAAACGACGCGGACAGTCTAAAACTATAAGCAAAGTTCAAGCTTACTCAAAGGAACTACAAACTCGCAACAGATTCTCAATCTGAGCTCCTCAAGGACGACACTCGCGGACCTCGGAGTCTACGATGGAAGCCTCGACGAGGTAACAAGGAATATGAATTGCACTCGACACGCGGTGAAAGAACGGCAGGTACTTAAATGAGGAAGCCTCAACCGCTGCAAGGTTTAGACACCTTGAACAATGATACGGGGAACTGGCGCGTGATGCGAACAAACTCGAAACTGCCTGTAAGTCGGGCTACGACCAGGCCAAGTCAAAAGAGATAGAACGCTGCACCTATAGCAAGGTTACAGACATAATGTGTGCCTACTAGCTACACTTTAGCAACCACATTGACACCTATCCATTGTTCGTGCTTCCCGGTGGGCGTCCCCTAACTCGGATCTGCGCTACGAAGGTGACAAAGGGAATGTGAGGCCCCTTAGCTCTCACTGCAAATATGTTTACCTTTTCGTTTGAGTTGGTGCTGGCTGTCGGCTTTTCGACTAAGGGATGCAACGAATCCTGCCTGTTTGCTACCTAACCAAACGCAAGGATCTTTCACAATAAGGATTGTCCTCCTAGCTTACTTCGGCAATGAAGGGCCTAATGTAGCTTACGGATGAACGTCAAAAGCCTTTTTGGGAAGTCTATAGCAAGATCGTCCCAGGCATCAAATCTGAAGGCTGATAGACGAGGCAAGATGGATATGCCTGGGACTTCACGTGATCACCGTGACCGACGTTACTCACGTGAACGATCACTAAACACACATCATGATTTAACTCACGACACACATATGGTACAACCTTCCCTTGTTTACAAAAACAAGGACAATGTAATTTTTTGGATCACTACACGGGTACAGGTACAGGTACAGGTACAGGTACAGGTTCTCGTCCAGGTACTCGTCCAAGTACTCGTCCAGGTACTCGTCCAAGTACTCGTCCAGGTACACAAAAGTACAACAACACATAAATGATGAACTTGAAATAACAACGTGAACACCACAATTTGTTACCATAATATATGACCATCACCAAGACAATCAGGTTGGACCGCCACATTCACATCTTCACAAGTCATGGACAAGTCTGCTGTTGGGTTTACAAAGTTTAGACATGGTCCTTCCCCCCCCCCCCCCAAGCCAGCAGGCAGCTTTTCATGATACTTCACAAGATGACTTGTGTGGCGTTTGAATTCTCTTGGCTTCGTATGTTTGGTTTGTCCAGTGCGCAGCAACGCAATGTTGTGCGAATGGTTGATTGCAACAACAAGAAAGGGGCCTTTGACACAGGTTTTCAGAGGGCCAGCGTTTTGAGTGATTTCTAACACCAGGTCTCCTACTTTGATTTCCTTGTTAGGCGTTTTCGGTCCCATGCGTTTGATGCGGGCCATGACATTTTCATGCATATTTTTGTCAATTGCAAGTGCAGCAGCTTGTTGCTGTACTCTGAGTTTATCTTGCAACTGCTGAAAATATTCATGGTGACCCAACAGTGGAGAAATTTTCACAGATTTTGCTAAAACATCTGCCACAAGAAGAGAAAGCTTAGGCAGAAAACCATACAGCATTTCAAATGGAGGAATCCCATTTAAAGACGTGTGGGGCCGACGCATGTACGCAAATCTCATAGCATGCAATGCGGGGACCCAATCAGCAGGGTGTTCATTGAAAAGTGCAGTTAACATAGTTTTCATGGATTTAACAAGCCGCTCAGCCGCACCATTGGCTGAGGGGTGATTTGCAGAGGTATAAACATGATAAATGCCAAGCCGGGATACCATGCGTGCGAAGTCAGACTTAAACTCGCCACCGTTGTCAGTAGTAATCACAGAAGGGGCCCCATATCTACATATCCAATGATTATAAAAGGCATCGTGCACGGACATCGTGTGACGGAGGCTCGATCAGACTGTCAGTCCAATCTCCCGACCGGCAGCACCCTTTTACCGAACTTCCCATTTCGAAGGCTTTTGCTTTATGAATAATGCTCTACCGTAAAGGCTTGTATTTTTGCTGAGTGCTGAATCTCTCCATCTGTTGACTGGCATAGGAGTGCATAGTGGAGTCGAGGACACACCCCCCCGGCGGGGGAGGGGGGGGGGGAGGGCAGGTCTCTCTATCAGACATGTTTTGGTAGGGCATTCAATCGCACTCTGACGTGTGATCAAAAGACAATTGTTCTTTAACGACTGTTGAAAATGTTGTTGTTCCGTTTAGTATGTGGAATTCCTCGTTGCGGCTCTTCCGTCTTTGGCAACTTCAATCTAGCAAACATAAATACCGTGCAGTCTTGAACAAGAAATGGAAAAAATGGTTAAATTTTTACTGATGTTAGACGTGCATTGTATGAGAGTGGGATGGTAAATTTTCTTGAATGATCATTCACTTTTTGTATTAGAAAAGTATGGTTCAGCACTGTGGAGTTCTCGGGGAATGTCCAGGTGCATACAACCACATCGGATAAATTATAGGTAGTCTTCTGAAGTACCTAATCACACTGAAGGAAAAATTCTGCTCGGCATGGAGTTTCGGCGTGGGGGCGCCAGAGCTAGGACTGCAGACTTCAGCTTGGAGTGCAGGTACGCTCCCGGAACACAGAACTACCATTCCTTTCAAATGAACCACTAGGAAACCGGCAAGTGTCATAAGCTTCCCATTCATCTGAGAGCACATGGGTCCTCATACGCGAAATCATTTATGGGTATCACCAAGGGCAACCCTCCAAGAGTGATTCAAAAGATCATTGCAGTCGAGAGCATTAGCGGCAGCAAGCGTTTGCTACCGAGTGAAAACATGCAGGAGCGCTCTTATTGAAGGAGGACAGAACTGTTGGAAAACATAATCTTATAGTTTTGCTGGGATGTGTGCTCAGGAACCTGCTAGTTTTGCCAGATGATGTCTTGATTGGAATAAGTCAGAATGTGGATGTGTCTACAACAAGGAAGCTGCGTCTCACCTGCAAGGCCCTCAAATGCACTGGAAGTGCATGGATCTCCGGGCTGGTGTTGGCTGACCCCTGCGGCACCACCACAAAGTCTCAGCTGGAAGCCTCTCTTCAGTCCTTAAAGGGCCTTACCAGCCTTGCCCTGTGCATCCCAACTAAGGACCAGCTGTCGCTGCTCGAAGCAGACGGGGTTATGAGGGTCCTCACGGGATTGGATGTAAATGTAGCTTCGCTCCGCACAAGCGGATGCAGGGCCATCATACCCCGTCTGGGGAGGGCATCCAACCTACATTCTCTCTGCTTATCTGCGAACAAGGCTCCTCTGGAAACACGTGTAGCCCGGTTCCTTTCGGTCTGCTCAGGCTTGAGGCGTCTTTCTGTGATAGACGCTGACATGGGTTTTCAGGAGGCGAAGGCAGTGTTGAATGCAATGCACCTGATAGCTCTTGAGGTGCGAACTAGGGGACACTTGCGATGGAGGTTGCAATACAGGCCATCTAGGGGCTGGGAGTTCTGGGATGCTCTCGGTGCTGGACTGTCACAGCTGACTGGACTGGTAGAGCTTGGAACAGTGCCTAAAACTCATGGCCCTTTTTTCCCCTCGCAGCTGACGGGCCTTCGAGCTTTGAAGTGCATAATGTATGGGGAAGGACTTGTTGCAATCAACGCCCTCCGGACCATGTCTTGGATCTCCAATCTCGAGTTTAATCCTGGCCAGCCGGAGTGGATGTGGATTGGTGCCAGCTTATATGGCTCTTTGCTGCAGTCCCTCACTGGCCTGACCAGATTATGTCTCACTGCAATTTCAGATGATACCTTCAGCCTCAATCGGCTGCCCACAGGGCTCCAGCAGCTTCAGATCCACTTCTCTTGGAGCATGGCAAGAGTAATTTCTCCGTTTCCAACCTTTACTTCCCTGCAGCATCTGGAGGTTGGGAGCGCCAAATGCTTTCCCAATCTGGTCAGCTGCATCGGGCCTCTCACTGGCCTAACCCACCTTGGCATACGTGGAAAGCCCTGTTTGGCATATCTTGGTGATCGGTGCTCGCGTTGCATTCCATTGAGTCCAAATTGGCGGGACCTTGCTTGTCTACTGCGTATGCTTGGCCTGCGCAGTTTTAAAACTGAAGTTGGACAAGTTGTGTCATGAACAGAATCTGCAGTACTTGCAAGTGCTCATTGGCATAACGAAGCTGGAGGCTCGGGATGGGAGGGAAGTGAAGCCCTGCGTGCTGGAAACCTTGAAGCCTCAACTGCTGGAGACTCTTCAAGACATTGAGGAAGTGGACTTGGGTAGTTTCCCGATGTGTTTTCAAACCCAATTGAATGGCTTGCGGCGTGCCCTCGGGCTTAATCCGGTTCGCAGGGGCTGAACTCTCAGTACTGTGCATACTCTTACATGAGGTGTGCCGCCACGGACGGTGCACCTTGCACCGACAGAAGGGCTGTAATTCAGATACCCCTCGCCTGCATAGTGACGGATCGGGGTTCCGGATGCAACGATGTGCGGGTGCTGTTCTTGCACTGTGTAGAGCTAGAGTGCGGCGTGTGTCTGCTGCCTCTGCATATCAGGACATGGTGCTGCAATTAGTGTCTGGTTGTGGTAAATGTCCTAGTCAGGTTTAAGGTTGATGGCAGTCAGTCTCGGTTGTGGGGGGCAATTTGGGGGAGGGGGATTGTGTCCGGACAGCTAGAATTGGAAATCGCAATATCTAGTGTTCAAACGTGAAATTGCTTGGTGGTTGCCTTGCTCCTGAGCCAACCCATGTTGGAAAGGATGCATTGCAACAGGGCACTGAAAGGTTAACATTTTGCTGATTTGGGCTGCCAGCTGGCTGCATGGCGGGTGTGACAGGGTGTGACGGTTTGTGGCTTGAGTCGTGCCCCTGTTGGGGCTCTTTCATCAAAATTTCAGTCAACAGGAGTGCACCAGTCCAGCCACAGTGAAGTGCACAGTGAAGCCTATCAAGCGCGGTTACATAGAGTGTCCGAAGCAGAAATGTGTTGCGATACAAGGGCCCATCTGGCAAGAATGTCTGGCCACTGGAATGCTGGGCTCGATAAGAATATGCAGGATCGACAGACCTAGTCAGGATTTTGTGTTGGAAATTGCAAGTCCTCGCCTAGGTTTGAATGTAATCCAAGTTCACAAGTGTTGAGTGGAGGTGGAGCAGCTCCAAGATTGTACTATGCAGATCGTTTCCATTCAGTTAATCTTCAAGTTGCGGTTATTAATTTTATATTTGATGCATTCCAGGCCCGTCAAGTGTGTCAGCGGCGGTGACTTGGCCATTTTTCATTTTCATTATCCAGATATTAGTATGATTAACTGTGTTATATCATAATATTCTTTCAACTAGGTTCTCATATACCGTTGGTTTATCCGTTTGCATCTCATCAGGCCCTTTGGGCTGGGTTGATGTAATTCTTTCTTTCTTCTTTCTTCAACGAGGCTCGAATCCGGTGTCTGCTGAAGTCAATCCCTGGTGGAAGTGCTTCCTTATCTCTGAGTGATTTCTGGGTGAATATTTATGGAGAGTGACCGATTGTTCCCCTTGCGAGTGCAAGAGAGACCACTGTGCTGGATGACGCCTGGTTCAGGCGTCACTAATGTCATGGTATTGACAGTCGTGGATGGGAGGCACAGCTGTTATGATCTAGTGTAGTTTAAACTGCACGCTGTTCTACATGTTAGAGTTATAGAATCCCTCGCATAAGTCAGTCAGTGAGACTGATGCATCATATTCCATAAGAGAGTCTGAAGGTGCAGACTTGAGTATCTGACTTCTGGTAACCTGTTGTCAAAAGATAATCCACAAAGTAAACATTCATTACTTTCATGCATACAACGTGATCAAATACTGTGGAGTGTTGCTATATGAACACCTCCTAAGCTGTAAGCGACGTTATCTATCACGAAGTGATCCCTCCACAGCCCGCAAATATGCGAAAACTCTTCTGTGTTGGTACCACGTCCCTGTACGTCCCTTTTCTATGAACTGGCTTGGTGGTTCTCTATTGGGAAAATTTTGAAAACACACATGTCCAGCTCCCCTCCAAAGCATCCTTCTGCTGCCATCCTTTAAATTTGCCCCTCCAGCTGGGCGGGGGATTGAGGAAGCCGTCTCGAGCTGGCTAAGGATGCCAGCTTGATCAATGATCTTATCAGCTGGGCGACTGGGGCGACCATGCCGTGCACTGCCTCCCTGCGGGAGATGTAGTATCTGTTCCGGCAGCACGAGTCCGTTTGTAAAAAGGCAACAAGCAAGGCGACTAAGCTCAGCGCAGGTCAGGCCATGAACAGCTCGCTGCTGATCAGCGGCGTGTTACCCGCGAGCCATGCCAATTCTAGCTTAGAGCGCGTCGCCGCTTGGACCTCAGCGGCAGCGGCTCCACCTCCGTGCCTGGAGTTGGGGCATGGAACAAGCTGCCACCATGCCGCATGGTGGAACCGACTGGGCATCCCTTTCACATTTCCTTTAAACCCCAGGCCGTGGCGGGCCTGCGGCTTCCCGTCCATATATTTTATCATGCAACAAGCTGAAGCTAAAACCATGCTGTTCTTTGCTGTCGAGCCACGTCGGTGGTAAAGTTCGCACCAGAGTTTCTGGCATCCTGGACAGTGTAACAGCCCGTTTTGACGATTACGTGTTTCGTTGGGCTGATTTTATGGTCTTGGCTTACTGTGAGGGCTGCAACTGCCCTCTGGCTGCAAAAACTACTCCGAGACTATGGCATCAATGGGGAATTCAGTCGGGAGTCGTATCATGAGACAGCAAAAGAGGTAGGCCTCACGTGTTCAAGGCATTCCTGTCTGACCGAAACAGAAAAGGTCGGCCCTTCTCTTTCTTGCTGATCTGATGGCTGAGATGACATTGCTTCCAAGACGCTTAACTAGTGGTAAGTCATGCATGCGAAACAGTGCCCAAAGTGCTATTGGAGCATGCCAAATGCGGTTTTAGAGTTGAGTTCAGATGCCTGCATCTACAAGTTGGCAGCGGTCAAGTACAATGATGGGCTGTTATGCTCACAGTGCGTTGAACAGTGCAGGGAGCCCACTCGAAATTGAAGACGTCAACCTCTGTCCTACAACCCGCGCTCTCCCCCGCATGTGAGAACAGTGGGAACTCCACTCAAAAATTGAAGATATCCAACCTCTGTGCTGCACCCCGCGCTCTCCATAGCAGTGGCAGGGTACGGCCCTCACGAATACTGCACAATGCGTTGACGGACTTAATCACAGATTTATATCTGATATGAAATTAGACTTACATCTTGAACGTGAATTGTTTGCCTGGAACGGAGATGGCTCAAGAATCCAGAGACTCTTATCCAAACTTTATACCACAAGGCTGTCAACTGTGGAAAACAAAAAAAGGCCGATAGTTTGAAGTTTCAATTCATTGGTTTCTAAGTTGGCGCCTTGAAGCTTCTCACCAAGGGCTAAAATGTGCACTAAACATTCCACAGCTTTCTTGATAAGTATCAGCACATTTACCGCTACTCCTTTGCGCCGTTAATAAAGTTCGCTACTGCAAAACGTACACGACAAAAAAACTCCAGACAAAGGGTTCAAACCCCCCCCCCCCCCCCGGGGGCCTGCACAGGCCCCTTGACCTGCCTGTCACAGCAGGCCTAATGTTTTGAACATTGTCTGCATGTCCAGAATCCTTTCCTCGCTCCTCACAGACAACTGTCGAAAAATCGATCAAAAAGACCATCACGGGCCCCACGCGGCGACTACTGACGCAGGATGCTGCCCTACAAGCCATATGATGCAGTTGTTGATTGAAACGGAAGCAATGGTTTATGCTCCCAGTTCAACCTATTCAACATCCACCTGACATGCCGAGAGTATACATAAGTCCTCGTGGAAAGATAATGAAGCCTGAGAAAAAACACAGAGGGGCTCTCTTAAAAACAGGACTGGCCTCCCTTGCAAAGAGGAGCACACTTGCCATCCATGTCAGCTCGTTCTTAAGTCAAGAACGTCCTCCACCTGAGCACAATCACGTGACTAGTCGACTATGGACATTATAACTATGTTTCGTCTGTTTCACACACACCAGACACAACATTTCTGGCCCCAATATAAGAGCAACAACTTATATAGACTGAGTCATCATTTGCGCCAGGACAAGGGGTAACCCACTGACGACCTGAAGCATATGGATATGCTTCAGACAATACGGCATGTACATGATTCTCAATAGAAATCGCTTTTCGTAAAATCCAGGAGTCTGGCTGATTAGCATTCCAGGCATATCTGACTCTCACAGGAACTCTCCCATTCCTCTAACTAGTAATTGCTGCTGTGTTGGGAAGTTCCATCCATACCTTGCACATCAAACTTGTGCGGCACTGCAGAGCCAGTCGAAACAGACATGTCTAAACGATTTACAAGTGCATAGTATGTAGCTATCGCACGACCACAACCACAGCTCCAAAATCATGGACGCAGCACAAAGCATTACTCAATTGCTGGCGAACTAGAAACTCAGCCTATATTGGAAGCACCTTGACTTCTCACTTGTTGTCACAATGTGTCCAGCAGGCTTCATAAATTTGCAGGTTCGGCAGGGTCACTGGAGGAACATGGCCAGGCATCTTAAGCCTATCCCACTAACTCATGCCTCGTCCCTGGAGAAAGGCATTCCGTATCTGTCCTTACCCTCCCCATCTCACTTCACAAACCCAAGAGAGAATGCACATAAATCTTGGGCGACAACACAAACCCTAATCCTTACTAATATCACAATGATGTGGCATCTCGATTCATGAGAACAGCATCTTAAACACATAATTTGACCTCTTCAGTGTGCAGTGCAAGATGCGAACACTCGACATCCAAAGAAAACAAGGAAAATGCACGGTTGCAATGAAGCCACTCCCTCGCCTGGACCCCAGTCAACTTCCCTCACTCTACCGCCGCAAACTTCCCACTGCTCCCCAAGTTGTCTCCATGTGTCCCGTTCGCACACTCTTCCCTGTGTCACGCCCTCACACCTCTCTATATCATACCACCTTGTGTTTGGAAGGAAACAGCACCCAGCTGCCAATGCGGCGCTGCCAGAAGCCCCACCGCTTCGGAAAGCGAGTGGGGGCAGTGCGGTCCCCGAAAAAGTACAATCGCTGCTCTGGGTCCTCCTCCAGACTCACAGGATGCAGCTTGGGCAGGCCCGCAATTGCGCCGCTGACCCTGTCATACAGGGTTCCTGTGCGGAACTCCAATTTGGTCAGCTGCGGCATCCTCTCAGTGAATGCCAGCCCATGAACCAGCACGTCTTGGTGTGGCGCTGTGAGATGGAGATCCTCCAGCAACTGCAACGCTGTCAGCGGTTGCAGTGCAGCAGGAATATCAAACAGCGACACATTGTCGATGTACAGGCTGCGAATGTGTACTGGAGCATGTCCAGCTTTGCCCCCAAGCCCGCTCCCGCAAAAGGCAGTCATGCTGTGCACGCCCAGGTCGTGCAGCCCTGTCAGCCCGGTGAGCTGGATGGAAGCCAGTGTGTCCTTCATTTTGGCAATGTTGAGGCGTGTAAGCTGCGTCAGGAATGGAACCTCTGTGGCGAGACAATGGGGGCGGTAATCCATATCCAAATGCAAACTGCGCAGGCTGCTGAGGTGGCACAAACCCTCTGGCTGTGGCGAATTTCGCTGGCTTGCGATGGTGACATCCTGCAGAAGAGGAAGGGCTCTAAGGGCTGACACTGAGACTGACTGCTGGGACTGGTTGAGGGCATCATGCGACGCTGGAATCAGGGCAATGTCCAGCCGGGTCAAGCCTGTGCACGTGCAAAGGATGTCCCATGCGCCACTCAGTATTGGGACCCGGCTGAGGGACCGAAGGGCTGTGCAGGCTGGAATGTGGGCAAACAGGCCCTCCCAAAGAGCATCGCAGTTGAGAAGCTCTAAGCTTGTAAGCTGCGTACCCAGAGCCGGTAATGGCAAGGGAGGAGGGAGGTGCCTTGTTTGCTTGCTGCTGCTGCTCCAACGGAAACTCTGAATGGACGTGCACTGCGGGAGGACTCTTAAATAATCTGTTGGATCGGCATCATCCATGATATCCAGAACACTCAGCTTTGGAAGCATGTGCAGCTCGGTCCAGAGCAGAGGGCTGAGGAAACGGCGGTCAATGGAAGCACGTATGGTTGTGACGTATGGCAGCACAGCTGGGGCAAAATCTGAAAGGTGGATGATTTTGTTGATCTGCATGTCCATCTCTACTCCTCTAAGAGCATGGAAGCGCTCCAGGGTCCTTGTGTCTGTTTCAGCGACTCGTACAGCTGGCAATTTCAGCTCTGTGATTTGAGCTGTTGCTGCTCTGCATAGCTGTTTTGACACGCCACGTACTGCTGCTAGTGACCACAGGTCAAGCTGCTGCAGTATGCGGTCTATCAAGTCATCTGGAAGAACGTCCAAGAAGGTCTCCCTGCACATAACCAAGAAGCTCAAAACTTGGCGAAAAAAGTACCCTGCCATGTTGGACTCACCAAATTTCCTCAGGGACTTACCCCTTGACTTGACTTCGTGGCGAGGCCCATTCCCTTGGTGAGGCCAGACTATGTGGTCCCACAGCCAAGCATACATCCGCCGACGGTCCAAGGAGGTTCCCCGACCCGATGAGTAAACTACCTAGGCCAGATCCAACACACATGGTGAGTAATCTTACAAGTTCAACACGTATGGAACATTCAATAGAAATCAACAAATGAAAGTCCAAGGTCGCACAAACAGGTCGCAGAGGCCCAGCAGTGCGATGCTTCTTGTAATTCTAAAACTTTCCGTTCCGAGCTTTCTAACGCCATACAATACTTAGGACAATCGCACTGCACCCTTTTTCGGGTTGCACGGAGAAGTTGCATCGGTACCTGCCATACTTCAGGTTTCATCGGCAGGCGTCTGCCGCAGTCACATGTCCCCGCCACCGTGTAACAAGAGCGACCATCCCACCCAATAAACAGAAACAGGCAATGAAAAAGACCTGTTCAACTCGCAGGGAAATGTTCGAGTTCGTTCGGCTAATTCCTGCACCTGCGGTCTGCGGAGTCCGATCAGCCTTAGTCACCCCTTCAAAACCTGAAGGGGCAATTGTTTTGCACGTGCCGAGTCGGCACTGCCGACCGAGGGATAGCCGGCTAGAAGCCCTGGAAGGAAGGAAGATTACATCCAAAGACTGGCAACCAGCCACTACCAGAGGATACAGCGGCTGCAACCACCAGGCCCCAGGGCTTCACTTCACCCTTGACATCAGACTGCACTCAGTGCACTTGAACCCCTCTTTTCACAGTCGGCAACTGAATGCTCTGTGGGCTGGACAGATTCTTCGTTACAACAGTGGGATGAAAAAGACCAGCCCTTCTTCTTTTGCAATAGAGGGATGAAAAAGATCAGCCCAAGTTTTCAACGACACAAACCCAAGGGTTTCAAGCTACACGCGGCGAGCAGCCAGCTGGCGACCCACAGCGGCCGCAATGATTAAACTAACCCGACACATGATAGAATACCCCCCCCCCCCCCCAGATCTTCCTGTGCAATGATGGCCTGGTTCAGAAAAGCCCCTGCAGCCTCTGCAACAAGGCCAGCGCATCAGCATGCAACCCCCAAAAGGTTTCAAGTGAAAAGGCTTGGAAGGCCATGGGCGGTTGTTGACGCGCTAGCAAGACAGCATAGCGGGTCTGCTTGTCTTGGGCAGCACGCGCAGCAGCCCTATCAGGCACGCAGTGCTTCACATTGGCGGCGATGACGAGCCAACGATGTCAATGTAATGTGTGAGCTGTTCCAGCTTCTCTGCCGTGCCATAATTGACTGTTACTTGTTGAGTTCTGAACATTATTATTGAATGCCTTGTGCTTTAAGTGATCTTCATGTGTGCACTATTAGGATATGGGTCCATTGAGAACATAAGGTACCTTGAGACACGGCAGATTCTGGACGTTTTCGAACATAAGGTACAATCCTATCTAGATCACACGTTTGTCGGATGAACTCTTAAGGCTGCCCCACCGGAGTGAATACCAACTGGTTGTGAAAGATGCTGGGCATTACCAGATGCTAGTCTTGTCCAACAGTTGTGTGTGACACTCAGCAGACAGTCGTACGGACTGTAGCTGGAGTAACTTCGTCTATTGACGACCTGTCTGCTTTGTACAGGGAAAGCCGATTGCCCATAACCTTTCACAGGTTATGGGCCCACGCCCTTCCAGCTGAGCCAAGTAAAAGCAGGAGTGAAGGTCGTCTACGGATGGGTCAGACGTAAGCGTCAACAAAGGAGCTCGAGCATGGCGCAGCGGCGCAAGGGAACTCGAGTGTACCAGGACCATTATCTTACTCACAGTTTACCTTTCTGGGAAATTCATAATTGAAGTTTTAGCTGTGCTTTATCATTCATCGACGTTGTCTAGAAGCACTGAGTGAGTCGGGCCGGACTCCGGCGCAAACTTCTGAGGGGAACATATCTGCTACTACTGTGCAAGACTGGCTGGTAAATTTCCATGACATGGAGGGAATTGTAGGGTATTGCTGTATTCCAGAAGTTTATGAGTAAGTTTGGCTGGTGAAGTGACAATAGTATGACAAAAAGGGGCAAAGAAAAGGAAAGTAGCAGTGAAACAGCAATGTCTCAACCTGGAGAAGTCAGTGGGGCCACTCCAGGGCAGTCTATGACCGGGACACAATCAGCCACTGCAGAACCAAAGGTGGAGATTGACAAGGCAGCCTACATCCCCAATACCTCTAATCCAAAGATGACCGTCATGCTTGATGATGGAGGGCGCAATTTTGAATTTTGGTATGAAGCTTTGGAGGCGTGCGCAAACACCAAGGGGGTCAGAGCAGCTTTGGAGAGGCCAATGCCAGGGTCGGTGGAGAACTCAGCCATCAAGCAGTGGCTGATCCAGTCAGTTCCAGTCATCTGGCATTCTCAGATCTCATGCCACAAAGCAGCGTTCGACTTCATCACGTGGGTGAAGAACAGTCACACTGGAGGGAGCAACCAATACATCAACCTTGAGTGGTACAAGGAAATGGAGCAGTGCATCAAGACAGGGGAGACACTCAAGGTCTACCTCTACAGAATGATGGATCTGGCTACAAGTCTCAGAAACAACGCGTTCATCCTCTTGGACCACAATGTTGGGGAGCTGATGGTGAAGGGCCTCCCTCCTGTGCTGAGGCTCGAGTCCCTGGAGGTTATGGCAACCGACAAGCCGCCATTGGAGCTGATTCAAAGAATCCTGCGCGCCGCAGCCAGCCGTGGGTACAAGGACCCACCTGCAGAGGGAACACCTCAGGCCATGGCAGCTGCAGCAGTGGCTGGTCCCTCTGGGGGGGTAGCTAGAGCGTCATCAAGCGCTGGAGCTGCACCAGGAGTGGGAGCAGTACCGGGAGTTGGAGCAGCACTACCAGCAAACGAACAGCCTCCCGCTGGCCCCTCTGCAACTACTTTTGGTGGCAGGGGGCGTGGACCTGGCAGGGCAAGAAGGCCCAGAGAGGAGCTTACATGCCACTTCTGCAAGGCAAAGGGCCACTTCATGACTGACTGCGGACCGCTCAGGCAGCTGCAGGCTCTGCATCAAAACATGCAAGCGGCAAGCGTTGGGCCTGCAGCTTACTGGGGCCAGGGAGGCCCACAGTCGTCTCCTCAAGCCTGGTGGGACCATGGATCTGGCCGGGGTGGCCCGCCTTCATCCGCTTCCAGCCCTGGACCACCTTCAGCATATAACTATCCAACAAGTCAACACACGTTTCCGGGGTGGCATTTACCACCTCCACCCCCTCCTTCTGGTGAGGCGATGTTTATCTCTCTCAATGTGCTTGCCCCAACTTCGCATGGAGCTAGCAGCACATCTTGGTTAATAGATAGTGGTGCCTCTGTGCATATAGTCAATGATCTCTCATTGCTCCATAATCCAGTTATGCATGGACAGCCTCTTCCTCTGCACTTGGCAACCTCAGACGCCAAGGGAGGAATCATTGCATCTGGGTCTGTATGCCTTGTGAATGCAAGGCACGAAGTATTCTGGCTGCACAATGTGCAGTGTGTTCCTTCTGCGCATACCAACCTCATTTCAGTCACTGGTGCAATTCAGGATGGAGCATCTTTCCTGACTGACACTGCAGGTGGTTACACAGCCATGAAGGGACCTGAAGGGTGGTGTGGAGATATCACCCGCGCACGAGGTCAATTTTTTTTTGGAGTTTGTTAGTCCTGTCAGAGGGCAGCAAGTTGGCTGCAGACATATTGATCACATGGCTGAGGCGTCTCATCTTAGGAAAGGACACGTGTGTAGCGAGAGATCTCTGTGGCATGCTAGGTTAGGTCATCCTGGTGCCAGCAGCATGCAGAGGTTCTCCAAGGAAGATCTGGTTACAGGAATCAATATCTCCCTTGCTCCCTGCTCTGAGTGCCCCAAGCACTGTGAATCGTGTATACAAGGGAAACACTCCAGACCTCCTTTCCCTGTATCTTCCAGGCCTGCACATAACCCACTCGATAGAGTCCATGTGGATACTGTGGGTCCCATATCACCTCCTGCCATCACAGGTGAACGATATTGGGTCACTGTAGTGGATGAAAGTTCACACCAAGTTGCCTCCCTGCCTGTGAAGTCAAAGGATTGCATCCCAAAGGCTGTGATAGACCTGCTCCGTTTTTGGCAGACCCAACGAGGCACGGTTGTGAAGTGTGTGAGGACTGACAGGGGTTCAGAGTTCCTGAACCAGCAATTCAAAGAGTTTTGTGCTCAGCAGGGCACTAAGATGGAGTCCTCAGCGCCCTACACGCCTCAGCAGAATGGGGTGGCGGAGAGGATGAATAGGACCCTGAAGGAGCGAACAAGGACTCTGTTGGTCCATGCTGCAGCAGACCCTTCCCTTTGGAAGGAGGCGCTTGAGACAGCTACTGTAACGGCAGGAAGCTGCCAGGTCCTGAAATGTGTAGGATTTTGGGCAGGAAGCTGCCGGGTCCTGAAATGAAGGTTCTGGAAAGTGGCACGCGTCTTGGCGTCGAAGGAAGTCCCGGTGCTGACCGGCTTGTAACAGATTCCGCTGAATGCTCTAACCTGACTGGTGTCTCGTCTCTCTCTCTCTTCCTTTGCCACTATAAGGTGGTATCGGCGAGTAAAGCAAGGTTTTGCTAATCTACCTGTTGGGTATAATGTCGGCAGCTACTTTCACCACGTTGGTTACGTCGTATTGTGAGAAGTTGGGGGCGGCCAGCGATGTTGCCGAGCTTGATGCACTGGATCTCACGCTTGATAGTGACTACCCAAGGTTTCGTAAGAAGGATTTTGATGAACTGATGGTGAAGTGTAAGGTCGAGGTGGCGCGCGATTACTACGATGTCGGCGATCATACGGATCTGATCATTAGTTCGATTGCCCAGTTTTATGTCGCTACTGTTAAATTTCTAAAGATAGGTGCTCTTGCTGCTTTTCGTCCTGTCTGGGCTACAAGTTATGCGCGAAAGGTTTTTATGACGGAGGTTGCTCGTGATCCTGCGGTGTCGCACAAGCTTCCGTCTAATGCGTTAGGCAAGCCGCCGGTGTTCACGGGAAATAACACTAGGCACTGGGTTGCTATTGTTAAGAATTATGTTGAGGCACAGGGAATCAACGATGACCAGCAAAAGCTTCGCGTTGGCGTCTCATTTCTCTCTACAAGCATTCAGGGTCACTGGTCCTCGTATGTCGTAACCCATCCTTCCCCTACTTTCGAAGATTTTCAGCAATTCCTGTTTGATTTTTATGACAAGAATGTAGGGGTGACGGAGGCCCGCCGCCACTGGCAGGGGGTTCGTCAAGGTTCGAAGTCTGTTCAGGAGTATGCCTTGGAGTTTAACTCCGCTCTTGCCGACCTGAATTCCATGCCTGGTGGGGAGGTCACGGAGAATGAGAAGGTTACGAATTTTCTGAATGGGTTGCGTGCATCGTTGCATTCTCAGTGATGAATTAATCACAAAACTGGCCGTGCTTTTGATTCGTATATGGAGCTCTACCAGATCGCTCATGGGCTCGATGATACTGTCGCTGAAGGGTTTCGTTCGCGCGGTTCCGATATGTTTCCTTCGAATCACCATGCTTATCGTGGGTTTGGTCGTTTCGATCGTGGGTTTGGTCGTCCGCGCGGTGTGTTTAAGGCTCGTGGGTTTCGTGCTCGTGGTCGCGGTTTTGATCGCGGTGATCGCTCGCATCATCGCCATGTCCCGGGTTTTCATCATGGGTCTTTTACATCCCAGTCCATGCCGCTCACTTGTTATGGGTGTGGCCTCCCTGGCCACAAACAGTCCGAGTGCCCTATGACTCCCGGGTTCTCGCAAGGATCTGCGCAGGTACCCCAAGCCCCAGCACATCACGCCGGTCCCCCAAATTCTGGTCGCGGCAATGCACCGAGTGGGCGTGGATCATCTCGTGGGCGTGGACGCTTTGGCTGGTATGAAGACTTATCTTTCTCAAAACTTGTGACTGCTCATGTTTGTTTGGAATGGGGACCTGGAATTGAAATCCTTGTTTGTGAAGATACCCCCAAAGTGAACCTGCAAGATGGTCATGTGTATGCGTTCGTGCTTAAGCCCGAAAAAGCCCATGAAGTGCTCTCCGAGTATAATGCCCTGAAGAAGAATGCCCGTCAGATTGGCGCTTATTTTGTTTTGCCCAAACGAGTTGCTAAGGCAGTAAGTGTTGCTCCCCTTTTAAAAAGTAAAGAGAGAATTATGGAGGGGAGGCGCAACGAAAGTGTAGCTTTGAAAAGTGCGCATGGGGAAGAGTGAATTGTGGCCCCGTGGTCTTTTGAAGTGTGGTATGACAAGAAGAGGCCCAGTATATCAATGGTGAGAAAAGAACACCCCGAAGCGCAAATGGTCTTGCGCGGTATGGTTGCAGGGGCAACCGCTGATTGTGCAGTTGATACCGGGGGAGAACTCTCATTCATCTCGGCAGAATTTCTGAAGAAAGTGAACATAACCCCGCAACAAGTGGATGAATTGGAAGTGGAAGTGGCCACGGGTGACATTGCAAAAGTGGTGCATCAAGTGAAGTTGAGAACAGTTTTCAAGTCTTTGCCTTGTGTGCATACTTACTATGTGCTACCAAAATTGGCTGGTGACTGTGATGTCTTGTTGGGCATGGATTTCCTTAAGCGTTATAAGGCCAAGATTGATGTAGCGGAAGATACGTGTACATTTTGGAACAGAGGGCGAGGCGTGATTGTTAAGTCCATTTCTGCTACTGCTAAGAGCGCTAGAAAGAAGTCCCCTGTCATCTCTGCGAGGCATTTGGCGCGCTGTATGAAGCAAGGCTGTCCAGTGTTTGTGGGCATGGTAAGCAAGAATGAAGGGCATGATAACGAGACACGCTCGGATGAGCAAGGGCATGAACATGTTGATAGGCAAGAGGGCAACGAAGCGCGTAACGAAGGTCATAGCGATTATGATCATGATGTTAAAGAGTTCGAACCTGCTTTTGGGCCTACAAACAAGGCCGATGTCCCTTCTGATAAAAGTGGATTGAATCACCCCATTTGTCAACATCTTCGTGCTGAGTTCAGTGATGTCTTTTCTGAGAAATTAGAAGGCCTACCTCCTGACAGACATCTGTTCCACACTATCCCATTGTATAGTGAACATGTTCCTCCATCCCGACCTGGTTACCGTTTAGCTTTGCCTGAGTTGCAAGAAGCACAGAGACAGGTTGCTGAACTTCTTGAGCAGGGATTGATTCAACCAAGTTGCAGTCCGTTTAGCAGCCCTGTTCTGTTTGTGAAGAAAAAGGATGACACGTTGCGTATGGTTATCGACTATCGTGCGTTAAACCGCATTACTGTCCCTGATCGTTATCCTCTCCCGCGGATTGATGAGTTGCTTGATAAACTGCAAGGTGCTGTGTGCTTTACAAGTCTTGATTTACTCTCTGGTTATCATCAAATTCGCTTGCAAGAGGAAGATGTTCCCAAAACTGCTTTCCGTGTTCCTTTTGGCCATTATGAGTTCAAAGTTCTACCCTTCGGTTTGACAAATGCCCCCGCTACTTTTCAACGTATGATGAATCGCGTATTCCATGACTTTGTGGCTGAAGGCTTTGTGGTAGTGTACCTTGATGATGTTTTGATCTTCTCTAAAACCGAAGAAGAGCATAAAGAGCATTTGCAAAAAGTGTTCGAGCGCCTGCGTGAAGAGAAATTGTTTGTGAAGCTAAAGAAGTGTTCTTTTTGTCAGCCTGAACTACGCTATCTTGGCTTTATTGTGGGGAAGCATGGAATCAAGATTGATCCGGATAAAGTCGCAGCAGTGATGAAGTGGGTCGTACCGACGACGGCCACTGAGGTACGACAGTTTTTGGGCCTCTGCAATTTTTCGCGGAAATTTGTGCAAGGGTATAGTCAACTTGCTGCCCCGTTGAATCACTTATTGCGAAAAGGTGTCCCTTGGCTGTGGACCGATGCATTTCAAAAAGCTTTTGATGGGTTGAAGTGGGCCATCACAAATGCCCCAGTGTTGGCAATCCCTGATCTCTCCCCGGATGCGCCTAAGTTTCGGGTCGTGTGTGATGCCTCAAAGAATGGTGTTGGTGCTGTGCTTGAGCAAAATGGACGCCCATGTGCCTATATGAGCCGGAAATCTTCTGATGCTGAGAGAAATTATCATGTGACCGAGCAAGAGTTGGCTGCAGTGTGTATGGCATTGACTGATTGGCGATGTTAACAAAGGGTTTCTCCTAACGTTATACGATAACGTTATCTCCTTGGGAAACCCTTTGAAGTGGTCACTGATCATGCAGCAAACACGTTTTTGCCGTCCCAATCGGTTTTGAGCCCTCGGCAAGCCAGGTGGTCGGAGTTGCTCCAGATGTACTCTATAGAGTGGAAGTATGAGCCCGGTCGTACTAATGTTGCGGACCCTTTGAGTAGGAATCCAGCGTTCGTCGTTAGTTCTTTAGTGCACACTCCTAGGGGCTCTGTTCAGCGTAGGGCCGCGATGGGGGGGCGCGGCATAGGTCATCGTATTAGGTGTGCTGTACTTACGCGCAAGGGGGCGCGTTCCACTGGAGGCGGTACGGCCCCGCCATTAGGTGGGGTGGTCCCTGGAGCAGCGAGTGACTCGGGCGACGCGTGCCCGGATGGGTTCACCATGTGGTGCCCCGAGGGGGAAGACTGGTTGCACCGCATACGGACCACGTATGAGAAGGATCATCTTCTAAGGGATGGGCGTAAAAGACAAAGAGCGAAGTTGGTCGCTCAAGATGGTTACTGGTTCCGTGGAAAAGCAATGTATGTTCCCGAAATGGCAGATGGTAAAGATAAAGAGCTCAAAGAAGCCATTCTCAAAGAAAACCATGAAGTGCCACAGGCAGGCCATGTGGGCCGGACTAAAATGTTGGAGAAAATACAACGGTATTTTTGGTGGCCGAAGCTGAGGGAAGGTGTTGAAGATTTTCTTCGCGTTTGCGATGCGTGCCAGCGCAACAAGATGGATACCTCACTGCCAGCTGGTCTGCTGCAGCCTACCAATTCCTTCACGAAGGTGGGAAAGCATCTCCATGGATTTTATTACTGACTTACCCAAAACGGGAATGATGCTATCCTTGTGGTTGTGGACAGACTGTCTAAATATGCGCATTTCATCCCAACAACTGATCAGCTGTCTGCTGAAGGTCTTGCTGATGTGTTTGTGGATCGTGTGTTTAAGCTGCACGGTATGCCTAAAGAGGTGTTGACTGATCGCGGAACGGTGTTCACGAGTGCCTTCACTAAAGCGTTGTTTAAAATTTTGGGCACGAGGTCTGTCTTTTCAACGGCTTATCATCCACAGACTGATGGCCAAACTGAGCGTGTGAATCGCATTGTGGAAGACATGTTGCGGCATTATGTTAGTCCTACACAACATGATTGGGATGTGCATGTGCCAGCCGCACAATTCGCTTATAACAATGCTTATCAAAAATCCGTTCGCACAACTCCATTCCGGTTGGTGTATGGGGAGGATCCTATTGAGCCGTTTGCAGTGATTTCTGGGACCACTTTTCCGTCGGCTAAAAGATTTGCTATAAAGTTGCATGATGATCTCGCGTTGGCGAAGCGCAACCTGATTGAGGCAGAAGATAGGCAGCGCACTTATGCTAACCAGGGGCGCAGACATGTTGAGTATGAAGTTGGGCAAGAAGTACTCTTGTCCACTAAGAATATTCGTTGGAAGCATCCTGGCACCAAGAAGTTTTTGCCTCGTTTCATTGGGCCATTCAAGATTTTGGCTAGGATTGGCGCTGTTGCATATAGGCTGGAGTTGCCTGATGAGTACACCATTCACTATGTGTTTCATGTGTCGCTGTTGAAGCCATATCATAAGGGTGTCAATGTGGCTCCCTCACCTCCGCCAGATTGGATTGATGGTGATTGGGAATACGAGGTGGAGTGTATTTTGATGCATCGAGAGAAGAAGGCTGCGCACCATGCGCCGAAGAAAGAATACTTGGTAAAATGGAAAGGCTACGGGCCTGAGCGTAACTCATGGGAACCGGAAGCAGGCTTAATAGAACATGCCCAAGAGGTTGTCCAGGAGTACTGGGCTGGTCGCGCTCTCAATGAGAAGGTGGGAACAAGGAAGCGCACGCAAGGTGTCGCGGCTGCAGGCAACGGTACTGAGAAGCGAAGTAATGCGCATGCCTCAGCAACTACGAATACTGCGCCTAAGAAGAGGCGGACTTAGACACGGAGAGGCGATCTTTTCCTGCACTTGTTTGTTGCGGGTACAGCATGGCTGCCCGCCGGGGGGAGGGAGAAGGGCTTAGTTGCTCCCCGCGTGTCACCCCGTTGTTATACAAGTGGGAAGTTCAGTACGGTGAGCTGTATAGCGCGCGCATGATGTTAAGTGTAGATCATCGATCCACTTTGAAGCCCGCCATGACAATTTCAAGCAATGAATGATGATGAACAAAGCTCACTGACGTACCCTGGCGTACCTCACCATTGGAGGCTCAACAAATTTGTCGCCTAAGCTATGTGTGTAAAAAAAATATTGTTGCTTGAGTGTAGACGGCATGTACATTGCTTGAAGAACTCTTACCTTACAGAGTCTTGCTCGTGATGACTGCTCTGATGTGAGCGAGGACGCTCCCATGTAGGGGAGGGGGAAGTTGTAACGGCAGGAAGCTGCCAGGTCCTGAAATGTGTAGGATTTTGGGCAGGAAGCTGCCGGGTCCTGAAATGAAGGTTCTGGAAAGTGGCACGCGTCTTGGCGTCGAAGGAAGTCCCGGTGCTGACCGGCTTGTAAGAGATTCCGCTGAATGCTCTAACCTGACTGGTGTCTCGTCTCTCTCTCTCTTCCTTTGCCACTATAGCTACCCTCCTCTACAATGTGGGTCCTACTTCAGGCAGGTCCCTGACCCCCATGGAATTATTCTTTGGTGTCAAACCTGATGTGTCTGTGCTGCGCACGTTTGGCTGTGTAGCCCATGTGCACATTCCCAGTGGCCAAAGGTCTGTTTTTGGGCCCAAGACCATCCCTGGGATGTTTACTGGTTATTGTCCCCAGTCTAAAGCGTATCGTGTGTACGTGGGGAATGGAGTGTGGAAGGAGAGTAGGGACGTCAGCTTTATCGAGCACTTGAGGGGGGCTGAGAGAGTGGGTCTATCAAAGGTCCAGCCTGGGTCTGTCTATGATTCTAGGATATCACCCCCCCTTGGCAGTGAGAATCTGGCAACGCCTCAAGCAATTCCCTCTGCTGCTCCACCCACGTTCTGGGATGAGGAGGATGACCATGGAGTGGAGACGCTTTCCACTGGGGCTCCTGGGACCTCTGGACTTTGTGCTGGGGATCAGTCTGGAGACGGGACCATAGCAGCACATGACCAAGGAACCCCCACCAGCCTGGATTCTACTTTTGGGACCCCAGAACCATCTCATCACTCGTGGTCGGTGCTTGAGCATATGCAGAATCTGGCCAGGGGGGGTGTAGAAACTCAATCCCAGGTAGAAAAAATGCAGAAGGTACAAGAGGGGTTGCGAATGCAGGGGAAGTCACAAATTCCCCTTCCTCCAGGGACCACCCTTACAAGGGAGCAGCGTTATGTACAGCGCGTGGCTAGGAGAGAGCATTCTGACATCCCATTGCATGCCCCTGACCCAGGTCAGGCAATTGTGAGTGAGCCAAACATGGTTGGTCTCCCTGATATGCAGGGGCAGGTTGAGACAGTCGAGGCTATGTTCGGTGCAGATGTAAGAGATGAGAGTAGTGGGTTAGACATGCCAGCAGTAGAGGAAGCTGGTGCCCAATCCCAGTCACTGGCTAGTCATGCTTATGGTGTGCAGGCTGACATTGTAGGCGCAGCTCAGGCAAGTCTGGGTAGTGTGCCCAAGTGTGAGTCCAGGAGAGAGAGAGAGCTGCTGCTCCCCTCTGCATTGCGGAAGGTGCGAGAATGTAAGGGTGCTGCACATGAGTCCAGTAGTCAAGGAGAGAGAGAGAGAGACTTGAGAAGGAATCAGATAATCCCGGCAGTACTGCCCAGTCCCAGCATAAGGTACATAATGTACCTTATTCTGGCAACCAGGGAGAGAGATAGAGAGAGAAGGGAACAGCACCCGTAAGGCTGACAGCCCTGCTGCACCACAGCATAAGGTACAGAGTGTACCTTCTGTCAGGTTGGGAAAAGTTCACGTGCCCTCAAACTTGAGGGAAGCCCAGCGCTCACCTCAGTGGGAGTTTTGGCAGCAGGCAATGCAAGAGGAGATGGAGTCTTTAGACACCCATGAGGTTATGCAGTATGTGGAAAGACCCCATGGGCAGAAAGTTATCCCTGTTCATTGGATTTTTTCTACAAAAAACGATGCACATGGGAATGTCACTCGGTTTAAAGCAAGATTGGTTGCCCAGGGTTGCATACAGATTCCTGGTATAGATGTTGGTGAGGTTTTTGCACCTACCAGCAGCTATGGTGCTAGGAGAGCTGTGCTGGCAGTGGCTGCCACACAAAATCTTGAGATCCACCAAGTGGATATCAAGACAGCTTTTCTCAATGGGGAGTTGGAGGAAGAGGTCTATGTGACCCAACCACCAGGATTTGAGAATGGCAACACGAGAGTTGTGTGCAAGCTCAGGAAGGCACTCTACGGTCTTAAGCAAGCCCCACGGGCTTGGCACAAGACCTTGAGCGACAAGTTGAGCGTGATGGGGTATAGTGTGTGCAAGAGCGACGCTGGGGTATACATCAGGAGGGCCCCTGATGGTAATCTGTCGTTTATTCTTGTTTATGTCGATGATCTTCTCATAGTTGCCAGAGTGGTTGCAGAGATTGAGTGGGGGAAAGAGTTATTGAAGAAGGACTTCACCATCCATGATTTGGGAGAGGTGAATGATTTCCTGGGGTGTCAGGTCCTACGCAATAGAGTTCAGGGCACTATTTCCATGAGTTGCACTCCCAAGATTGATGCTCTTGTGGAGAAGTTTGGCGTTGCTGATGATGGGCGTGGGGTTGATACCCCCATGTCCAAGGACTTCGTGGCTAGCAGCAGACCCGAGTCCTCAGATGGTATGTCACATGGGGCTGGTACCCCTCTGCCACCTGGTCATCGATACTGCGAGTTAATTGGGTCGTTGCTGTACATAGCCAATACGACCCGGCCTGACATTTCTCAGGCTGTTGGAGTGTTCTCAAGGTATAGAATGACACCCACTACCTCACACTGGAATGAGGCCATTCGAGTGCTGAAGTACTTGAGAGATACCAGAGAGTTAGCTCTTACTCTGGGTGGAAAGGGCCCTGAGCTAGAAGGCTATGTTGATGCCGACTATGCTGGGGACCTGGACCACAGGTATTCCACCACTGGCTATGTTCTATCAGTCTATGGTAGTGCCGTGGTTTGGGGAAGCAAGAAGCAGAGCTCAGTTGCTACCTCAACTGTGCAAGCTGAGTTTATGGCAGCTGGCCATATTGTGAAGGAAGCCAACTGGCTAAGGGGCTTCTTGGAAGAGATAGGGGCTGCACCTTGGAGGGTCAAAATTTTCTGTGACAACCAAGGATGCATTTCTAATTTACGGAACCCCCTGTATTCCAAATTCACAAAGCACGTTGCAGTAAGCTTCCACTACGCTAGGGAAGCTATGGCACTTGGGCAGGTAGATATCCTCTATGTGGAATCTGCTCGCAATGTGGCTGACATTATGACCAAGCCACTTGCCAAGCCCGTGTTTGTTGGTCATCGTGATTCACTAGGTTTGAGAAGATACACATAAAGCATGCAGGCAAGGGGAAGTGTTGAGTTCTGAACATTATTATTGAATGCCTTGTGCTTTAAGTGATCTTCATGTGTGCACTATTAGGATATGGGTCCATTGAGAACATAAGGTACCTTGAGACACGGCAGATTCTGGACGTTTTCGAACATAAGGTACAATCCTATCTAGATCACACGTTTGTCGGATGAACTCTTAAGGCTGCCCCACCGGAGTGAATACCAACTGGTTGTGAAAGATGCTGGGCATTACCAGATGCTAGTCTTGTCCAACAGTTGTGTGTGACACTCAGCAGACAGTCGTACGGACTGTAGCTGGAGTAACTTCGTCTATTGACGACCTGTCTGCTTTGTACAGGTACGGTGCGGCAGTGTGTGTTGTATCATTGTTGCTATTGTAAGAGTGAACAAGCTTAGTGTACCCTGTAGTCACTCAAACAGATAAGGGACAGTGACTTCAGGGAGTATAGGCATGTACTTGAACGTAGCCGTCTAGAGCCTTATCTAGTGATTGCTTGATCGGTGCTTGTGTACAAGATAATGATGTAACGGAACTGGTTGTGAAAGATGCTGGGCATTACCAGATGCTAGTCTTGTCCAACAGTTGTGTGTGACACTCAGCAGACAGTCGTACGGACTGTAGCTGGAGTAACTTCGTCTATTGACGACCTGTCTGCTTTGTACAGGGAAAGCCGATTGCCCATAACCTTGCGTGACTTGACCGTATGTAATGTGTTGACGAGGAACATTTCTAATGGCTGACGGCCATAGATCTGCAGAAGGTTAGATCTAATATTGGCAGTGAGCGGTTTTACAGACCAATTCCTATGAGTATTGATGTTCCGAGAGCCGAGAGCTAAGTAATTGACTTGACAGGAGCAATCGTGTGCTTCAACCACAGCTTCCACTGCCAGTGAGTGCCCATATGCGACAGATTGACACCTGTAAGTAACCTAACAATTCTCCATGATCCTCCTCACCTGCAACTTGTCTGAACTCCTGGACTTTGCCAACCTTCTCCACCTTCTCAGCCAGCATGTTGGCATGGATCGTCGCCCAAGCAATCATTTGCATATCGCAGAATGTCCAGTTCATGCTCATATGCTTCACAAACCACGAGCCAGGTGTAGCAGGCAATGACAAATGGATACTGCTGTGGATGTGTTGAGCCCGTACACTTCATTCACTTCTTTTCACCACTTACATTGTACTACTTACGCAAGACAAACATTTCAAATGTCACACGTGGCATTTACTGCACAGGGTGTGCATGTTAAGCATACTTCAAGTTTCTGTTCAAGTCACGATACAGTTATTGGCAAGATGCCAAGTTCTGAAAAGAGGATTCACAAGGATTAAAAATGAAGTGAGAAGATTCTGGGTGCGTTTGCACCCGGACAGGATACGGAGGCATATGCAAGAAAAGATCAGGGTGAAGAATGGAAGCTAATCATTCCACTACTAACTGCAAGTGAGACACAATGGGTGTTGTTTCTGCCGAGATCTCCCGGCTTTTGCTCTTTCACATATGTTAACGAAGTCCTAAAAGCCAGCTGCAAAACCTTGAGCCGCTTCCTTACAAGTTCATATCCGAGGTTGGATACTTTCTGTTCAGTACATGGCAAGAGTGTCCGGCAAGAGTGTCCGGCAACCTCAAAAGACTGTACGGTTTGTCAGAGGGGCTCAAGTCCCCCTGGCACTGCAACACTGCTGTTTCGATTCTCAGCCCTCCTGCATGTCATTTCTCTCCTCTGAATTGGATCTCATTCTAAATCCCCCTCTAGAAAAATGGATCCCAGTCTTCCCACTTTAGTAAAGCTATTAATAGCCCAGAAACCAGAACTTTGGTATGCCTCCACTCTTAAACCTCAACATGTGGGACGCATGACTGGTTTACAAGGTAAAATGAACAACAATCAGACTGCCGGCTTCAGCAGCGCCGTAGCATGACCCACATGCAAGCAACTTGAGCAGGACCAAACGAGGCAATACTTGCACCCTTGTCCCTTCAACTTGCCACATCAGCACATTGAAATAGAACAGACACTTTAGCACTCCCCGTGCTGCACTTCATGCTGCACCTATCCGCCAGGAATCAACCACACATGGGCGGAGAGTATACAGAAGTTCTGGATCAATCCAATGTGGGCTGTTCGCTTGGACTCGGCAGTCATGTGGCCGGACAGGGAGATACTCATTGCGGAAAACGGACAGATCTGCACATCCTTCTGCATGACAACCCTGCCAGACATAAGGGACAGCAGGCGGCTGACTGGATAGTAGCAGGTAGCTCATTGGATAGTAGAAGGCACCTCATTGGATGGTAGCAGGCAGCTCGCCAGAGTCAGCAATTACAACCTTTGCGGAGGTCTGACCGGAGTTCGAACCCAAGCTCTCAATCTTCATCACCACATCCATGCCCTCCAAAACAGTCCCAAACACCACATGCCTGCAATGCACCTCCCCTTGTTACTTTCTACGGCTTACAACAGCACTGTTGGGCCGTGGGTGTGCTCTGGTATTGCGGTTGTCATAAACGATACTGATATACCTTGCCACACCGATACTTTGCGCAGAATGCCATCCCAGTACTTGCTCTGAAAATTCAGTAAGCACATGGCTGAACTGTTAGCCTCAAAACCTCTCTGTTTTGTGCACCTTGGCGCGCGCGCGCGCGCTTGTGCGCGTGTGTGCGTGCGTGTGTGCGTGCATGTGTGCGCGTGCGTGCGTGTGTGTGTGTGTGTGTGTGTGTGTGTGTGTGTGTGTGTGTGTGTGTGTGTGTGTGTGTGTGTGTGTGTGTGTGTGTGTGTGTGCAGCTGTCTATGTGAACTTAGGGGGAAACCAGGTGGGAGACACCAGGACGGAGGGTGGTGCGCAGTGTGGAGTGGAGAGGGGAGGCGGACAGTGAGGAAAGGGGGCAAGGGGGCACGGTCGAGAAGTAACGCGTCGTGGTTCTTCCAACAGAGCATGTGTGCTTGCAGGGTTGTGGCAACCAGAGAGAACAAAACACATAGCAGCTGCCTTGCAAGAACAAGAGCATTCGGCGAGAGGTCCTACCGGCCGTCTAGCCAGGCGGTGGCAACTGTTGTGATGAAGAACTGGGAGCCATTAGTGTCAGGGCCCGAGTTTGCCATGCTCAGCTTGCCAGGGACATCGTGCTTCAAAGCAAAATTTTCGTCCTGCACTCAAACAACCAAAACCAATGAATAAATGAAGTTCTGGATCAGCATCCACCTGCATCTGGCACCCAGTGGGTGCAGGGGCCTACAGCATGCCTGATACCCAAGAATGTAAGAAACATGAAGGACCGTGGGTGGGTGGGACCGTTGCAAGTTGTAAGTGGCTGCAACTGCTGTTTAATGTTCGCCTTCTTTTTATAAATACTGACTAGTCCAGCAGAGCAACCCTGCCAAACTATATCTGTAAATTTGTAGCCCAAACCTCAGCAAGGAGCCATCAGCCTTGTTTGCATGTGCAAAACTAGTTAAATTTCGGATCCGATTACAGAATTGAATGTCAAAAAAATTCCCCACAGACATTATCAAGACCCAGATAGTGCATGTAATGCACTACAATTGTAAGCCTAGATGCGAGACCACAGAAAGAGTCCCCTGGACACACACACCCACAGGACACCACACGCAAACAGACACATAAAAGAGGGGAGGCAGGGGGGAGGAAAGAGGGGAGAGGGACACGTGAAGAGATTGAGGGAGAGGGCGGGGCAGGGAAGGGACAGGAGCAATAAAGCGGCCAGTGACAGACGTTGAACTTGTTGCCGTAGATGGACTCTCCTCCAATGCCATTCCCATCAGTGAAGTCGCCCCCCTGAAGCATAAATTTTGGAATAACCCTGCACAAACCAAGTATTCAACTTCGTAAGATCTTGCCGCCTAACAAACCTTATAATCCCAGCGATCTCTCCAACTTTCTGATCAGTCCGAAAGAGGTTCTCGACCTGTTTTGTCTTTCCTCAAAGATTGTATTTTCACCTGGACTATATAGGCATTGCTTCAGCAACTTGGACAAATCACGAAAAATGCAGTAAAACTTGGCTGCAAGTCCCACAAACACCAACTTGCCAAATTTGCAATCTATGCATGTGTGGAGAGTTTGACGATCTGCTAAATGCTGTACAAAACCATTTGAGATGCTTGGGCTGTCAGCTCCATCAGTGGACAAACCTATGGAAGATGGATCCCTTGTAATGCAGAGGCTTGCCCTTCTTGCCTACCCCCTTCTCTCCCGTGCAGAGTGCCCGGAAGTTCTCAACAGTCTTAGGTACAACATTGCCATACAGACCCATGACAATGCGCCCTGTCATCCAACAGCACAAACCTTCTGTCAGCAAGCAGTTGGGATCGATCGGGGCAGGACATGGTAGAACAGAACCAAGCCAAGGAAAGGTCTAATCCAAGCTCAACATGGCGTGTACGCTTCAGAGCCTTTGTGATGACTCGAGAGTTGGGCAGAAGGACACATCCTAACATTAGCCCGAGCAACACAGCGGATGGCGGATTGCAGACCTACGTGCCTATGCGAATATCCTACGTATGTCTACGGCTGTGCCCAGCAACTTCTGTTTTACACAAGACAAATTGTACTCAAAAAACCACACAACATGAAATTACTGACTGGGTGGGGTTACCTATTGCCTTTCCATCGACTTCAATGTCGAAAAAGACCTGCATAGAGCACAGGGTAGCATGGTCACAACATGATCGCAAACCCTGGCAGAACACAAACTACAAATGCGACAGGCAGAATTCGAAAGTTAAGAAGGTGGGCGAGATTTCGTTCGCTTCTTGTCGCGATCAAGAAAGAAAGGGTAAAAGGGGTAGTCGCCAACGGAGGTTCTAACAGTCAGAGGTACAACAACAGGGATGCTTGAGGACAAACCCGACACTTCAACCGATATCTTGGCTGAATCCTACCTTGTTCGTGATCGTGGTGTCCGCAGCTTTTTTGCCACCTTTCTTCTTCGCTTCGATCACGCCTGGCCCCACAGCCAACAGAGCTGCAGCGACAAAGGCAAACACTAGACCCCGCGCCATACCCATCTCAATATCACTTTAACTGCCCAAATTTGCTGAATTGAAGCGATTGGGTTGGCTAAGCAACTGGCGGGACGTATGGGGATTGCGGTTGGCGCGAAACCTGCGTGGGAAACTAGGTACCCTAGCACACGTCTGTATACACGGAGGTGCCCTTGTGAGGAAGCCACGAAGGTCCAGTTATTTAAAGAAAGAAAACAACATTGGGAGGGTTGCATGCTGATGTGCTGGCCTTGTTGCAGAGGCTCCAGGGGCTTTTGAACCAAGCCATCATTGCTCAAGAAGATGTGGAGGGATATTTTGTCATTCGTCGGGTCAGTTTCATCATTTGCGGCGGCTGTGGGTCGCCAGCTGGCCGCTCGCCGGGTGTGACTCATAGCTTGAAACATTGGGGGTTGGGTCCTTGAACATTGGGCTGGTCTTTTTTACTCCACTCTTGTAAAGGAAAATAATTACATCAGTCCAGCCCCGAGGGCATGATGAGATGCAGACGGATAAACCAACGGTATATGAGAACCTAGTTGGAAAAATACTATGCTATAACACGGGTAACAATATTGATAACTGGATAATGGAGAACGGCCAAGTCACCGCCGCTGAAACACTTGACGGGCCTGTAATGCATCAAATATAAAATTAACAACCGCAACCTGATCCTCTTGCCAAATGAAGTTACGTAGTGACCACGAGGGGGACGAGAACAAATGTGGATAGCGGTCACGAACCTCAGCAAGTGCGGGGCAATGAAACACAAAATGATGCTCATCCCCGCTATGCCGCATATGTCACATAAACGCGTTGAACGGGGGGTATGGGTGCGTCTTCCTACATCTGTAGGTAAGTCATGGACTCCAAGACGAAACTTAAAAAATTGCCTAACACGCCTAACACTAACTGAAGAGACAACAGTATTTCACATTGAATCGGCCTTGTTCAGGCAAACCATCCAAGATAAGTGCATAACTGGGGGTCCTTAGGCGCTAATCTAGGAGAGATGTGCACTCCCTTATCCGAGAGCCGCTGGGCACTAGTGAGTATTGCCCTGAAAGTATCCATGTCCACCTCATGAGGACTATGACAGTCCACTGGATAGGGGTACCCAAGGTTTCTCAAGGCACGCATGAACGAGCCTGCCCAAGATGGACTATTTGTCGTGACCCCATACTAGCACGAGTCCCTAAGAATACTCGCATACATGTGATCCTCTGGGAGGTCACAAAGAGTATTCCAAAATGTTGCCGTGCGCTTCAACCATTGATGGCGAAGCGGCCGGATGCCTAGCTGTACAATTCTGGGCGTAATGTTCCCTGTATGTCCCGGCACGAAGGGTGTTAAGCTCGGTCGGGTCTCTTGCTGTGTGTAGGAGAGCAAGCAGAGCCCGACTATGTGTTGACACTTGTGGCAACTGATCAGAGATAAGCACCCGGAGTGCTCTTTCAGTCCCAAACAAGTCATTACATTGCTTCTTGCTCTCTCTCAACGCCAAGGAATTCAAACTACCTCTTCTACGCATCGACAGATAGTTCGCATTACCATTGTTCGATGAGTCAAGCATTAGCAACATTCTAATACGCTGATCTAGACCTCTTCCTAATCAATTGTCCATGCAAGTTACACTAAGATACAGCACTTCACCTGTATGTCCCGGCACGAAGGGTGTTAAGCTCGGTCGGGTCTCTTGCTGTGTGTAGGAGAGCAAGCAGAGCCCGACTATGTGTTGACACTTGTGGCAACTGATCAGAGATAAGCACCCGGAGTGCTCTTCCAGTCCCAAACAAGTGCCGAGCCCTTCATGCCTGCTGCCTATATCCTTTCTCGCAAGAACGCGTCAAATTGCATTACTCTCTTTCTCCTAAGTGGAATCAGTCCAGATCAATTATGGCAGAACTCTAGAGTTCTGCCGTCCATTACTCAACCTCTAAGATTGTTCACAGTGATTGCTTTGGAGAAGCCTGGCCACTATTACTCTTCTGAGGGAAAGTCACTAATTGTTCTTTCACTATTATAACACTTCCCCTTGACTTTTCCTCACAAAAACTTGGCCAGTCCTAGAGCCTCACGATGGCCCTGAAATACCTGCCTTGTCAAAGGCTTGGTAAATATATCTGCCACATTCCTAGCAGAAGGAACGTATTTCACCTCCACCTGCCCCAATGCAATAGCTTCCCGAGCAAAATGAAAGCTGATTGCAATGTGCTTGGTATGCTTAGAGAACACTGGATTTCTGAGATGATTGATGCATCCCTGATTATCACAGTGGATCTTCACAATCCAAGGAGAAATACCAATTTCTTCCAGGAATCCCTTCATCCAATTGGCCTCTTTGACAGCTGCACTTGCCGCCATAAACTCACCCTCTATAGTGGATGTGGCCACTGCAGACTGCTTCTTGCTTCCCCAAACTACAGCTCCTCCGAACACACGAATTACGTAACCAGTAGTAGAAAACCGATGATCCTGATCACCACCATAATCTGCATCAACAAAGCCCTCCAGCTCTGTGTCCTTCCCTCCAAGTACTAAAACAAGATCCCTGGTAGCCTTCAGATATTTCAACACTCTGATGGCTTCATTCCAGTGAGCAGTAGTGGGAGTAATCCTGTACCTGGAAAGCACTCCCACAGCCTGGGAAATATCAGGCCTAGTGGTGTTGGCAATGTACAGCAGTGACCCAACCAGTTCACAATATCTGTGACCTGGTGGTAAGGGACTCCCAGCTCCAATGCTGGCACTGTTGTCCTTAGACATGGGTCGCTGTGTGGCCACAAAATCCTTAGTCATAGGGGTGTCAGGCCCCACAGACTCCAGATCCAGCCCAAATTTCTCAACTAGTGCATCAATCTTGGGGATGCAGCTCAACGAAATCAACCCTTTCTCCCTATCTCTCATCACTTGGCAGCCCAAGAAATCTTTCACTTCTCCTAGATCATGAATGGTGAACTCCTGCTTAAGCAACCCTTTCACTCTCTCAATCTCACTCATGCCCTTGGAAACTATCAATAGATCATCAACATAAATCAGCACAAAGGATTTTCCTCCATCCACAGAACATTTCACATAGACACCCGCATCACTCTTGCACACCTCATACCCCATGGTATGTAGCTTCTCATTAAGGGTCTTATGCCATGCCCTTGGAGCTTGCTTCAGGCCATACGGTGCCTTCTTCAAGCGACACACTGTGTTACCATCCCCATTTTCAAACCCAGGAGGTTGTGTGACATAGACCTCCTCCTCTAATTCACCATTTAAAAATGCAGTCTTGACATCCACCTGGTGAATTTCAAGACCCTCTTGTGCAGCCACTGACAGCAAAGCTCTCCTAGACCCATAACTGCTGGTGGGAGCAAATACCTCCATTACATCCACTCCTGGAATTTGCCTACACCCTTGAGCCACCAGCCTAGCCTTGAACCTCAGCACATTACCATGAGCATCCATTTTCACTGAAAAAATCCAGTGAACTGGGATTACTTTGTGACTACGAGGTCTTGGAACAAACTCCATCACCTCATGAGCATCTAATGAATTTTGCTCTTCCTGCATAGCAGCCTTCCAATATTCCCACTGTGGGGACTGCTGGGCCTCCTTTAGACTGGAAGGCACACTAATCTTCCCAAATCGCACCCCAGTGTGCTTCCCCTGACCTTGCTTACTCTCACCCTCACTGTCACCCACTACTCTTTCGCTGAATGTTGCCGCACTGCACGTGGGGACTGTGGGCAAAGATCCAGATCTCCCCCTCTGCTCTTTCTCTCTCTTAGACTCACAGCTTGCCCTCTCAAGCTTGCTGTCAGACACTCTCACATCATCCTCCCAAACACAGGTACCTCTCGGAAAGCACTTGTAATTGGGGGAGTTCTCACACTGTCCAGGCTTCCGATTCACCTCCTCAGACACACTCTCACATGGCTGACGGTTTGCAATCCCGTCTGGACTCTCACAGGCATTTGAACCACTCTGCATTGCATGAGCTCTTGGTCTGTCTTGATGCTGTGCCCATGTCTCTCTCTCTCTCTGTCTGCTCCCTACTAGACATGAGCGCTGGGGCGCAGGCCCAGCAGCACACTCCCATGCATGGCCCACACTTGCGTGGCTGGCACCACATTGTCCTTGGGCATCACAGATTGAGTTCCCATCTCTAACATTTCTCTCAGGCACTGAGCAGGTCCCACCCATACAGCTCAGCTCACTTGGACCATCTGCAGTCTGATCAGAGACTGCCCCCCTCTCATCTCTTACAAGTGAAGCAGGTCTCTCGGTGTCCTGACCCAATTCCTGCACTTCCCCTGGTCCCTGTGACTCTGTGTCACCTTCAGTCATCCCCTCTCGCTCACAGCTCTCTCCCTTATCCTGTGCCAGCAGGATCTCTCGAGCCGCAGTTCGTTGCTCATAGCGTTGAGCCCGCGACAGTCCGTCCGGAGGCGGAATGGTCGTTGCCGGATGAGTGTTACGCAGTGACTGCTGTGCTCGCTCTAATATTAGTTGATGTTGCCCGCTGTCCGAACTTCCTCGCGCCAGTCGTTGAATTGCGTCCAGAGTCCCGGACTGATCCAAGTCCGGCTGCTGTTCTCCCGTGCTTGATTCAGGAGTCACATTGGGAATGCCCTCCTCTTGGGAAGGCTTCCCCTGACTAGCAAGCTCAGTTGCAGCCTGGTCAGAGGGTACTGGGAAGGAGCTGTCAGGTCTAATGCTGGAGCATGGGCTGCTGACAGTCTGATTCTGCGTGCTGCACTGTGGCAATGACACCACTGGGTTGCTGCTGTGCATTTTCCCTGGTAAGTCTTCAGGATATGAGAACTGCTGAGGCTGGTCAGGGAGAACTGCCATTCCCACCCGAGTAGCTCCTCGAATGTGTTCCACAAATTGGATATCTCTGCTCTCTCTCCAGATCCCCCCTCCCATATAGACACGGTATGCCTTTGACACTGGAGAGTAACCAGTGAACATCCCAGCCACAGCTTTTGGTGCAAATGCCCCCCTCTGCTGATTAGGAACATGCACAAATACAAGGCATCCCCATGTGCGCAGCAAGGATACATCTGGTTTGTATCCCATGAACATTTCGCAGGGAGATAGGGGCCTGCCTGTGCTGGGTCCCATATTTAGGAGGGTGCAGGCTGTCTCCAGGGCTTCCTTCCACATCACAGGGCTTGCTGCAGCAAAATTGAGGAGGGTTCTGGTGCGCTCCTTGAGGGTCCTGTTGGCTCTCTCAGCAACTCCATTCTGCTGAGGGGTATATGGGGCAGATGTCTCCAGCTTAGTGCCCTGGGATGCACAAAATTCCTTGAACTTGGCATTTAAGAACTCTGTGCCTCTGTCACAGCGGATGCACTTCACTGTAGTTTCCTTCTCAGTTTGCCAGTACAAAATTAGGTCTCTGACAACAGCTCCAATTACATCTTTTGACTTCACTGGCAGCACTGCCTTCCACCCGGATGCCTCATCAGTCACAGTTACCCAAAAGCGTTCCCCAGTAATGGCTGCTGGTGATATGGGGCCCACAGTGTCAATGTGGATTCTGTCAAGAGGTTTCTCAGCTGGTCTAGAGCTTTCACCAAATGGGGGACGTGCATGCTTCCCCTCAATGCAAGCTTCACAGTACTTAGGACACTTTTCACAAGGGGACAATAAGGTGTCTAGGCCAGTAACCAGTTGCTCACTGCTCAGGCGTTTCATCCATGGATCTCCTGGGTGTCCCAATCTGCTGTGCCACAGGAAACGTTTGGCACAGTCATGGCTTGGAGCTTTAGAGCATTTCTTCTTCAGAGCAGCTGTTACTGAATAAGGAACCTTCACTGGTGCTATTGGGAGGCAGTCATGGATATAATACAGGCCATTCTCTGGTTTCACAGGCATCTGCCAACCACTCGGTCCTGAGACAGCAGTGAATGCTCCCAGTCTATCTGTACTGAACCGGATTCCATCACGCAGAGCAGCAGATACTGATAAAATATTGGTGGTAGCTGAGGGAACACACTGGACATGATGCAGCCACACTGGAACATGCTGAGAGGACATGAGACACACTGACCCATTAGCAACAATACCCCCAGTGGCATCAGAGGTAGCGAGCAGCAGTGGAATAGGGTGGTCATGTACTGTAGGGGCATGTAGCAGGGAAAGGTTGTTCACAAGATGTACAGACGCTCCACTGTCCACAAGCCACGACTGTTTGGACTGTTGGAGTTTACTGCCATCCAGCACATTATGTGATACCACGTATGGCATACCTTCTGAGGGAGGAGAAGGTGGGCCTGGAGGAGGGTGTAGCAGTGGGAACGCTCCAGTGCCTGGGAATGCATGCTGCACGCTTGGAGGTGGTTGAGGTGCTCCAGGAAACTGCCCTTGGGGCCACATGGCAGCCAGTTGTTGTACAGCTGCCACCACATTGCGTTGGGTCTCTGCATCCCTTTGGCGTTTGCGGCAGTCTCTCCAAAAATGGCCTTTCTTGTGGCAGTAGTTGCACGTGCCTCTCACTTCTCCCCTTGATTCTGTGTCTGCTGGCTGTCTGGAGGGAATGGCCCCGCTAGTAGAAGGTGCTGTGGCTGCCTCTAGTTGAGCAGGCATTGCTTTCATCACCATGGCAGGCTGTTCTCCATCATCGTTGTAGCCAGAAGCCTCTGCTGTGGTGGAAATAAGAGCTGCCAGCCCTCCAGGGGGTGAGCTACTGCAGTGGGTAGCAGCCCAGGAGGATTGGCTGTAGCTGGTAGTCCCTGCACTATCTGAGTGGCCACATGACCATCCAAGAGGTCATGACCATTGCGTTTCAAGCAGCTTTTGAGATTTATCATTCTGGACACATACTGAGAGATTGTTTCTCCACGTCTCATCCCTCTTGACATTTCCTTCAGCCAGTCTGCATTGGCTTGAGTGTTGTAACCACCAACAAATTTCTTGCAAATGAACAGGTATGCATCATATGCCGAAGGCTTACTTGACAATTCCCCTAACCATTCCTCTGGAACTGACTCATACAGCAGAAGCATTGCAGCAGCACTATGGATAGTCCCAGGCATGGCTGACTGAATGGCAGGAAAGGAACCCTTAGCACTATTAGCCGCAGTGAAGGCATTGTCCCATACCACAAAATTTGTGCCATGACGATCCAGCTTGATATGCACCTTGACCTGGGTGGCTATGCCCTTAGGAAGTACATCTCCCTCACCCTTTGATGTACTGGGTGTACATGGCTGTCGTGTGGGAGACGATGTAGACACCTCCTCTGTTGTGGGCTCCTCCTCTGATGGCTCCCTTGATTTAGATCTCTTCCTCGCCATGTTGCTCGAATGTCACTCAGTCTTCGTTGGGTTCTGAACGCTGTGAGTCCCCGTCTTCGTCTCCGTTATCTGGGTCCGTGCACCACTCCTCTGGGCTGAATCCTTTTCTGCTGCCCAAAAGGGAAAGTAGGAAGTCCTCGTCAAGAGTGGCGAGAGCACACTCCACTGCTGTGTAGGCTGCCCTTTCTTCCCAGTATTCGGGTTTGCTGGGTCCTCCGATCTGTTGTAGATGCCGTTCAAATAATGCTCGCGTGACGAAGCCTGGATCCGCGTTGATGAATGAACACTCCCACGCAGTTACTTTGTAGGCTGGGTATGCAGAGAAACGTCGTCTGAACCACTGAGGCTGTTCGACTTTACCCAGTCCGTACGCGCGGCTGACAAAATCCTTCACCAGGAATGCTCGTTCTTCTGGTGTTCTCGGTCCCGTATCTCCTCCAGCTCGCCTCAGGCTATCGTATGTAGGTGGTGAAGGAGGTGGGGGTATAAATGGTCTTTTACCGCCAGTCGACATCCTTCCGCTCTGCTTCGTTCGTCCCATCGTAGGCTCGGAACATACTCTCAGTTGCCCAGCTCAAGAGTTGGTGGGCCCATAACCTGTACAATTCTGGGCGTAATGTTCCCTGTATGTCCCGGCACGAAGGGTGTTAAGCTCGGTCGGGTCTCTTGCTGTGTGTAGGAGAGCAAGCAGAGCCCGACTATGTGTTGACACTTGTGGCAACTGATCAGAGATAAGCACCCGGAGTGCTCTTTCAGTCCCAAACAAGTCATTACATTGCTTCTTGCTCTCTCTCAACGCCAAGGAATTCAAACTACCTCTTCTACGCATCGACAGATAGTTCGCATTACCATTGTTCGATGAGTCAAGCATTAGCAACATTCTAATACGCTGATCTAGACCTCTTCCTAATCAATTGTCCATGCAAGTTACACTAAGATACAGCACTTCACCTGTATGTCCCGGCACGAAGGGTGTTAAGCTCGGTCGGGTCTCTTGCTGTGTGTAGGAGAGCAAGCAGAGCCCGACTATGTGTTGACACTTGTGGCAACTGATCAGAGATAAGCACCCGGAGTGCTCTTTCAGTCCCAAACAAGTGCCGAGCCCTTCATGCCTGCTGCCTATATCCTTTCTCGCAAGAACGCGTCAAATTGCATTACTCTCTTTCTCCTAAGTGGAATCAGTCCAGATCAATTATGGCAGAACTCTAGAGTTCTGCCGTCCATTACTCAACCTCTAAGATTGTTCACAGTGATTGCTTTGGAGAAGCCTGGCCACTATTACTCTTCTGAGGGAAAGTCACTAATTGTTCTTTCACTATTATAACACTAGCTCACAAAGAATTTATCAGTCTCAGGTCAAAGGTCCAGTATTGGCAATAATGTGGACCCGCAAGGAAAAGGTGAACACAGTTTGGGGTGTGAAGGGGGATGCTCTTCCATTGTTCATACGTGTTTACCGTGGTAGCTATGCTGTTGGCAAACATTGCCTAGTGCCGAGTGACTCTGATATACACACTAACTTGAATAAATGCAAATTGTATTGCTGCTATGACCCAAACACACCAAAGGATCACTTGTATCCATGTACACGGGACACTCTGGTGCCAGATGCTAGCCACGTTTGACGCCAGTAGTCCCAATCAAACGTACAGCCACAGGTACGGTACAGAGACAATTCCATTGCCACGGGAGGGCTGGTAAACCCCCAGAAGGATTGACTAATGGCGAACAAGCACGTGACTCCAGATCACGAATGGACAATCAAGGATATTTCAGGTGAAACAACGGGGGAACAGGCTAGTTGATATAGAAAACCAAAGGCTAGGATTCAAACAAGCAACTGAGGAAACCATTAGGTGGGTCCCTCCCTCTTGACTGATATACCCGGGGGACGGGTGGCTCTACGCACCTTCATTGTTGTTAGTGGCCGTCGCCACTGGTTTTGGTAATATAAGACGATAGTGCGAGTTTCGAAGCATGGAGTTTGGTGCCAGAGCACCTGGGAGGTTTGCAGGGCAGTTCGAAGCCTGGGCAGCGAACTTAGAGGCCCCAGACGAGCTTGGGGTGCAAGCCCCGTCGAGTAAGACGTTATGTAGCGTGCTGTTAAGCAGGGAGGGAACCCCACATAAGCTTTACGAGGTGGCAGCGGTTCATTTCGGCGACATTGATGCTCTGACGCAAAACCAGTTTGTGAAGTTAGTCTGTAAGACGGCGGTTCGGTCCCCAGGGGACGCTCCGCACACTGTGGTTGTGGTGCATACTAGTCTGGTCAGCGCAGGTCGCGAATACTCGGAGGCTGTGCTTAAAAACCCAGATGCAGTAGCCCAGTTTGATCCTGAGAGGGTGCTACTGACGCCTCCATCAATATTCGACAAGCTAGACCGGGTTTTTGTCACAAAGATAGAACCGCCGGCAGTGTGGGTGGGATACAGCGCACAAATTGCCAGACAAAGTCTTGGTTCGCCGCCAGCGAAGATAACAAAAAAGGTCAAAACCAAAGAAAAAATCGAAGGCACAAGCAAGAGATCAAGAAGCCGCTCAAGCAGTGCGTCTTCGTCACAGTCCGAAGAGGTCAAAAAGAAACCTCGAACTGAAGCAGAGAAAGTGGCCCAAGTCAACAAGGTAAGTTATTTTAAGCACGGCAATTTCGGTTGGCCGAGGATTGTGTTATTTTGGCCCAAGGGCATGATTGATTGTGCAGCTGCAAGAAGTTAAACCTGTGTGGCATGCTAACGCTGTGAGACCTATTCCAGGGGAGCAAGGGACCTGAAGTGTGCAAAAGTAAGGATAGATTTAGTTGTCGTGAGCGGTGAGTGTTGGGAGAGAGAGGTAAATCAGGTTAGCTAAGTAAGGGAGGCATATCCCTTGGAGAGGGGGAGGAAAAACAGTGCTGCGAGGGCAGGGCAGCAGCGGGTGCCAAAAGGGGAGTGGATTATCTTGCAGAAAGGATGGGGCTGGAGGGCAAAGACCAGCCAGGGGACTCGAGCTGGGAAGGGTGGGCTGTGACCCTGGAGGTTAAAGGCATAAGACGGGGCTGCCAGGTAGGGGCAGCGGGAGATGCCCAAGGGGGCTGGATCCTCGTGGAGAGAGGATGGAACTGGATGATAAGGTGCCCAAGGGGGCTGGATCCTCGTGGAGAGGAGATGGAACTGGATGGTAAGGTGCCCAAGGGGGCTGGATCCTCGTGGAGAGAGGATGGAACTAGATGGTAAGGTGCCCAAGGGGGCTGGATCCTCGTGGAGAGAGGATGGAGCTGGATGGGGTTGGACCAGCAAGGCAAACGGAAGCAGGGAGGTTGATTAAGACAGAGCAGCCCTCTTGTGAACTAGGTAGGCTTAACACACAACTGTACAGCAAATTTAAGGCCCAGTGACGTTGGTTATTAAACACACATAGAAGTACTTGCAGTCACATAACCACATAAGGAATATAGGTATTGAGACATAGTTATAAATCCTGGCGTTTAACCAGCAGGACAGTCAGTACAAGGACTTGACATAAGGTACAAAAAAAAAAAAAAAATAAGGTACAGTGAAGGTAAGTGATACTGCTATGCTAGA
>KV908456.1:254339-267977 GCA_002005505.1 Botryococcus braunii
ATTGCAGGGTAGACTAACACATCTGTCACAAATGCGGATAACCCCCCCCCCCTTCCCCCGGGGGAGCGATGGTACCACGAAAGAAGTTCGCTTTGCCTGTGGTCCCTCAAGCCTGGAAAACCTTAAGGTTATGCTGGATGCTGGAAAGGAGGTTAGTGTATGTACGGTGGGGACGGGGCGTACTTCTGATGCTTACATAAAATTTCTTCACGTGTGCCGGGTCATGAATGCGATTGCCGGTCCGGCACTGCTGGGTCATGATCATGCACGTGTACACTTTACACTTCTAATAGTATTGCTCACACACGGCGGTCAATCAGGGGTTTCGCATGTATGGCTTATGTAAGGCTACAGCCCGGAAAGCAAAGCAGAAAATATAGGAAGAAGCTTGAAATTTTTTATAGACATTTAGAGATTTGTGTTCGAGAAAGCCATACAAAATTGTACAGCCAATGACCAACATATTTACAGGTTCAAATCAATATGCTTGGTCAGTGTTGCACATACATTTTCGGCCTTCTACCCACATCCACGCTGATTTTGTGCTGTGCACATCAATTCACGAAAGGAAAGAGCAAGGCGAAGGCTCTAGGGGCATGAACGTTCAGGAAGGTTAACCAGGCCATCACTGCACAGGAAGATGTCCCACTCGTAGCTTGAAAATTTTGGGTTTGGATCGTTGAAACATTGGGCAGGTCTTCTTTGTCCCCTTCGTGTAAAAGAAGAAGAATTACAATTAGAATAACAAGTCGATCGTATCCTAAATGCGCACACCATGCATCCCGATTGAGGTACGCGGAATCCGGGGGCCATTGACAATATGTGACGGGGCCAAATGACTAGTAACATGACAACGCATGGTACGGAGGGAGTGACACAAAGGGGCAAAGCAAACAAAGTACATGTGGGAGTATGGGGGCGGTACCGAGGCGAGCACCCCCCCACCCCCCCCCCACCCCCCCGGGGAGGGTACATGAGGAAGGGAAAAAGAGAGAAGGCGGGAGAGGGGGAGTAATAGAGAGAGAGAGAGAGAGAGAGAGAGAGAGAGAGAGAGAGAGAGAGAGAGAGAGAGAGAGAGAGAGAGAGAGAGAGAGAGAGAGAGAGAGAGAGAGAGAGAGAGAGAGAGAGAGGGGGGGGGGGCAAGGGGCAGGGAGAGAGAGAAGGGCGGGGGGAGGGGGCAGGTAGAGGAGGAGGAATTTACATGTGTCCAGCCCAAAGGCATGTAAGGATGCAAACGGATGGACCAAAACGCTATCTGACAACACTGAAGTTGTGGTAATAATTCACTAATAATTTAATATTATCGGTGTATAGTTCAGGGGAAACGGGGTAGATCTCTTTTAATGTTTTTTCTAAGAAGTGAAGGATAACCAACCTTAAAGTCAAGTGTTTCAGCGGCAGTGACTCGGCCATTCTCCATTATCCAGTAATCAGTATTGTTAGCCGTGTTATAGCATAGTATTATTCCAACTAGGTTCTCACATACCGTTGGTTTCTCCGTCTGCATCTCATCATGCCCTCTGGGCTGGATTGATCTAATTCTTCTTCTTACACCGTAATGTCATATTTGCAGTACGATTCGGTTAGTGTTTTGCGAAAATTTCCCCGAAGGTTTGTCCCTCCAAAACGTTCCCAGGCGTTCTCTGTGCTCCGTTCCTTGCACAAAGGGCTTTGTGCTTTAATGATAATACCTGTTTGCACCTCCTGGTGCACGTGTGCATGTATATGCACACACACACACACACACACACACACACACACACACACACACACACACACACACACACACACACACACACACACACACAGGCTACGCAGCATGCCACACAAAGATGTTGCTGCATACAGGTACAGTGCCACGGACATGACAAGTTCATAATTGTGATGCAATACATATATGTTGAAATTAAACAATTGCAGTTGGCCCTATAAGTAGCTACTATCTATTATGTTTTGGTTTTCAACCATTCAAAAATCCTCATCAGCGGATCCACCCCCGATGGATTCAATGCATTCACTAAATCCTGTCAACAGCCGCATCGCTCTCGTTTGCATTATAAGTTCGTGTTTATACACACGAACTGATGACGACACACATGATGACCACACACACACACACACACACACCACACACACACACACACACACACACACACACACACACACACACACACACACACACACACACACACAGAGAGAGAGAGAGAGGGGGGGGGAGAGAGGGAGAGAGGGAGGGGCGAGAGAGAGAGAGAGCGAGAGAGAGAGAGAGAGAGAGAGAGAGAGAGAGAGAGAGAGAGAGAGAGAGAGAGAGAGAGAGAGAGAGAGAGAGAGAGAGAGAGAGAGAGAGAGAGCGGGAGAGAGAGAGAGAGAGAGAGAGAGAGAGAGAGAGAGAGAGAGAGAGAGAGAGAGAGAGAGAGAGAGAGAGAGAGAGAGAGAGAGAGATTGCAAGTACAGTTACAGTTACCATATGCCAAGACAAGAAAACAGCTCAGAGTTTGGTAAGTAGTGCATCCATGTGGTTTGCTCACATCCATGTGTAGGGCGGGGTGCGTGTCTGCTGATCGCGACATCCGAGCCCTGCGATTGGCAGCCCGATTTCGCCGGCTGGCACTGCGAGTTCAAAATTACTCAATTTACTCACCTGGGTGGCGAAGGACCTGCGCGACCCACGAGGTTCCCGATGCAGAACTATGGTTCTACGGCCGAGCAATCCTGCGCTTTCAAGGGGGTTGCAGTTGATCACTTTCCCGAACTGTTCTCTTTATGTCGGCCATTGTTGAAACAACGCAAGGCCTGGATTCCATTCCAGGCCAAACGTTTTCGCACTTACCATCCCGTCCACCCCTTGGAAGGTCAGCGACCAGGTCAAATCAACAAGGGCGGAAAAGCGGCCCAGGTCGTAGTCCTTCTCCCAGTTCTAGCGGGGGACGGTTAGGAACAATGGCTGTGGGGACGAAGGGTCGCATTGCTCCTGGTCTGCAGCACAGATTGGCATGTTTAGCGGGTGAAACTCCAGCTGAATCTCCCGTATCCACTGTACCAAGAGGGAAAATGGATCAAGTAGAAGCTGAACGGCCCGCTGAGGGCCTAGGAGCATCACCATGCGTAGCTGTGATCACAACGGTACGCGCAACGGAAAGTAGTTCTTGCTTTGACGTGACGCCCCTATGTTTGTTACCTGAGCAGGTGCAGGTCCCAGAAAATGTTTGAAAACATAAAAAGTAAACACTAAAAAGAGGATTCTGGTTTGTGTGCAATGGTGCATTGATAAGCAAGTAGTTTGTGGGTTGTGGACACTCCCTGATGCCCATAATCAGACACCCAGATCTCCCTTCGCCGATCTTTCGTCCCGTCTTTGAAGAACAAGCTCTCTGGTGATTGCTCACTCCACGTGGGAACAACACGGCAACTACTCTAGTGATTGAGGGCATCTGCTATGTTGTACTGAGCAGTCTGAAGCCGTCCATTTGTTCTTTTCAAGAGGAGAATGTTTTCAGAAGAAAGAGAATTTGAATTCTGCTTGAGATAGCAAGAAAATCTATGAGTTTTCGGGTCAAGTTCTCGAGGGAATAGCTGTTCGCCGTCACTAGGGAGTTCAGTTTACTCGACTCAGAGTTTTTGCGTACTTTTGATTGACTTTACGAGGTTCAGATTGTTTCTTTATTGCGCTGTCACATTCAGGCTATAGCAATTTTCTCATTAAGTGTAATGCTTACTCAATCATCTAGAGTAGGTGGTTGTTTAACCACAGTTTTCCCAATTCCCGAACTTCTTAAGGGGCCTGCAGCCCAATGTTTCTAACTGCTTATTCGTGTCTGAAGTATCGAGATCGGTGGCCCTGATATAGGTAGGCTGTTCTTACTGTGCAAAAGTGAAGACCGCACTACGAGAAGAGAACATTCCATTTGAAGAAGTGGAGCTCTCAAGTAACTTAGAGCTCCTCCGGAAGATCAAAGAGACGACAGGCCGGCGCACTGTACCACAAGTGTTTGTCGGCGGCCAGCTTATTGGTGGTGCAGAGGAAACAATAGCATTGATGAAGGAGGGCGACTTTCAAATGGAAGTTCTCAAAGCTGGGAACACACTGCCATTGCCCCCAGACTTGCAACAAGCACTCTTACAAGCACGAGAGGAACAGCAGGTTTGCAGCTCTTCTTTGAGGAATCTTCCTGCTTATCTTGTCACTGGTCAACACCATGGCATTGTCCAGCTGGCACAACCTCAAAGTATTTATGGGTTTTCAGTCGACTTACAACATTATGATTGTTTATGTACACCTCAGAGAAAGTGGAGTTGTCAGTGTGCTGTTCCACACCAGGGGTCTAAGCCCATGTAGGAGTGGGCAATGATATTTGAAGGAAGGTTGCAATGGTTGGAAATGTCACAAAAGATTGTACAAGCTGTGAGCGTGGCACCTGCCAAGTGGTGGTGATTGTTTGAGCAGCAGCTGCTGTCAGGCTATGTGTTTTGTTAAAGAATGGGAGGATGTATTGTGTGTTGGGGAACCGGCATATCCTGACATGCGGCCTTCAGACTTCTGGAACAACCTGAAGGAACCTGCTTGGAGCATCAAGCAGGGGGAGAGGGAAAATTTCTATATCGGGAAACCCATATGTTCAAACACTATGTCCAAGAGGAGCTTTGCAATGATTTGCAGGTCCAATGTTTACCTGGACATTTCGTAGGCAGGACAGGGGGGAGGGGGGCCAAAAGTAATGAGTGAAGTCGTACCAGAGACTGATACAGAGTGCCACTTGATCAGGTCATCATTGAAGATGGACTCAAACCCATGAGTATGAGCGCCGAGGAGTATCAGAGATTGAAAGAAGTCGCAGAAGCAATGCGAGAGCCAGAATCAGGCATTCTGCGGCGAGAAAATAAGTTAGGGTAGGTTTTACACTTACCGACATGGTTTTACCCAAGGGTTTAATCAGTAGCTTGCGTGGATTGACTTGTAAGCCTCATCTTCCATCTGTGCTGGCCGAAGGTCCTCTTGAACCACTTACTTTCACGTTAGCGTGACTGATACGTCAAATGATAATGTGAAGGAGTTAACGGCTGGGTCCATGAATAAACAGTTCTTCTATGCGAGCCACATTCCACCTGATTGGTGTTGAGTTCAGTTGCATTGTGTGTACTCACTTTTCCGTGGAGCTCTTCTGGTGCGCATGAGTTGCAACATCCGGAGGCTGACACTAACGGTTTGGGTAATTCTCAGTTGGTGATTGTGCATGTACAACAGGTGGGTCACATACGAGAACAGTTTTACACAGGGAGATGCATGGCGATGGTTGATGGAGGAGGAATTTGTCACAACGCATGAGGAGGCAGATAATGTATGTCACGGAATTGGGAACGTTACTTAGGAAATGGCTGGTGGATCTGTCCCTCTTAACTTGATTACCACATATACAGTGACATGCAGCCAATATAGTCAACTTGCAATCTTGAGGTGCCACTAATGTCTGCATCCAGGTCTTTGTCTTCCCACCCCAAGCCCCCATGTCAACACAAATTTGCAAGCCACGATAGTGTATGCAAGGGGAATGAAAAACCCCCCCACTTTTTTCCAATATAAGTGGCCTGATGCAAATTGGTTCTGTCTGGCAATTTTAAGTAGAAGGCTTTGGTCTTTCCTTTGATGAGCGTTGAATGGTTTGGCAAAACCTTTACTTGCTGCTTTTGCGGGGCGAATTTCTGAAAATTTGTGTTTTGCAGACACTTACAAAATTAGTTCTGGCACATCTTGTAAGCCCTGCTGAAACGGAAGGAGATCCATCCCTGGGACCAGACATGGTGCTCCGATTAGTGGCTGAGGCCCCACCTCCGCGTTTAGGACATCCTTTGAACCGCCACTTTATGTGGGTGGGCCCAGCTCGGCCAGCAGCAGAGGTGAGAAGCTTTGAATGTGTACCTTTTCTGTACAGAGGCAATGCAGAAAGGGATGTCATTGCACAGGAAAATAGCATTTGCTTCCTGATCAATGCCAGGAGAGGGGGGAAGGGTGGGGAGACCGGTTAGTAGGATCTGCAATGCAGGGCGCAGATTACGCCGCCCTCGACGGTGAGAATGTGCCTTGCGGATTATGCTTCTTCCTTTCTGACTGCCGTGGGTTGTGCTTGGTTCAGACGGGTAGTCATTGGCCATAAAGTTTGTCATAGAAGCAGGGTGTAATCAATTACTGCAACCATGACCCATTGAAGAGAGCCAGTGTATTCTCCTTCGGTGGTCCATACCAAGGCCTGGGGGGACCAATATGGGTAGAGGAGGCTACCAGACGACATAGTGATGATTCTCAACGCGTTGGATCATGGTTGCAGTAATCCTTGTTTCTTGTGGGAATGCACCGCAGGTAGCAGAGGGGCTTCGGCAGAGAATTCTAGCCCTCTACAACACGTACTTGGCGCCGGATGGGAGGGGTGTGAATTACAAGAGACTTTCACAGGACCCAGCCTTTGCCGAGTATGTAAGTCCATGGGATCTGAAGCAGATTTTGATACCTCTTTCCCTTGTGTTTGGAATGCGGAGAAAATGTTGCTTGACGGCGTCTTCACGAGAGAAGAATAAGAATACATCCTCAGCAACTTTACTCCTTTCCAGCTATACCTATCCTAGGGCATGACATTATAGCCATGAGAGATGATGTCATTTAAGTGGAGCACAGTTTCTTGCCTTTCCCAATCGTCCTCTTTCAGGGCCTCGCAATGTGCATGCACTTATTGGGCAGTGGGCTTGGTATCCATGAGAGAGGGGTCAGAAAAGTGGCAAGGTTGTGGTGACAGTGGGCGGGAGAGTTGTGGCGGACAGGGTCAGAGAGGATGGGTAGTTCGTCCTGGGATTACACAATATATTATTAGGCAAGGAGGTGTGGTACAACTGCAGCTTTGATACATGGGCCTTGAAAGCAAGATACAGTAAACTGGATTGTAGCCCAATCGCAACCAGATGGCCAGGGACAATGTAGAATCAATGGTATGTCGTTGCCTGTTGAGGGGGATGTGTAAGATAGAACAAATGTAAAAGACTCTGGGTTGTCAGCAAGCTTATGGAGCATATGTGGTCAGCTCATTGCGTGCCTTGTAGGTGGATGCCACAGCCGAGCTTCAAAAGGTGGATGTTTCAGGATTGACAAGGGACGAGCGGATGGCTTTCTACATCAATACATATGTGGGTTGCCTCTCTTTTCTCTGAATAGTTTGAAGTATTATGCTACAGATGAGTTGCGCAATTGTGCCTTAAACACAGTCGTGTTGTTTTAGACACCTCCATTGCATGACCTGTACATTTCAAAATCTCTAACGCTGGGTGCTGGCTGTAGAATGCATTGGTCATTCATGGTCTAGCTGTATTTGGGCCAGCAGAGGGCACAATCCAAAGGTAAGCATTTATGAGCGCTGATATCTCGGACAGTTTCCATGATGAGAGTCAGGCTGCAAGGATGTATGCTTGATTTTGTGATGTGCGCCGCCAATTTTCTAGCGTCCCAATCTTCATATGTTTTAGCCCCTTGAACCTGAGAGTGTCTTGCAGATTGAGCTGGTTCAATGCTGTCAAGTATGACATCGCTGGAATGTCTTTCTCTGCCAATGACATTGAGCATGGCATTCTCCGTGGAAATCGCTCCAGTCCAGCATCCTTCGGGTCTCTACTGGGTTTTAAGGGAGGGCACTATTTCCGATCAGACGATCCACGTGTTTCTCAGGTAATTTCTGGTTTCCCGACAAATATGCAATGGATATGTTGGGGTCTATACGAAGTCACACTGCTGCTTTCAAACGAGGGGACTAATTCTCTTGATAGGGCCTTTCTGTTTTGGCTTGCTTGTAGAGGTTGCTTTTGGATAAGGATCATAAGAGCTGCATCTTCCGTTCTGTCTCTGCCTAACACTATCGCAAAGGCCATCAAATGGATGCTGTCCATTGACACCCGGTTCCTGCAGATTTGCCTCCCTATGGATCCTCGTATACACTTTTCACTTGTGTGTGGAGCAAAGTCATGTCCTCCGATCCGGGTTTACACCGCAGAGGGTTTAGAGGAAGGCCTTACAGCAGCAGCCTGTGCCTTCTGTGAAGGTGCGCCCTTAAAATAAGGCTAACTGCTTTAATCGGGAATCACATCTGGTGTGAGCAAATGTATTAGTAGGGAATCACATCTGTTGTGCGAGAGTAAGAGTGGGCATGGCACTGTGGACCACCATGATGGCTACTGCAGGTCATGGCGGTGGCTTTCGAATGCATCTGCTCTAAGAGGAAGGGGAGTTTTGAAGCACCATTACGGTCATTGTCTCGGGTCAGAGACAATGTCTGTGCATTATGCCTTGCATCTTGCAGGCCAAGATATGGAGGGTGGGAGCGTTGTTGTGAACACTGTTACACAAGGAGTGAGGGGAGGTGGGGGGGAGTGTGGAAACACCATTTTGGGGGAAAAGCAAGTGGATGGAGAGACCGTTTTGGAAAAAAGCTGGAATGAAGGGAGGAGAGGACAGGGGAGAGGCATATGCAGTCAAGTTCCGTTAGAGCTTCCAAGTCAACACCCTTTCATTTGCCAATTAATGTTTCTGCCTCTAAGGATCCCCTCTATCCACTTTTGTTGCTTTCTTCCCTTTTTCTTTGGGGTTGGGGAGGCGTTATCAGAGCTGTCATGTGTTTGCCATGTTGCAGGCCACCTTGAGACAAATGCATATTAGAAGAAACCCCGGAGTCACTCCACGGTGACTTGGAAGCGAAGTCGTAGGCCACGATTAATAAGTCGTAAGGGAATCTTTTGATAGATGGCGTTGTGTTGCGATGGCAGGAAACTGTTTAAGGGTGCTACGTATATAAGCATGCATTTTTTCGCAGTGGACAGGTATTGGCAATGGAAAAATGGTCGGAGTATGCAGGTGAGGTCGAGGTGGATTTGAAGGAGCGGGAGGTGGTTCTATCAAAAATTTTCAAATGGTATGACATTGACTTTGGACCGGCTGAGCAACTTCTCCCATGGCTTGTGCAGTACTTGCTACCTATGCAGCAGAAGCTCATGGTGCAGCTCATTGAGTCAGATGGGCCTATCCGTTTGACATATAAGGACTACGACTGGTCGTTGAATTCCACATGAAGTTGTGTGTTTCACCCTTAGTATGTCTCTGGACTCTGGGGTTATGAAGACACTCGCTTTTGTGTCGCTGCTTTGTAGCGAGTGACTTCATTTGTAAGAGCAGACCATTTTTTTATGTGCATGCGCATGCACATAGGCGATTTGCTGAGTGTGTACACGAGATACTACTTTGGGAGGAATTGGTGAGAGCATGCCCTAGTCGACTTTGCTGAGTGTGTACACGAGATACTACTTGGGAGGAAATGGTGAGAGCACAAAAATCATAGGAGACATGCGGAAAGGAGAGAAAAGAGATGTGATTGACAAGTGCGGCCGTTCATTGGAACTTTTTACTAAAACCAAACGTATCGCAGGCTTCAGGCGAAAAGCATCTATCATGAACTTTTATTTAACATTGAGAATTAAGGGGTTGACACATTTGTGAACCTGTGTCTTTGTTGAAGTTGGTGGAGTATTCTATATTAGAACTACAACCTCCCATGCCCTTGGGAGGTGCATGTTTTGCCAGTTGTGGTATGTTTAGCCTCTTTAACGGGCTCGTCGCTGAGACCAGACTTTTTTGTCTCCTGGTAATACCCTTCAGAATTAGATGTACTTAGTGCTCGCAATTATGCTGAAAGAGTTGGAAAGTCCTGTGTTAACTTAGCGTGAAAGGGCTTAATTCCGAATCAAACCTTTTTTCTTTGGAAAGGCATCGTAGTCTGGCTCAGTTTGGTGGCTCACTGTTAAGCGTATGTGGCTTGGGGAATTGTACATGTGCGCACAGGACGGTTTCACCATTTGCAAGCCCAAGCGGGGAACATGCATAGGTGTGCTCAATTGTCTGCACATCTTTGCCACATGGTTGGGTGGTAAGAATGAGCACCATGATCATCTATTGGGTAGGCAACATAAAGCAAAATACACATCGTCACTGCTGAGCTCGATAATGGTCGGGTATAGGTCCTTGCAACACTAGATAAAACCCTGCCGGACCAAGAGCAGTAGGCTGTAGGTGCAAGTTGCCTTGGAAGGCCGACTTCTGAGTTTTACTGACCTACGTGTCGCTATGCTTTCGTTGGTAGACATCAGCACAATGCCCTACTTAACGCTGGTTGAAGGATGAAAGCTTTTGGGCAGCTAGTGCTGCGTGACTGCAAAACCGCTGTTCTATTCACAAGTTCGTCATGTGGTAGTGCATATAGACCAGTTGGAGACAATGAAAATCAATGGTTTTAGCACAAACCTCACTGCCCAACGTGTGTCTGTCAACCGACATGCCAATTCCCGTCTATTGACCTGTAAGTGGCTGAGCCCATTAGTATGAAAGACCATTCAGTATGAATGCAATGCAACCCCAAATGCAGTGTTAGTTTTACTGGGCCTATTAAGTTGTGTCTAGACACACCTACAAGGTAACTTGCACGGACCAATTGGTCCTAAGCCATAGGCCCTACAATCCCAGGCTTTTAGCAGGCGAAGTGACACACACATGCACGCATGCCCGGACGCGCGCGCACGAACACACACACACACACACACACACACACACACACACACACACACACACATAGATCTCTCTCTCTCTCTCTCTCTCTCTCTCTCTCTCTCTCTCTCTCTCTCTCTCTCTCTCTCTCTTTCTCTCTCTCTCTCTCTCTCTCTCTCTCTCTCTCTCTCTCTCTCTCTCTCTCTCTCTCTCTCTCTCTCTCTCTCTCTCTCTCCTCCTCCTCCCCCCCCCCCCTTCGAAGGGAGAGTTCTATTTATGTTTTCTTCACCCTCTCTTCTCAATTCCAATCATTCCTTCCTGTTTCCTTTCCTCTCCAACCCCCCCCTCCTTTTTCTTCTCCTCTTCACCTTCGTTGTCGCATTTTGGTTCTTTCCCTCTCAAACCATGTTTTGCCCGGTATTATATATATATATATATATATATATATATATATATATATATATATATACACACACACACACACACACACACACACACACACACACACACACACACACACACACACACACACACACACACACACACCGTACCGGCGGTAATTATTGTACTATTCTGTTATTTTGTACATACGAAGAAGGCAAGATGAAAATTAAAAATAATAAATAATCGAAAAAATATAGGCGGTAATTATTGTACATATCAAAAAACGCCTTCCAGAATATTCTTAAGTGTTGTATAAAAAAATGAAAATAAAAATATAAATAAAAATATTATATTTTCATTTTCATTTTTTTGACCTGGCCATGGCCATGGCCATTCGGATGTCGACTCATGACTACTCGGCCAACGGGGGCCTGAGACTGATGTATTTCACTTTTACCTTAAAATGTAGAATATATCAGTCTCCAGCCAATTGCTCGGTGCCACTGGCACCCGACTGTCAGCACTCGAAATTATTGAATCAGCATGGTACCCCCGTACGAGTTTTGATAACCCCAATATGTGTTATGATGGTACATGTGAACCGTACCTTCAAAATGGCTGTTCATTGCGCGGGGTACCCGCGTACCCTGGAAGGCTCGCAAGAAACGTGCAGGTGCACCAACTGGCGTCTACGCAAGTTGGACGTCCGCACTACCAACTTGGCAGTGCCAAGCCGAATCCCCGTACGTGATCTGCAGACTGGCCCACCTGCAGGGCCCAGTCTGTAAGAAAGGGCTGATCCCTGCCATAGTGGGAGCGACGCGGTTGTGGCGTATGGGGCCACAAGAGCTGTGGAATAGTTCCGAACGCCCCCACATGGCGTGGTGGGGCCACACGTGTGCACCGGTTGGCCCGCTCCACTAGTTCGCTGCGACATGCTTGCGGGCCACACACCCACACCGCCTCCCTCCCCACTCTTCCATCCCTTTACATCTGAGGAGCTCTGTAGGTCCTGGCCCAGGAACTTTGGAGAAAGGTAATGAACATCTTATGTCGGGAGAAAGGCGCCCAACACACCCCAATTAGATGATAACTTCCCAGGGCCCAAGAACTGAGGGAAAGACCGGGACGTCGACGTCCGTCTCAGCATGCATGTAACGCCGGCTCTACTGCCAGCTGCCTTGGCACATCAACAACTCTCTCCTGAACTTCTTCCACCAGGTCCCCCACATCATCATCAGACACAAACAGACCCTGTACATCCGTCTCTCTGTGCTCTCCCTCTGGTGAGGCCACTGGATACCCAAGCTCGTCTTCTACGAACCTCACATCCTTGCTCACAACAACTTTCCTTTCACGAGCACCCTGTACGCCTTGGACCCTTGTGCGTACCCTACGAACATGCCACCAACAGAGCGGGGGCCCAACGCTGTCAAATGCCGCTCAAGCAGCCTAACATATGCAAGACAACCCCACATTCTGAAGTACTTGCACGTCGGTTTCCTTCCGTAAAACAGCTAATTAGGACATGCATTCTTGCCCCTTACTGCACTGAAGTTTAACAAATAAACACTTGTGCGAACTGCTTCAGGCCACAGCTCAGGCCCTGCTTCTGCATCAAAAAGCCCTCACTCTTTCCTTGATCACTCTGTTAATTCTCTCCACCTTTTCATTCTGCTCGGGCGTATAAGGAGCGCTAGTCTGATGCGTTATCCCTTTACGTGAGAAAAACTGAGACAGGTCACTGTTTAGAAATTCAGTTCCCCTATCAGTCCTCACCGTACCCACTTTACATTTGGTGGATATTTCCCATTTCAGAAGGATTTCTTGGACAAGCTGGCCTATTTCAGCCTTGGAGCTGAACGATCGAGCTTCACACTTGTGCGAGGAGTCGCCTAGCAAGTACCGATCTCCACCCAGGCCAACAACCGGCATCTCCCCCAAGACGTCCACGTGGACAAGCTGCAGTCTCTCAGTAGACTCTACATATAGAGCCGTGGAGGTACAGCCGTGGAGGTAGGCACTGGAGTCTTACTCTGCTTTCCCCGAATGCACGCATCACAATGAGTAACCACTTTCGCAATCTCTGCAGTGCTGCCCTTCAGATCATTCAGAAAATCATCTCTCATCATCCTTGACATGCACACAATGCCCGGGTGACCCAACCTTCTGTGCCATATCTCTGTTTCGTCTTTAGTTCTGACCAAAGAAGCTGTTGCCCCTCCCCAAGCGCACAATCGCTGATTACTTGAGAGGAAATACAGCCGCCCTTTCGACACAATGTCACACTCAAATCCACTCTTCTCTGCCGAAACATGAACATATTCGCCCTTTCCATTGACAGAAAATTTGCATCCATCATTCACAGCAGCAGACACAGAGAACAAATTATCTGTGGCCGTTGGAACATACTCAACTTGTGTCAGTAGTATGCTCCCAACACCTTTCCTTGTGCCTTTCTCACTGCACTTCCATCACTGGCAGCCAAACACAACAGCTTTGCAACATCATATGCTACCACATGACATAAGACGAATGTCATTGCAAATATGGTTAGTGGCTCCTGTGTCCACCAACCACTGGCCTTCTACACCATCATGCATACCTGCAGTGGCCATGCCTGCACGAGTTCCTTGTGGGTTACCTCCTTGTTTTGCCAGCGCTGGACAATCAGCTTTCTGTGCCCAACTTGA
>KV908456.1:270485-287985 GCA_002005505.1 Botryococcus braunii
ATGGCCTATGGAAGATCATCGACATAAACAATAAAACACAGATTACCATCAGGGTCCTGATGTATACCCCAGCGTCGCTCTTGCACACACTATACCCCATCACGCTCAACTTGTCGCTCAAGGTCTTGTGCCAAGCCCGTGGGGCTTGCTTAAGACCGTAGAGTGCCTTTCCTGAGCTTGCACACAACTCTCGTGTTGCCATTCTCAAATCCTGGTGGTTGGGTCACATAGACCTCTTCCTCCAACTCCCCATTGAGAAAAGCTGTCTTGATATCCACTTGGTGGATCTCAAGATTTTGTGTGGCAGCCACTGCCAGCACAGCTCTCCTAGCACCATAGCTGCTGGTAGGTGCAAAAACCTCACCAACATCTATACCAGGAATCTGTCTGCAACCCTGGGCAACCAATCTTGCTTTAAACCGAGTGACATTCCCATGTGCATCGTTTTTTGTAGAAAAAATCCAATGAACAGGGATAACTTTCTGCCCATGGGGTCTTTCCACATACTGCATAACCTCATGGGTGTCTAAAGACTCCATCTCCTCTTGCATTGCCTGCTGCCAAAACTCCCACTGAGGTGAGCGCTGGGCTTCCCTCAAGTTTGAGGGCACGTGAACTTTTCCCAACGTGACAGAAGGTACACTCTGTACCTTATGCTGTGGTGCAGCAGGGCTGTCATCTTACTGGTGCTGTTCCCTTCTCTCTCTCTCTCTCCTGGTTGCCAGAATAAGGTACATTATGTACCTTATGCTGGGACTGGGCAGTACTGCCGGGATTATCTGATTCCTTCTCAAGTCTCTCTCTCTCTCCTTGACTACTGGACTCATGTGCAGCACCCTTACATTCTCGCACCTTCCGCAATGCAGAGGGGAGCAGCAGCTCTCTCTCTCTCCTGGACTCACACTTGGGCACACTACCCAGACTTGCCTGAGCTGCGCCTACAATGTCAGCCTGCACACCATAAGCATGACTAGCCAGTGACTGGGATTGGGCACCAGCTTCCCCTACTGCTGGCATGTCTAACCCACTACTCTCATCTCTTACATCTGCACCGAACATAGCCTCGACTGTCTCAACCTGCCCCTGCATATCAGGGAGACCAACCATGTTTGGCTCACTCATAATTGCCTGACCTGGGTCAGGGGCATGCAATGGGATGTCATAATGCTCTCTCCTAGCCACGCGCTGTACATAACGCTGCTCCCTTGTAAGGGTGGTCCCTGGAGGAAGGGGAATTTGTGACTTCCCCTGCATTCGCAACCCCTCTTGTACCTTCTGCATTTTTTCTACCTGGGATTGAGTTTCTACACCCCCCCTGGCCAGATTCTGCATATGCTCAAGCACCGACCACGAGTACTGAGATGGTTCTGGGGTCCCAACAGTAGAATCCAGGCTGGTGGGGGTTCCTTGGTCATGTGCTGCTATGGTCCCGTCTCCAGACTGATCCCCAGCACAAAGTCCAGAGGTCCCAGGAGCCCCAGTGGAAAGCGTCTCCACTCCATGGTCATCCTCCTCATCCCAGAACGTGGGTGGAGCAGCAGAGGGAATTGCTTGAGGCGTTGCCAGATTCTCACTGCCAAGGGGGGGTGATATCCTAGAATCATAGACAGACCCAGGCTGGACCTTTGATAGACCCACTCTCTCAGCCCCCCTCAAGTGCTCGATAAAGCTGACGTCCCTACTCTCCTTCCACACTCCATTCCCCACGTACACACGATACGCTTTAGACTGGGGACAATAACCAGTAAACATCCCAGGGATGGTCTTGGGCCCAAAAACAGACCTTTGGCCACTGGGAATGTGCACATGGGCTACACAGCCAAACGTGCGCAGCACAGACACATCAGGTTTGACACCAAAGAATAATTCCATGGGGGTCAGGGACCTGCCTGAAGTAGGACCCACATTGTAGAGGAGGGTAGCTGTCTCAAGCGCCTCCTTCCAAAGGGAAGGGTCTGCTGCAGCATGGACCAACAGAGTCCTTGTTCGCTCCTTCAGGGTCCTATTCATCCTCTCCGCCACCCCATTCTGCTGAGGCGTGTAGGGCGCTGAGGACTCCATCTTAGTGCCCTGCTGAGCACAAAACTCTTTAAATTGCTGGTTCAGGAACTCTGAACCCCTGTCAGTCCTCACACACTTCACAACCGTGCCTCGTTGGGTCTGCCAAAAACGGAGCAGGTCTATCACAGCCTTTGGGATGCAATCCTTTGACTTCACAGGCAGGGAGGCAACTTGGTGTGAACTTTCATCCACTACAGTGACCCAATATCGTTCACCTGTGATGGCAGGAGGTGATATGGGACCCACAGTATCCACATGGACTCTATCGAGTGGGTTATGTGCAGGCCTGGAAGATACAGGGAAAGGAGGTCTGGAGTGTTTCCCTTGTATACACGATTCACAGTGCTTGGGGCACTCAGAGCAGGGAGCAAGGGAGATATTGATTCCTGTAACCAGATCTTCCTTGGAGAACCTCTGCATGCTGCTGGCACCAGGATGACCTAACCTAGCATGCCACAGAGATCTCTCGCTACACACGTGTCCTTTCCTAAGATGAGACGCCTCAGCCATGTGATCAATATGTCTGCAGCCAACTTGCTGCCCTCTGACAGGACTAACAAACTCCAAAAAAAACAGACCTCGTGCGCGGGTGATATCTCCACACCACCCTTCAGGTCCCTTCATGGCTGTGTAACCACCTGCAGTGTCAGTCAGGAAAGATGCTCCATCCTGAATTGCACCAGTGACTGAAATGAGGTTGGTATGCGCAGAAGGAACACACTGCACATTGTGCAGCCATAATACTTCGTGCCTTGCATTCACAAGGCATACAGACCCAGATGCAATGATTCCTCCCTTGGCGTCTGAGGTTGCCAAGTGCAGAGGAAGAGGCTGTCCATGCATAACTGGATTATGGAGCAATGAGAGATCATTGACTATATGCACAGAGGCACCACTATCTATTAACCAAGATGTGCTGCTAGCTCCATGCGAAGTTGGGGCAAGCACATTGAGAGAGATAAACATCGCCTCACCAGAAGGAGGGGGTGGAGGTGGTAAATGCCACCCCGGAAACGTGTGTTGACTTGTTGGATAGTTATATGCTGAAGGTGGTCCAGGGCTGGAAGGGATGAAGGCGGGCCACCCCGGCCAGATCCATGGTCCCACCAGGCTTGAGGAGACGACTGTGGGCCTCCCTGGCCCCAGTAAGCTACAGGCCCAACGCTTGCCGCTTGCATGTTTTGATGCAGAGCCTGCAGCTGCCTGAGCGGTCCGCAGTCAGTCATGAAGTGGCCCTTTGCCTTGCAGAAGTGGCATGTAAGCTCCTCTCTGGGCCTTCTTGCCCTGCCAGGTCCACGCCCCCTGCCACCAAAAGTAGTTGCAGAGGGGCTAGCGGGAGGCTGTTCGTTTGCTGGTAGAGCTGCTCCAACTCCCGGTACTGCTCCCACTCCTGGTGCAGCTCCAGCGCTTGATGACGCTCTAGCTACCCCCCCAGAGGGACCAGCCACTGCTGCAGCTGCCATGGCCTGAGGTGTTCCCTCTGCAGGTGGGTCCTTGTACCCACGGCTGGCTGCGGCGCGCAGGATTCTTTGAATCAGCTCCAATGGCGGCTTGTCGGTTGCCATAACCTCTAGGGACTCGAGCCTCAGCACAGGAGGGAGGCCCTTCACCATCAGCTCCCCAACATTGTGGTCCAAGAGGATGAACGCGTTGTTTCTGAGACTTGTGGCCAGATCCATCATTCTGTAGAGGTAGACCTTGAGTGTCTCCCCTGTCTTAATGCCCTGCTCCATTTCCTTGTACCACTCAAGGTTGATGTCTTGGTTGCTCCCTCCAGTGTGACTGTTCTTCACCCACTTGATGAAGTCGAACGCTGCTTTGTGGCATGAGATCTGAGAATGCCAGATGACTGGAACTGACTGGATCAGCCACTGCTTGATGGCTGAGTTCTCCACCGACCCTGGCATTGGCCTCTCCAAAGCTGCTCTGACCCCCTTGGTGTTTGCGCACGCCTCCAAAGCTTCATACCAAAATTCAAAATTGCGCCCTCCATCATCAAGCATGACGGTCATCTTTGGATTAGAGGTATTGGGGATGTAGGCTGCCTTGTCAATCTCCACCTTTGGTTCTGCAGTGGCTGATTGTGTCCCGGTCATAGACTGCCCTGGAGTGGCCCCACTGACTTCTCCAGGTTGAGACATTGCTGTTTCACTGCTACTTTCCTTTTCTTTGCCCCTTTTTGTCATACTATTGTCACTTCACCAGCCAAACTTACTCATAAACTTCTGGAATGCAGCAATACCCTACAATTCCCTCCATGTCATGGAAATTTACTAGCCAGTCTTGCACAGTAGTAGCAGACATGTTCCCCTCAGAAGTTTGCGCCGGAGTCCGGCCCGACTCACTCAGTGCTTCTAGACAACGTCGATGAATGATAAAGCACAGCTAAAACTTCAATTATGAATTTCCCAGAAAGGTAAACTGTGAGTAAGATAATGGTCCTGGTACACTCGAGTTCCCTTGCGCCGCTGTGCCATGCTCGAGCTCCTTTGTTGACGCTTACGTCTGACCCATCCGTTGACGACCTTCACTCCTGCCTTTACTTGGCTCAGCTGGAAGGGCGTGGGCCCATAACCTGTGAAAGGTTATGGGCAATCGGCTTTCCCTGTACAAAGCAGACAGGTCGTCAATAGACGAAGTTACTCCAGCTACAGTCCGTACGACTGTCTGCTGAGTGTCACACACAACTGTTGGACAAGACTAGCATCTGGTCATGCCCAGCATCTTTCACAACCAGTTGGTATTCACTCCGGTGGGGCAGCCTTAAGAGTTCATCCGACAAACGTGTGATCTAGATAGGATTGTACCTTATGTTCGAAAACGTCCAGAATCTGCCGTGTCTCAAGGTACCTTATGTTCTCAATGGACCCATATCCTAATAGTGCACACATGAAGATCACTTAAAGCACAAGGCATTCAATAATAATGTTCAGAACTCAACATGAATCAGAGAGAGCACCCATACTTACGTACGTGTATACATCCGCACATGCAGATCCGTACCTCATGTTCTCTCTCAATACACAACACATCCGCTACAACGGAGCCCACACAGCACCGATTTACGTGAAATTTCGTGAACACGATCTCGATAGCAATTATAGTTTCTCTCAGGTTTAATCGGTAAAAGCTATCATGCTCAAGACGCTGCGGCTTTTGGTTTGGGAGGGCCTGCAGCTGCTTTCTTCCCCGAGGCTCGTACTACAGGCGACGTGGCACCGTCTTTCAGGGCGGACTGGGAAGAGTTTATGCCAGCTCGGCAGTCACGTGTACTGATGTACTATCACGTGCTGGACTTTCAGATCAATTCGCCGATTCCGGACAAAATGGCACACGATTTACGGCAAATGACGGTCCGGGTGGGAGTGACTTGTTTAGGGGGGTGTTGGTAGGAAAAAGGAAGGTGGGGCCGAGAGCCCTAAACTCCCACCCCGACACTCCCGGCAGTGTGACCCCATGGGTGTGACCTATTTCCCTCCCCGCGGTATATAGCATGACTAACAAGGAATACCCTGGAAACCAAGAAAGAGCAGGTCACATTGGGCCCAGACCTACGGTTACCAACCACCCCCCCCCCCCCCCAAAGGAGGTCTCTACTGGCTAGCGCACCGCCGAATCGGCCGTGCCGCTTCGTTATTGCTACGCCGCTAAGCCAGATTGTAAGCTACTTCTGACGCGATATGAGAACCAGAAGTGCAACAGTATTTGTAAACAGTCATTGTTTAACAAATTTTGCAACTTGAAAGTTACAGTGAGTTGGGATTTACCCCTGCAGTCGCAATTCACCTTGATCGTATTCCAGGGGTCTACTGCTAATCTTCATGTAAATAAAGTTTCTTTGCATCATCTTGTCATGCATATGTGATTTAATTTTGTACTTGTTGGGAGGAGATAATGCGTCTCCAGAGAAGTTTGCGAATTCACGAAGCGCATGAAGACGCTATATGGACTGTAGCCTGGATCCCCAACAGCCCAAATCTTATATCTGGATCGGTTGATGAGAATGTGAAGTTTTGGGATGCTGCTGGTCGAGAAGATCAGGAACCTGGGCACACGTACACAGGTATCGCACAACTGCTACTGGTTTGCAATTGGTACCCCTCCGTTAGATCTCAGGGTGTCAGCTCTGTGCCGCGCTTTCCACGTAAAATTGAATCTAAGAATTAATTATGTATTTGTTTTCAGCCCTTAATATGTTCTTACAAATGGACGAAGTGTGGTTGTGGAATACTCTCAGTATTTGGGTGCTTTAATGAATGCCTGAATGGCAACAAAGTCTTCTTACTCATTTAATATTATGCTAGCATATCAGGTATCTGTCCAAAGCTTTTGTGATCCTCGACTAGTAGGCACAAGACACAAGTAAGTGAAAGACACCGAGCAATTATCGGAAACACAAACCACAATAGCAATCCTCAGCGGTTTTGGGGACGTTCCAGGCCACTCTTTGGGGGTGGTATCTTTGACTGTGGATTCAACCGGAGAGCATGCTGCATCCAGTGCATTGGACAGCTTCATTCGAGTATGGAACTTGAAGGTAAAGTTGAGGGAATTTATGCATTATTATAAATCCATTGATGGAGCAGATAGTGCCTTACAAGGGACACGGTTTCTCATGGAGCGAATGCTTTGTTTTGGCTGTAATGTATTTGCAAATTAGGCATCATGCTGCAGTTTAACAACCAATTCAGAACGCAGCATGAGCAGAAGCAATGCAGCAAATCAGGGTGCTTTCCCTCTAGATACAAGGTGCGGGAAGTCACATGCAATGACGATGGTGTCCCGTTGCAGGATACATCAACTCTGGCAGTCATTGAGACTCCTCCGTCTGAGACTTGGCAGTTAGCATTTAATCCCACTTCAGACGAACTTCTCCTAGCTGCTGCAGGAGGCAGTGGAAACAAAGTAGTGGTTTGGGCTCCCGAGGAGCAAGTCGGGCGTCAAGAGCTTCCTCTTCCAGAGGTCACATCTGCTCCAAATCTCCCCTACTCCCCTCTGTGTGACGCTTTCCCTTCTGCAGCTTTTTTCCCCCTTAGCAAAGGGCACTGTGGGAGCGCGGTTAGAAAGCCTGAATTTGCCTGGAATATATTTTTAGGCGTGGCATGCATGGTTCAAGCGTGGGTGAGTTGCTGAAACGACAGTGTTGGGGACTTTAGCCCTAGGTTCACCCATGGCATGGTATAATTGACTAGAAAGTTTGAAATTGTGTAGATTGGTGCGCCCTTGAGAAGTAGTTCGAGGGTTCCTCTCCAGGAGCCTGTGAGCAGGTGATCACCTTGGTGCTGAAGGGGACAGTATGCCAACAGGTTCGTATATTTCTGTCTAGGCTGTTTGCCTAGGCACCAGTCCTCTCTCCCACTCTTTCTACCCTAATTTTACGAGAGGTTTGTATTGTGGAGGGATGGGGTAGATTAATTGCGCGCGCGTGCGTGTGTGTGTGTGTGTGTGTGTGTGTGTGTGTGTGTGTGTGTGTGTGTGTGTGTGTGTGCACGTGCGAAGTGGAGGGCAGACATACGGACAGACACACACACACACACACACACACACACACACACACACACACAGACACACACACACACACACACACCACACACACACACACACACACACACACACACAGAGAGAGAGAGAGAGAGAGAGAGAGAGAGAGAGAGAGAGAGAGAGAGAGAGAGAGAGAGAGAGAGAGAGAGAGAGAGAGAGAGAGAGAGAGAGAGAGAGAGAGAGAGAAGGGGGGTGGGAGGACCAGGGGGGAGAGAGGGGGGTGAGAGATGGGGAGGAAGGGGGGAGAGGGAGGGAGGGAGGGGGAGAGAGAGAGAGGGAGGGAGAGAGAGAGAGAGAGAGAGAGAGAGAGAGAGGAGAGAGAGAGAGAGAGAGAGAGAGAGAGAGAGAGAGAGAGAGAGAGAGAGAGAGAGAGAAGGGGGTTTCAAGAGTGGGTGTAGTGAGGGTGTGTTCCTCTTCAGCACATGTGCTCGGTTCTTATTGCAAGAAGTTGCATTTCTCCTCCACAAGTGGCACAAATAACCATCAATGGAAGGTTTCTTCGCGGGCCTTGACATGCAACCCACAATAACATGGTGATGAAATGTGCGCAGACTGAGGACAAGTCAAAAAAGGACAAATTTGTGCTGAGTGTGGCCTACTCTTCTGATGGTACAAAGCTGGCTTGTGGCTGCATGGATGGTACGGTTGCTATCTTCGATGTAGTGACGGGGTCTCTTCTCAATACCTGCGCCGGGCACTTCAAGCCTGTCCGCTCTCTGGCTTTCACGCCTGGTGCGCCCTTATTTAGCGCCGTCTACTATTCACTTGCGATGTTAAAGTTAGCAAACCATATTGAAAGAGATTTACAAGTCATCTGCGTGCACATTTGCGGGAGAGTCCTGAGGCGCTGTGTGTTCCTACAGAGTAGGTGGAATCCTGCACTGTTTCGTATCTTTTTTCCCCCATCTCTCCCCCTCCCCCCCCTCTCTCTCCCTCACCCCCCTCCCTTTCTTACTCCCTCTTCATTGCCCCCTCCTCTCTCTCTCTCTTCTCTCCCTGCTTGTGTGTGTGTGTGTGTGTGTGTTGTGTGTGTGTGTGTGTGTGTGTGTGCATGCGTGCGCGTGCGCGCGCGCGTGTGTGTGTGTGTGTGTGTGTGTGTGTGTGTGTGTGTGTGTGTGTGCATTTGCGCGCACGCAGGCCCGTGTCACACACTTGCACATACATACTCTGCGCAGCATTTTGGGGCCCGGCCCGTGCACATCGGAATTGTGAGCCCTGAGCTGCGAGAAAATGCGTGCAGATGGACAGCTTCTGCTTACAGCCTGTGATGACATGCACGCTCACATGTACGACGTAGAAAACGGCGCTCTTGTGGAGGCTTTCTCAGGTTTGTTCGCCGCCCCCTCCTGTCTCCCCCCCCCTCTCTCTCTCTCTCTTTCTCTCTCTCTCTCTCTCTCTCTCTCTCTCTCTCTCTCTCTCTCTCTCTCTCTCTCTCTCTCTCCCCCTCTCTCTCTCTCTCTCTCTCCCTCACCCTCTCACACACACTCTCTTGCCTCCCTGCCCGCACGCGCGCGCGCACGCACACACACACACACACACATACACACACACACACACACACACACACACACACACACACACACACACACACCCTTAAAGCCATAATTAGGAAGCCCAGGTTCGACCACCGACCTGTTTGTGTCATTTGCTGGGTAATGAGAGTTGGAGGCAACCCTCCATCAACCTACAAAATTTGGGGCTTGCACATGTGGGAAGAATCGAATGTGGTGGTGCCTCACTTTGCAGTGGAGGCTTCTGGTGTGGACGAAGCTAGGTGTTGATAGTGGCCTCCACCACCTGCTTTTAGAAATTGGTTGGGGAGGACTGCACGGTTATTTATGCTATTCACTGATATCAATGTTTGAACTCTGAGAACATCTGGACCGGGCTTCTACAGTGTTTGACGGATGTCTGGCACATGAAGACGAAACCTCGAGTTCGTTGTGTGTATGGACTGGGGTTGTGCAGTCCTCAGGGGGGCAAAGTTTTTTTTTGCCCCGCCCGGGCGGGGGGGGGGGGGGCAAGGTGACATCACGCTGGACTTGGGTTCAAATGACGTGTGCGCCTGGAGGGCTGCCAGCACCGGGGGGCTGGCCCGTGGTGGTGACTGGGGGCAGCGTGGCCCCATGCTTACGAAGTATTGAAAGTGTTTTGAATGTTTTGAGGAGGGCGGGGACGGGAATTTGCAGGACAACATTTAGGAATGCTACGCAGGACCGCTTGACCCATGATAGCAATAGATGCATGGACACTAGACAGAGTCAGTCGTAGGGATGAGCCACACACAGCGCTATGGGGCTTCCGAGTGAGTTTGCTTTGCGGATGTGCAGGGCACGAGTCCTGGGTGCTGACGGTGGCGGCGCGCCCCACGGGAGATGTATTTGCGACCGGGTCGAGCGATTCCATGGTGAAGCTCTGGGACATTCACACTCGCACCTGTGTGCAAACGATGAAGGAGCACGGGGACCAGGTAGGCTGTCCCCCTCTCTTTGAAGCGAGCCTCTGCTGCTGAGGGTGTGGGTGGTTCAGGAGCGTTTTGTGTTTGTATTCGGTGTAGCCTAAGCTCGCTTGGTCCCTCCTTCAAAACGCTGCTGGGCTGGCATTAAATTGTTGCCCTGTAAGGCGTTTGCTTTGTGAGGCCCGCCATCCCTTCATCTCCTCCTGGGGTTTTTATTCGAGGAAACGGAGGAGGGGAGGGTGTATTAATCAGGTTCTGGTGTTGTTCTTGGCTGCCTGTTGGGAAGTGTTTCAATGAGAAAAGGGTGGGGGGGAGAGAGGGAGGGGGGGCCGCCCCCGGGGGGGGGGGGGTGGGGGAGGGTGGGAGGGGGGGAGGGGAAGGGGAGGGGGAGGAAAGGGAAGGTGGCGGTGGAGGGGGGAGGGAGGGAGGGAGGGAGGTGCTGTGGGACTGTAGAAGGTCAACGACGGGGTTACATCACAGATGGCAGGTTATTGCTTGCTTGCGTGCTCTTGTCCAACCTGCTCATGCATTTCTCCGTCAGTGCAGGTTGTGCAATGCGGCAATCACACAATGTTGTCCTGTGCAGGTATGGGGAGTTGCGTGGCAGAGCGACGGCGGACGCTTGTGTTCGGTCTCAGACGACAAGAACATTGTCACATATAATGCGGAGGGCTGATCACGCTGAAAGTTTATTACTCAGGCACAGGAGCGCCCCTGAGGGCTCTGGGTCATCAGCACTTGGGGAACTGTGTTGTCGGTTTCCTTCACACAACCACAGTGGATCCAGTTCAGAAAGCGTGACCCAGTCGCAGAGGTCTGAAGAACTGGCCAACTGTGGTGGGTTGCCCTTGATCGCCGAGGACGGAGCAATGGAGCGTGCTCTTTTACTTGGAACACTGGCTGGTTATAGAAAGCTTAGTATGGTGTGGGTGGATGTGTGTGTTTGCAGTATACAGTGTACGTTCCAACATTACGTGTACGTACCAACATTACGTGTACGTACCACACTACCAACACTACAAAGTAGCAGAGCGTACTAGCCGGGGAGTCTGGTCCGCCTGTGTGTTTCCTCTGAGCCTCTGGGTTATGCTGGGTGAAAAGAAGGTTATTGTATCCAGGTGGGAACAGGGTGTACTTCTGATTTCTTACATAACCTTTCTCTCCGCGTGAGCCGGGTCATGCACACTTAACATTTGTTCTTATACCAAGTACCCTAGTGCAGGGTTATCTGCTTGAGGTAGGGACATTATCAACATGTGTGAATAACATCAGAATCTCTGCACAATGTCTTGATGCAGAGTACTCATGGGAATATATGTTACGGGACATGGACATTGATGCTGGATGTCATTTAGGTAAGAAACAAGGTGTCTGAACCTTAACCTGTCCCTGTGTGAACCCCTTGACTCCAAACAGGGTGCTCCTCCATTCCAGGCTCTCCATGTTGTTGTCCTAACGGGATTTTGATGGCTGTTCATGGTTTCGTGCATGTCACAAGTCTTTCAAGGGGCTGCCCACAATGCACATCAGGTAGAAGTTGAACGTGCCCATGCCCCCCCTTCCATACTAAGCAAATCAGTGGATGCCCTCTCAATTGTTTGTGGTGATTTTAACAATGAGGTTTATTCAATGAGGTCGTGCTGCAAGCAAGATTCAACCATTCTGTCTCAGGAAAGGACTTGTAGAGAAACATCAGATATCCCTGGTTCTGCAGTACAGGAGCTCACGCTCGTCGGCTTGATGGCAAGACAACGACAGTGATGGAAGTCAACTATAAGACGACTCGCTCCGCGTGACATCATTCACTGACATTCGATCGAGGCAGCGCCGAAGCTAAAAGCAGCAATGCAGAAAGAAGAGTGATGTTTACGATTTGGCTCAGATCGAGTCTTGCTAAGTCAAGAAGCTTTGGGAATGTTAATCAAGCTAGGTCTGGCTCGGCTCGATTTAAGTTATTCGTCCCTTGGAGGTTAATCTAGCTATACACTACCGCCCAGATCCTCGGACGATCCGCGGCATGGGAACCATGAAATGGCTGGCAGCGACTCCCACCCAGATTTAAGTTAGTTTGGTTCTAATTACGAAGTTGGTGCCAGGATTTGAGCGTCTGGTCATTACCCTCTTATCGCTCCCAATCCTCAAAGGTCCAAAGAAAGGCTTGAACCTACAAGTATACAGCAGTGATGAGGGACAGCAGAAATGCCAATCTTCACGAAAATCATGTGTGGCCCACTCGCTGATTGGGCAAGGTATGGTGCAAAAGCCAATTACCGCTGCGGTGGGTAATGAGAAGACGGACTTTTGAATTCGAAGGCACCTGAGACGCGGTGTACATCAGGCCCTGTAGGGTACATGCTGTACAGCCTACGTACCACATGGAACAAGGTGTGTCTTTTGCAGTTAATGCAAAGAGTTAACTTCAACCCTACTTTATTTCACTTCTGGGCAGGGACGGGAAACGCTATACACATTGGTGTTGAGAAGGAGGTCAGAGACGCCTTCCTTCAGCACGATCTTTGTGCAGCTCTCGTAGCAGACGTGTTGTACCATGTGAAGGGCAGTTTGTGAGGGCTGATTTTAGCTTTCGATGGTAAAAGGAGGAGGCGTTCTCGGTAAGACCTTCAGTGCCCACTGCTTGCTAGATTGTGTGCGGCTATGAGTAGACGGTGGGTGTGCTGATTTTCATCATGTGCATGGAGAGACAAGTCATCAGTTTCTATTTCGATTTCATCTGGATGGTAGTTCAGTCGAAATGAATGTTTTTATTTGATTGGCTGGTGCTGTTACTCGCTCCCGGTTACGCTTCAACACGACGTCAAAGAATCTCGAACGAACTGCTGAACAGTGCAGACGTTCAATTCCTGCAACCGATGGGGGTTTCAAGATGTCCAGGGAAGTCGGCAGTGCTCCAATCTGCACGGTCGTGTCCACATCTTTTGAAGTTTGTGTATGTGGTCTGGCCCTATTGCGATGTCTTTCAGGGTGCCTGACATTGTTTATTTCAGAATAAAGCGACTGTTTTGAAAGGATTGGAATATTCCACAGGAGCTTTGCTGGGAGCTGGGGGCACTGCAGCCTACTACAACGGTATCGATGTCACTGCAGCTCTTCGGGGGATCCTTAACGCACAGCCAACCTTGCCGGCATGGAATCTTGGTCAAAACACAGATCTTGATCAATTAAGGCGGTTGGTGAGTTTGCTATCAAATTTCTGCACAATTTCAGCAGTACTGTTACAAACCCTTTAAGTGCTCCCTCAGGAATATGGGCTAGAATAGAGGCGAGCCGGTCCTGCGCCAAAATTTTAAACTTTCAATACTCTTGGATGCAAAGCCGTGTGCAACACACTTGTTGTTTTACCTTGTGGAAGTACCAGGATGCCAACCGCCAGTAATATGAGGGGCATGCCAGTTTCTGCTTGTGTGACCAATCTCATGCAGAGCCCACTGAAAGACAGAATTCTGTTAGGACCGAGGTAATGCATGGGAGCCCTTTTTAAAACTCGAACATTGCGTTAGTTACAACCTTTGCAATCATTAAGTCTCCAAGGAATTAAAGGGCAAGTCTTCACTGGCAATCCATACATGGAGATAGAGTTTAAGTTAAGGATCAATAAGGTTATAATAGACTTGTTCAATAAAGGATCAATAAGATTATAATAGACTTGTTCAGTAGAGGATCAATAAGGCACTATTTAGCCTTCAGTGCACTACACTGGGGGTGTGGGCAGCAAATTAACAAGATTGTCAAACAAGACAAGAACTTATGAACCTGTGGATTTACTGGTTTTATTACATCGTGGCGAAACCTGGTCAGTATCAGAAGTGTACAGACCTTGTACCAGACCTTGTACAGATTTCTTGCTTTATTAGGATATGTGATTAATCATTTCACATTGGAGCCCATTGTTTTTTTTTTTTTTTTTTTTTTTTTTTTTTTTGGACAATGATCGCCACTGTCATGTAGCTTCCGTATCATCCCTACATATGTCCATCATCTAGAATGGGGAGCATCGGCTTCTGCCACATGGCACCTGATAGACTACCCGTGAAAGTGCTTTGGTTGACATTGAAAATGGGGTTGAAATGAGGGCCTCAAAAAGTACATGAAAAGCATGCTTTCAATTGGCTTTTAAATGGCTTTTGAATGGCATGAATTTCAAACGGGAGCGGGTTTTGTAGCAGGTGTTTTATTCGGGACCAAGGTCTCCGTGGGACTCTATTGGTGGGAGATTATGTAGCATCCAATAGAATGGGTGGGACCGGATTGGCAAGCTATATCTGGAGACAGGCACATGTTGTCATCCTGATGGGCCCGATATTCATTGATGCAAACTGCACCCCGGATTAGGGTTTAGGGTTGTCTTTCCATTGAAGTGTTGTCTTTATTCATCCCGACAGGCCTGATATCCATTGATGCAAACTGTAGTTTCTTCAACCGAAAAAGTCTTGTGTTTCAGAGACATGCTTCTTCTGTGCAGGTGGAGCAATTGGCGCGGGACGTTAATACACCAAGAGGAGGTGTAACGATTGTGCAGCAACCGCACGGGCGTGGGACTGGGTTTGTCCTATATGCAGTGGCAGTTGCTGGCGCTGGAGTGTTGTACCTGCGCATATGGCGGGGCTGGAAGTTCACTGACATGATGTACGTCACGAGGTCTTCTCTCAATTCCAGCTTGGGGAGGGTCACAGCTGGGGTGGAGGGACTTTCCCAGCGCTTGCAGAATGTCAAGGCCTTTCTCCAACAGCAGGTATCCTCCTAGCCATGATTAAAGTTGTCGGCCCCCCTACCCCCCCTCCTCTCTCTCTCTTTTTTTTTTTTTTTTTTTTTTTTTTTGGGGGGGGGGGGTGGGATCTTGGTCGTGCAGTCATACTAACTTTTTGCACGGTTCTCTCCTGAACGAGAAGGAAGATTTGTCCGTGTTTGGGGTGCTTTTGCTAGGTTGCGCAGCCTTCGCAAGGCCAGTGTTTTGGGTGGCCCGTTTCAAGAAATCTTAATCTTTATGTGAAAAGGAGCATCTCCCGAATGCTTCTTGGACACGTTGCACAGGAGTGTGTCGCATGCTGGGAGAGCTTTGTGTTACGAGTAGTTATGTGCTGGTGCATGGCTTGTGGTACCCCTTGCAATGTTGCAGGTTTTCAAAGGCTAGTAACGGAAGGAACATGGAAGTTTATGTTGATGATGGCTTACTTGTTGAATGAATTGCCATTGTTTGCCATTGTTAACACAGCCCCCTCCTTTTCTTCAAGTGGCCTGGAAGTGTGGACGTTTAGTCATTATCGGGACTTAGGTGTTGTCTCTTCATTTGCCAGGTATGTTTTGTTTTTTCCCCCTCTCCAATATGAATCTTCTTCAATCATTCTCTCCACTTGAGAGGTTTTGGATTTAATATGAGTGCTCTGCGTGTTCTTGCTTGTCCCGAGGCGGTTCAGCATAATGCCAACTAGTTGGAAATGCGTTCTAGAGAGCATGAAGGATTGGCGTGCAACCTCTGACGCTCTTTGCAGAGAGGGATTGGGGTGGGGGTGGGGGGTGGTGATCAAGGGGTTTTCTTGCTTGCCCGTGGCGAATGCGTTTGCCCTGAGGCAAGTGCGCAAATGGTGAGGCAGTAATGGTCTTGGTGGGTTGCAGGTGGAGGCGGTGTCCAAGAAGCAGGACGAGACCATAGCTGCACAGCAAGTGATGCAACGGAAGCTGGAAACAGTAGGCACAGATGTGGAGGGGGCTCGAGAGCAGGTTGCCGGTGTGCATGCGTCCGTAATGGAGTTGGAAGGCACCTTGGGGGAGTTGAACCAGCAGCAGCTGGTTGCCAATGATGGTATCTACTTGCTTTGTCGGTATGCCTGCCCATGGGAAGTTGCCCCACCTATGGGTCACCTATTGCCCACCTTGTCCTTGGAATAGACGCTCTGGCATATCTCATTCAGAGGGCGGAAGAAAATAATAATAATATTTAAAAAGAAAAAAAAAAAAAAAAAAAAAAAAAAAAAGAGACCTTGATTTATGAAGTAGTTGCATTTTGCAGGGACCCTCCCTGGAGTGGTGAAGACAACCTGTCTGGAGGGTGCACACCGGGTGACCAAGTCCCTGAAGCGGTGCAAGACCTCCCCGCTGAGGGATGCTTTCTCTTTTGAAGCGGAGCGGGAAGCACACGATCTTTAACAAGCTCAAACAGATCGTGCAGGAGATCCAGTGGAAGTACGGTTCAAGTGTACTAATCTTACATACTCGAGGTTTATATGATGTAGTCCTGCTGTTACCATAATCGAACCTGCATGTCTTCTGAAGAGGGCCTTGCAACTGTGCAGGGTGGTGGGAGACCTGATGAGCAGAGCAGGCCACCGGGGAGGTGCCATGCTGGAGCTAGAGGAGTATGTGCGGAAGCCACGCCTGAAAGGTCCTTCGCGCCTTCATGGCTTGGAAGGGCTGCTGCCGGGGTCTGAAGGCTCTCCCAGCGCAGCCACTCTCAGCCTAGCTGGCGACGGGGCTCGCAGCATGGTTCTGTCCGCGCTCCCCTTCCAAACGGCCGCCTCTTCGCCCGCACCGCTTGGCTCGGAGGTGGGTACGGATCCCACTGGTGGGCTGGCATCTCTCGTGCTCGCTCCGGGCCCATAGAGTGATTAGGGTTTAGGGTTTACTTGCTGCTCCTGGGCTGGCGAGGCCGCGTGGGGCACGCTGGAAGAGGTTGATGGTGGCCTCCCCCACACGGCTTTGAGACTAAAAGGAGGAGCAGATCCTAACCGCGAGCCATGTGTCTGACATGTGGGTATGCGGGATCCGGGTGCGCCATTGACAGTCGTGACCGGTGAACACGGCTTTTGTCAGTGGAGATCCTCCTGCGTTCTGTCTTGCTAGTGATGCTGTCCCCGGTTGACAATGTCTCCTGGGTTCAGTCTTGCCAAGTGACGATGTCCCTGCTCCGGTGCGACCCCCGCCAGATCTCCAAAACAATGCGGGGCGCACGTGCCCGCATATTTCGATTTTCCGGGTCGTCCAGTGTGACCCAGGCATCGGGAAGTTCGGCGATATGGCCTGGGGTCAAAGCTTCCCGATTTCACCTCCGACCCGGCCCGAAGCACATGTGATTGGTGGAGCGTGCTTGGAGTGGGGGGATTGGGTTGCTGTGGGGATGTGGCGTTTGGAGCGCGACAGCTCAGCCAGGGCCTCCTGAATCACCGCTGAGGGAGCCAGGGGTTTTTTGTTTAAACCTCAGTATAAAATTTAAGCCTCGGTATAAAAATTAAAGCCTCAGTAAAAAGTTTAATACTGAGGCTAATATGGCCCCGCAGCCTCTGTGGATGTGGCAGGGGATGGGCGTGGCTGTCTCGGCCTTCCAGCCTTACAGGCATCCCGTTTGCTGGCACCGGTCCCAAAGGCATTACGGCTTCTGTGCAGTGGTTGGGACAGCTCCTGGGTCCGAATGGTTGATGGTATCGACCA
>KV908456.1:290485-295485 GCA_002005505.1 Botryococcus braunii
CTATTCTAAATACGTGTGCATTTGGCATGGCCATGCCAATTGATGTCGATTTCATGGCCTTCATAGCTGTCAAGCCCTGCAAGCTACAGGCGTACGCGTCCCATCCGGTAAGTCGAAGGTTTTTAACCCCCTCAAGAGAATTAAAAATTGCACGGTGGATACCGACCTGTCCTTAGCCATATTGTACATGTACATCTGCATGTGTTTCAACTAACATGCAAAACCGACTGCCACTGCTGGTTGTTGACAGAGGACCCTGTTAGCTGTTTCTCCATCAGACTACAGTGTCCGTTTCACCATCAGAAGACAGTGTGAATACGTTATGGTGTACTGCTGAAGGGTGCCGTTCCCCAGGCTAGTCCCTGCTGGGGACTTGCTGCCCCTCTCTCCATAGTTTCACCTGCAGCTGCTTCCAAGAACGCGCTGCTATATAGATATATCCCGCCCCCTCACGAGTCATGGTAGTCCCAAGATGCCTTCGGCATGATGTTGATGGGATGATGTCGATGGGATGACGACGACAGCATCCCAAGTGCACCGCCATTTACGAGACCGTCGCCTGCAAAAATCATGCGGATTCCCGTGCTCCGTGCATTCGTGGGACATGGACGATGAGGGACCATGTCACATGGTCCCTTCGGAGGGATCCCGTTGACATCTTGGTCATGATCACAAGCCATCACGCCCTTCGGAATCAAGAGATGTTGCCTGACATTAGCTCTGTCCACAGACTACGCCTGGGCCTATGCAAAGACCTCTTTCACTGATTTCAAGAGCACAGCCAGATCTAATCCGCTTGTTCTTCATTAACTTTTTACAGGACTAGCCAGGCGAAGGCGGGTCTTTCGCAGGAAGGAGGAGGCTTTCGGAAGTCCTTATGGCTGCTTCGCTCCCTGGTCTATACAGATATATCCAGTCCCACAACTCTCAGGGAGAAGGGTAGGCAGAGCAGACCACTTGGCAGTCGAAATTTGCAATGCATTTGCAAAATGCACGTGAAATCCGCATTGCCCATGACAAGAAGCAGGCAAAAACAGTCTTTTTCAATCCACCAGCCCAGCTGGGCCATGAGAAGCTCCATCGCCGATCTCGCAAGCTTGAATTGGAGCGCCAACGGTGAACTGTTCTTCGGGATGTGTCGATAAGCAGGAGCAAGACCTCTCATCAGTCCCGCACAGACATCTTTCAACAGATGTATTCGAAGATGCACACAAAACCTCTTGCACAAGGACTCTTCGTGGGGCGAGTGGCAGTACAGATACGATGTTGACAACAGAGAGATATGTATACATACGTAGCTCAAATGCGTCACTCAACTTTTCCCGTTCAACGTAGGCAGCTGTGCATACTCTGGTGCTCGCCCTCCTGTCCCACGTCGAGGATCCAGGGCATTTTTGCCGGAAGGCTCCAAAAAAAACGATTGACATGGATGGGCCACAGCTCGAGCCACAGCGCTTGTGAGTTAGGGCGACACTCTTTTATACAGGCTTCGACCCTCTATACGTCCACTCTTTTTTCCCTCTATACACCACAGCAGATGTCTCGCGTGCGGGACACTGAGGGCCATGCAGGCACACGGATACCTGAAATACACTGCTGATGTAAGCGCATTTGCACATGGTCCCCCTGCCCAGGTGGGAAGAACCACTTTTGGTAAGGTCTGCTTCTCGCTCTGGTGGGTCCTTTTGCACCAGATTTGAAGAACGGAATGCACCTACTCATACAGATCACACCCGTCCAGCTACTCACGAGGACGGTTAAATAATGCACGAGATAAATGAAATGTATCTGAGCCACTCTTGAAGCAATCACTGCGCCCTCCCATCACGTGGTTGTATAGATTTGAATAAATGTCTCTCACAGCACCAAAGCCTCATGTAACCCTCAAGAGATGCCATGAACTCTAGGGTAACAGGGTTGGGCTGTACCACAAAGTTTTCTGTTACGTTTCTCAGATCAGCCATCTCTGTTACCCTGCCTTGGATTGGGCTGCATTCGACTGAACTGCGGCGCAGAATGGCTAGGTCTGCAATATATGGCTCAGCTTGCGGTGCTCCCATATTCTCGGGTCCAGGCCTCGAACGCCCGCTGCTGCTCCGGGCTGACGCTCGGCTTGATTTGACGGAGCGCCTGCTCGAAGTCTTTCAGCCGGATCTTCCGGATTTGGTCGGCCGGAACCACGCTCACGCGGCTTCCTAGCTCCCTTCTCCAACCCCAATGGCGGTGTCAGAGGGACACGGTAAAGCGGGGTCATGTCCGCCACCACCCCTGCTTTGATGAAAAGCAAAGCATATCCGACCGCAGTTCATGTATCCTTCACCCTACCATATCTCTGAGCGATGCACAATGACTTGACCACACCCAGTAACCCGATGCCATCATGTGAAACAACGCTGTGCTCTTTCCCCCCCTCCCCAATCCACGTGGTCTGATTCATGTCACAAGACCGCAGCAACCATTGCAGCAACCAACCGACAAAGCACAGTACCAACCCGTTGGCTCACGTTTTGCTCTACTTTACCCTGCAAGTGACAGCCGGCACTGCGATCACCATTTGTTCACACAACTGTAAATGCATGGACAGTTGCACCACGAACGCCCGGGCACACAACCGCACACTCATGAACACGCATGCGCGTGCGCGCGCGCGCACACACACACACACACACACACACACACACACACTTTTCACACACACACACACACACGCGTGCGCGCGCGCGCGCGCGCGCGCCCGCGCAGGCACACACACACACACAGAGGGCGGGGGAGAGGGAGGGAGGGGGGAGGAGAGAGAGAGAGAGAGAGAGAGAGAGAGAGAGAGAGAGAGAGAGAGAGAGAGAGAGAGAGAGAGAGAGAGAGAGAGAGAGAGAGAGAGAGAGAGAGAGAGAGAGAGAGAGAGAGAGAGAAGGGAGTGGAGGGGGGGAACCTGATGGGCACCATGGCAGCTTCCCGGCAGAGGGCAGCCAGGTCAGAGGCGCTGTAACCCTGGGTGCACTGTACCAGGCGCTCCAGGTCAGCCTGGCTGATGGAGGCCATCTGCCCCGAGAGCAGCTTGTTCAGAATCACCAGTCGCGTCTCCTCTGACGGCATCGGGATGTAAATCCTCTTCACCAGCCTCCTCCTGCCTCAACACCAACGCACGCTCAATGTGACCAGCCGTGCTTCCTCTGATGGCATCGGGATGTGCGTGTGTGTGCGTGTGTGTGTGTGTGTGTGTGTGTGTGTGTGTGTGTGTGTGTGTGTGTGTGTGTGTGTGTGTGCGTGCGTGCGCGCATGCGTTCGAGAGAGCGGGCGGCCCGGCGGGCGCGTGCACGCGCGCATGTGTGCAGGCGTGGGCACTGATGCATCAACGATTCCCCTGTGTGAGTGCGGCTCCGTGCCTGTCACATGGGCAAGGAAGAGCACCGCCCTCCACAGTAGATGAGATAAACGAATGCCGGTTACATACAACCCTCGACCAGCCGGAAGGGATACGGTCAAAAGGCAAATAATCCACATTGGACGACAAAAAGAAGAATTCTGGAAAAGAAAAATTTTGGAGTTTTTGGGAAAAGCAGAATTTTAAGAGTCAAAACACACCGGACGGCATCGTCGAGCTCCTGCGGGCGATTGGTCGCTCCGATGACAACAATGCGCTCGCTTCCAGCTGCCACGCCATCAAATTGGACCAAGAACTCTGTCTTCAGGCGGCGGCTGGCCTCATTCTCGCCCGAGCTCCGCGCCGACAGGATGCTGTCGATCTCGTCAATAAATATGATGGCGGGCTGCATCGCCGCTGCGACCTTGAACAGAACTCGAACCTGTGTCCCAGCCAGCATGCAAATGATTTGGCCGACATTCTTGATGTGCAAGCTTTGGTGCCCTAGAAAGTAATTCATGGCCACTTTAAAGGCGTTAGCTTGGGCCTCCCCGAGTGTGCTGTTTGTCCCGTAACCCCTCCCCGTCGATCCCCATTGCTCTTCTTTGGATCGTGCAGAGTCTGCATGCATGCAAGGTTCATAGCCCTGCTGGATGGCGTCCTTTAGTGTCCGCTTTGCAACCCCATTTCAATAAGGCAAAGTTGGCGTAATCGGAGACACACACACACACACACACACACACACACACACACACACACACACACACACACACACACACACACACAGAATTGAACGATGTGGATCCTGCTCATTGCAACTCAATAGATGACGTTGAGGACCTTTAAAATGCAAGACATTAAGAAACAGTAAAACGAAGGACGTTCAGGAACTTTAAAACAGAAGAAATTGCAAATGGAGGACGTTCAGAACCTGTAAAAACAGGGGACGTCCAGGAACTGCGAACCACGGTCAGAACCCCTGACACAGAGCACAATCATGATCCACAAAACAGAGGACATTCAGAATCTGTGAAACAAAGGACGTTCAGGGCCTGCAAAACACGGGATTTGTGGAAATAAAGGACGCGCAGAAGTTGTGGAATGAGCGTGAACACGGGAATTGCGGAAGTAGAGGACGTTCAGAAGTTGTGGAATGAGCAGGAGAGGAGGCACGGGGGCCGACCAGCTTTTCCCCCTCTCCAACCCACTTGGAAGTCAGCGAGGAGGCCGAGATGGCGAAAAAGGTGGCTTTTGCCTCGTGCGCCAGAGCTTTTGCCAGCATGGTTTTGCCATTTCCAGGAGGTCCGTACAGCAACAGGCCCCGCTCCGGGGCCCTCAGGCCCTGGAATAGGTCCGCCCTCAAGGCAGGCAATATCACCATCTCTTGCAGCGCCTGCAAAGAGAGACACCACAGCGTCAAATGCGAGATCCGCGGGAAGAAGGGGGTGCGGTCCTCCCGTCAATGGTGAAGAAGGGGGTGCGGTTCTCCCGTAAAGAGTGAAGAAGGGGGTGCGGTTCTCCCGTCAATGGAGGAGAATGGGGTGCAGTTCGTCTCTGTGCACACTGGTGTTAAGTGGATGCCGGCATGAGAAAGTTTTTTGTTTGGGCCCCCGGGGAGGGCGGAGAGGCGGAGACATGA
>KV908456.1:300485-305485 GCA_002005505.1 Botryococcus braunii
AGGTGCCCTTCGATCTTTATGTAGCGGCATTTGAGTATTGATGTCACGAAAGGGTGTCTGGCAGCTAAGACAACTCGCAATAACGTACTGCGATTTCTCTGGAAGTTCTCGTGGGGCAAGGTGTGTCTGTCGTAGCAGAGAGTCCGTTTTTGCTCTACATAGTCAAGCTCGGATCTGATTGCCCGTTGAATTCATGCTCCACCTGATTCTATGCTCATATCTACTACATCTGACCATGATTAGGATGCCACCTAATTCTTGCAGGAACATGAAAACATTCATTTTCTTCAGTGTTTCAAGTGCCTAACAGTCCCAAGAAGCAATACATGAATTGCAATCACGCAACACTTCCATGAGATAGTCCACATGTGCTATATCTCCTGCAATGCTAAGGAGCTATCCGAAAAAGTTTTTCATCCATTGTTCCTGCATGTCAGTGACAAACACAGCTCGTTTTCATTCAGTCGTTCTGGTTGCGCAGAGAGTTCGTGCAGACAGTGCTGCCTGATTTCAAAGGAAAGAATCCACAGCTTAAAATATCAGACAACATTCGACGGGGGCACCATCCATGGTTGGACGCCCGATACGGTGATCCTGCTTCTGAGATACCCTGCCAGCAGGGTTATGCCAATTACCTGTTTTGAAAAAGACGAGTGCATGTAACAAGGATTGAGTTTGCTGCTTATAACTTGTAGGGTATGTGTTAGTGAGTATGTGTGTGTGTGTGTGTGTGTGTGTGTGTGTGTGTGTGTGTGTGTGTGTGTGTGTGTGTGTGTGTGTGTGTGTCTGTCTGTCTGTCTTGTCACTCCGCGCGCAAGGGCGCGTGCATGACATGTGTATGCATGCGTGTGCGTGCTGCATGTGCGTGTGTATGCATGTGTGTGTGTGTGTGTGTGCGTGTGTGTGTGTGTGTGTGTGTGTGTGTGTGTGTGTGTGTGTGTGTGTGTGTGTGTGTGTGCGCGCCTGTGTGTGTGTGTGTGTGTGTGTGTGTGTGCGCGGGCGCGCGTTCGTGTACACGCGCGTATGTGGTGCGTGTGTGGGTGAGAGAGAGGCAGAAAGAGAGGGAGAGGGTGCGGGAGAGAGCCGGGGTGGGGGGGGTCTGAGGGAGGGAGGGGGGAATGGAGGAGACAAACCCAGCATCAACCTCAGAAAAAAATGCACCCGAGGCTGGTACATGACTCTGCATAAGGGTTGTAACCAAGACTTGAACGTTTCAAGGCTCCGTAGCACCATTAGCCAACTGTGGACCTGATCCTGAGACAGAAAGAGAGAAGCAGGCAAAAGGGGGGGGGGGGGCGTGACCGGACACGTGCACACACGCACACACACACAAACGCACGCACGCGCGCGCGCACACACACACACACACACACACACACACACTTATACACACACACACACACACACACACACACACACACACACGCACACGCACACTCACACATGGGTACAGAGAGAGAAGGGGGGGGGGGAGAGCGAGTGCGACCAGGGGTGGGGGAATTCTTATCCGCCAACTACATACTCTGCAAGGACATTGGGAGGACATCTGTTTTACATGATCACGCAACCAGAGACGGCCAATCCAGGGCACGCGGGTGAGCACGGAAAGCTAGAACGCGTTCTCTGAGAGGATGTGCTTGTGGACTGGGGAGTATTGGTTGGAGCGGAGAGGGGGAGGAAGCGAGGAGGGAAGCTTGCCGACACATTTGTAAAGCGTCATCCGTTCCTTGCCGCCATCAGTAACAGGACAGCGGAAAAATAGCGCAACGAGAGGTCCCACGATGCTTAGTCAATGAGTTAGCTCGAGTCATTGTGGACTGATTTGTGTTCCTTCAAATCAGTACACACCCTGTTTAGGGTGTTGGTCTCCGTACCACTGGGATAGACATGCACACTTTTTTCTTCACAGATCAACCTTCATCAGGGCCTTGGATAGGCCCACCCTGCCCACCCAGTGGGCAGGGTGGGAAGGGCTTGATGCAATGTGGAAGTCCTGCACTGCGGGCCTGATAGATTGATTGAGATTGATAGATTGAGATTCAATGCAGGCCTGATAGATTTTGGGGATGCGGGGCAGTGAATGGGTCACGACGGACGCTGGATCTGAAGAATCGTGATGCAGAGGAGATCCTGCGGCAGGCGCAACACCTGCGCAATAGCGCAGGCCGAAAGGCATCGCTCACCATTAAGAAACCTGTTGTTTCGCCCGGGCTGAAGGGTGCGAATGCGGAGGTCATCCACAAAAGTCGCAGCATTCAAGGCGTTTGGCGACCTGGCATGTTCGACTCTGCTTCCACCACCGAAGTCAGTCCCTGATGTGCGGCATTACGATGCTTCCAGGGCCTATCAGTCAAGGCGTAGGGGTGCTGACTTGAAGGAAGCCCCCGCAGGTGGAAGTGGACTGACTTTTTAAACAAGAAGTCGGCAAATTTTGTTCGCTGTGTGGCATGCATATATATCTCATGAGGTCCTTGTGACCATATAGGTGCCACCGTATAGGATCTTCGAAACCATACGGGCGCAAGCCTTCCTGTGCTGGTCCTTCAAGAGATTGATGCAATTTGTGAAAACGAGATTGTGTGGCCATGTTGGTTGTGCGGACAATGTGTTGTGGAAAAGAGAGACATGTTTATATGGCGTATGTCCCACATCCCCATATCATTACAATGTCAACCAGCAGCCCCAAGGTTCCAGAGACCTGGGACCTGCATAGCACTTGTTCTAAACTCTGGCCCGATGCCCAGCACCGAGAATGTACTACAGAAATACTTATTTCCACAACACAAGTCAAAACCAAAAGTAGTCAAATTTTATCGACATGTATGTATCCTACAACAAAGACTCAAAACGAAAATGTACATCGAATCGATATCTCCCTAGGCATGGGAGCGGTCTTACAAAGCCGTGCTGATATTCAATTGTTAAGGACGACTGGCCATACACGGAATGAGGTGCAGGCAACAGAATTGGCAAGTTGGCAGTGGCATTCAGGCTGGAGCCCCAGGCCTATGACAATCTGCCAACGCCATCTATCACAGACTCTACACACCAGACCCCCCAACCACCTGCCTCTTCAGAGGCACCTTCCCAATGTGGGAGCACATGTCGCATGGTTGAACACACACACGCTTGAGGACCAGGCTACGGTAAAGTGCACGTTCTCGAGCTGTTTTGATAGTACACATGTACATGTCGCCACCACCAGCGTGTCAATGTCAGCTCGCACGCTCAGGAGTGACCTCTGACAAATTTGTTCTTTGCATTTCTCAAGGAACAGCATCTGTGAGAGGCTATTCCCACCCAAGAATCTATTTGGAAAGCATAAAACAACGAAGCCCGTCTGGGCCATTGCAGTCTGGGCCATTGAACGCCTCATACTGCAGGAGACCAAATCATGGGCTCCTCCGGGCTCCTAATCTGCACCTCCAGGCTTTGAAAGAAACTTGGTTACTGTAACACTAAATGCAGAGAAGGGGGGCCCAATGAGGACTTCTCACGTCCCTGGATCGTTTTCAAATGAACCCATGATGATGAAAGCTGTGATGGGAATTACCCTGCAGAACTCCACTTCGAGCACGTGCTCCAAAGACAGTGGAGAGGACATACTGAAGCATCGTGTATACTTCTACCAATAGGTTTTGATCCCCCGAAAGTGCTTCAGGAGCAGCACCACCTGAGTTTTCAGCCTGGTAACGTGACCCTCTGGCATTGCAGCCTGCAATTTGCTGGCACCCTTACCTGCCATGTCTTTTCCGTATAAAATGTTAAAACAAAGGTGAGAAAAACTAACTACCTCAGCAAAGCCCCTCGTCAAGATCCCTGAAACGCAACTGAGGGGTCGCCATTCAAGTTGGGCACAATGAGAGACGGTTCTGCCCCTTCGGACAAATCTCTGGGTCCCCGATACTCCCGTACTGCCACATGCGTGACACTACGGAAAGATAGGGGCCTCTAGCTTTGCAGAGACCATAGCAAATTGTGCAATGCACACCCACTAAAGGAGGACGCAGTCAGAAAGTTTGCGGCCGCGGCCCAGCACGCTGCTTTACTAAAGGGCAGTTCCCAGTTGGATTGCAACAGCGGCCACATCACACGTCCACAACAGTGTAACCTAAAACTGCTTTTGAGCCTAATTACTGGAGAAGCAAAGAATGAAATACGTGGTTATGAAGTACACCTGCAGCGAGCTTGTAACAGCAGCTCAATGCACGAGAACGTGGCCCATATCGGGAAGACTTCCCATGAAGCTTCTTGTCAATTTGTTCGTTGGGACCAAATTTCCCAGAAACATGAATCCCTGCAAGTCTTGTGAAAGTTATGTGAAGAACGCAGACAAAAGCTAGCGTCCAAGCGTGGAAATGCAGCACCCCCCCCCCTTTTTGACCCTGACCGTTTGAAATCAAATTAAAACATCTACTTTTACAACCTACCCAGCAACATGCTGTGTACACATTGTCCTCCAAATGAACTCAGTCCTTAACAAAAAAACGGACTCTCAGGTGCGCCTCAACCCCACGTTGGGCAAACCCGCCTGCCCTTATGCCTGGCCCTATATGGATACTTACTGCTACTGCACAGATGTGGAGCCCGATGATTTGTGTGGCGACACGGGCAAGATTTCATAAAGAAGCTAGAATACATTTCAGAGCTGTTATCATGGACCTTGAAGCTAGGATACAAATCAAAAGGGTTGCCCACCTCGCCCAGGGGCACACATACCTTTGCAGAGGCATGGTCCCAGTGTTGGGCAAGAGGTGTGAACCCCCAATGCCTGATCTCGGCAAACCTGAAACGCTTTCATCGGCCAATCTCATCCTTCATGCTGAAGCTGTGCCCAGATTCTGGACTAGTTCGTTAAAGCAAAAGAATTCAACATATAATGCCAACAGATGAGGTATGCCCCTGGACTTTGCGGCCCCTTCACGAACCAACAGGATGTCTTTGCGGTGCAATGCAGCGGGGAGGTAACCTCTAGAAGGGAAGGCTATCCCACAGACAGC
>KV908456.1:310485-327985 GCA_002005505.1 Botryococcus braunii
CGGACTGTCCGCATTCCTGGATAGCTTGAAGTGGGATTCTGATGGTTTAGTTGCCGCTATAGTCCAGGTGACATGCGTGTTGCTTACTGAGTCGTAACTGGCCCTTTATGATGCTGGGGCCCTTTACGGTCATGCTGGGGATCTTGTGCAGCATGTTGACACTGGAGAGATCTTAATGCAAGGATATGCGGACAGGGCTGCAATTGCAGAAACTGTACAAACCAGGTGTGGTTCTTGGCTCGAAAACACTGAGATGCAGAAGAAGCACCTTCTGCTTCTCAATTTCCGTACAGCTGCTACTATTTCCTTTACTTAAAAATGGAAAGTGTACAGGCACACGTAACACAAAATCTCCCAGTCCACTACACAGGGTGCTGCAATGTGCCCCAGAAGAATCCAAGGCAGTTTTTCCGATTTCAGAGACATTCAGTGCATTGTGATCGAATCAACACGTGCCAATGTAGCCCTGATGTGTGTGTGTGCAGTGCACATGTGTGTGTGTGTGTGTGTGTGTGTGTGTGTGTGTGTGTGTGTGTGTGTGTGTGTGTGTGTGTGTGTGTGTGTGTGTGTGTGTGTGTGTGTGTGTGTTCTCGTGCGTGCGTGTGTGTGTGGGGGGGGGGGGAGTGTGTGTGTGTGTGTGTGCGCGCGTGCGCGCGCGCGTGTGTGTGTGGGGTGGGGGGAGGGGGGTTGGTGTGTGTGTGTGTGTGTGTGTGTGTGTGTGTGTGTGTGTGTGTGTGTGTGAGAGAGAGAGAGAGAGGGGGGGGGAGAGAGAGAGAGAGAGAGAGAGAGAGAGAGAGAGAGAGAGAGAGAGAGAGAGAGAGAGAGAGAGAGAGAGAGAGAGAGAGAGAGAGAGAGAGAGCGAGAGAGAGAGGGGGGGGGGCCCGGGTAGGCGGGCGCATGTGGGTGCGGGCATGCGTGTGTGCGTGAGTGTGTGTGTGTGTGTGTGTGTGTGTGTGCGTGTGTGTGTGTGTGTGTGTGTGTGTGTGTGTGTGTGTGTGTGTGTGTGTGTGTGTGTGTGCGTGTGTGTGTGTGCGCGCGCGCGCGCACCCGTTAATAAGGGTTTATCAAAAGGTAAGTTGATTGGTGGAGACTTTGAAGATGACATGGACTAAGAATCTGTGTTTTCATATGTTAAGGCTTTCCCCCCGTTGTCTCTGTTCGAGAAGAGGAAATAAGATTTGTTGGCATACTGCACAGACCCAATAAGATTTACTTGTGCATATTCACAGTAAGATAGGCAGGATCGCTCACCGAGCCATATCACACATTCATGCAGCGAGGGGAGGCACGAGAGTAGAGCAACACCACACTCTCGGGAATCAAGTGAGAGATTGCACTATCCAAATTCAGCAGAGATCCATTTAGAACAGAAGTTCAGGGTTTTCCTGGGCTGCCACCCTGTATGGCAGTAGCTTGCACTTGCCCGAGGTTTCCTGGATTGGTGGGGGAGACAAGGCTGCTTCGCATCGATGCAAACTTGCAACCATATGGGGAAAAAGCGGGCTATGCGCTGGCAGAGTCCCTACTTGTGGAGGGATGGTGAGAGCTCAACATTGTATTGACGCAGGCTCGCAACATTTTGGAGTAGAAGCCGCAAGGAACGCTGGTGCAAGGGGGAGACTTCCGGACACTTCATCCATGTGAAGGGCGTGTTCTTGGACTGCGATCGGGACTCCTTCATCTACCTGGGGGACCCCATTGGGCCCTCTTGCCACACGGTGCTTGCTGATTGGGCCCTCTTGCCACACGGTGCTTGCTGATTGGGCCCTCTTGCCACACGGTGCTTGCTGATTGGGCCCTCTTGCCACACGGTGCTTGCTGATTGGGCCCTCTTGCCACACGGTGCTTGCTGAGTGGGTTTCACAGAGGGACAGGTTATGAGAGAGATTCAGTTACAACCATTCATGACACCATCCTGTAAACCAGGTTTGGGGACTCCACGGTGCGGGAGACTCCACGCAGGAGTCAATTAGGGGCATTAACAAATTAGGGGCGCGGCGGGCGTGGTTGGCCCCCTAAGGGGCTGAACAGGCTGCGGTGAGGGGCCAGGGGAGGAATGGAGGTACAAGAGGAGGTGGAAAGGGTTGGAGGATGCGTTGGAAGCAAACAAGTAAAGGATGGGCAAGGCATGCAGGGGTGGTGGTGGGGCGGGCAATTTCTTAAGGGGCAGGATGAGTCAGCAGTGTAGGGAGACAGAGGGAGGGGAGGGGAGGGGGGGTATGGGGAAATAGGGATAGAGTGGGGTAGAGTAAGGGACATGACGGAGGGAAGGAGTAGAGGAGAGGGGGAGAGACGAGGGGAACATCCCTTGGCGGGGGGATGCCGGGGGAGGGGGGGGGGGAAGGGAGGTATAAAACCAGCCAAGAAATTGCCTACAGGTTGAGGACAGTGCTTTGGGACCGAACTTCTTCATGTAGGGGTGTGCCACGTGTTGGAGGCGGCGTGTTCACATGTCAAACTGGAAGGTGCATGACGGCCGGCGGTTTTGTAGGGAGCAAGGGTGTCCACTGAGGGATTGGGATGAACCTGCGGTGTCTACAAAGGGGTCGGGATCATTATGCTGGTCCATGAAGGGATTTGGGTGTCGATCTTCAGTGTGTCTTCTGAGCAATGGTGTTGTGAAGCTGCCGGGTTCCGTGAAGGGCTTGGAAATGAATCTGTGGTGCCTACTGAGGGATTGGGCTGAGTATGTGGTGTCCCCTTACCGGCTGAGGTTGAGATACATGGGAGTGCGGGTGCGCTGTATGGGGGTTGTGATGGATGAGCAATGTCCGGTAGGAGGTTTATGTCAGGCCATTGTGGTGTCCGCACAACCAGTTGTTATGTACCAGCAAGCAAGGTGCAAGCAAGCAAACAAGCTGCAAGCAAGCAAGCAAGTAAGCAAGCTACAAACAAGCAAGTAAGCACGAAAGCAAGCTGCAAGCAAGCAAGCTGCCTGCAAGCAAGCAAGCTTGCTTGTGCAAGCACCGTGCTGTGTAGTGGAAGGTGTGGACCATGCCCCACCGTGCGCCGCACTGCGGTGCGCTCAATGGTGGGTGCTGTGGCATGGAGATGGGGCGTGGAGGAGGGTGCTGTGATGGGCATTTTGCATGCTGTGAGAGGGCTCTCGAGATGTGGTGTGCCGTGTGATGTGTTCCAAACTGGAATGTGGCTGTTCGGCAGGATGAGGGGACTCAGAGGGGAGTCATGGGGGTCAGGCAGCTGCTCGTGCTGGTTCGCCGAGGGGGCAGGATGAGGGGACTCAACGGCAGGATGGTGGCAAAGTGAAGGGACTCAGACGGGGGTGTCATGGGGTCAGGGAGCTGCCTCGTGCTGGTTCACCGAGGTGGAGGTGCAGGATGGGAAGGTGCGGGAGGAAGGGTCTGTCGGATCCCTGGATTTTTCTCCGGCTACAACACTACAGGCCCTTGAGCGTACCATTGCTGACCGTATTCGGTCTGCAGAGGAGGCAGGCCCTAACAGTGGTACGGCAGCCTTCATCTATGCATCTTCCAAACAAGTGTGCTTCACGTAGAGGCCACCGCATTGTTATGTTTTATTTGCATTATATACATATTATATGCTCTGCAAAGTAGGCGGGCACACACACACACACACACACACACACACACACACACACACACACACACACACACACACACACACACACACTCTTACACACACACCGCACGCACACGCACACACACACTCACATACACACACACACACACACACACACACACACACACACACACACACACACACACACACACACACACACACACGCGCGCGCGCGCGCGCGCGCGCACGCGCAACAAGGACTTTCTCCCAATGGTGCGGGACAGAGGTTTGCTGGCCCTCGCAGGGGTGATTAACAAGGGGTGTGTGTCATGGTGCAGGTCAGAAGCCATCCTGGACTGCCAAGCTGGCGGGCAACCCTAAACTGCTGTGCAGCAAGGTGAGGGAGGAGGCGGGTGAGCTGTGTCAAACCCTGGAGCAGAACGAGGGCCCGGAACGGGCAGCTTCCGAGGCTGCCGATCTCCTCTACCATTCCCTTGTCCTCCTCAACTTGCAGGTGCTTGCAAAACTAAGTCACCCGCCTCTCTTACCCGCTCTCTCCCTCCCCCCCCCTTTCTCTCCTTCTCTATCCAACCCACTCCCTCCCCCCCACCCTCTCTCCGTCTCTTTCTCCCCCACCCCTCTCCCTCCCTCCCTTCCCCTCCCTCTCTCTCTGTCTGTGTGTGTGTGTGTGTGTGTGTGTGTGTGTGTGTGTGTGTGTGTGTGTGTGTGCACCTCCGCACGAGCATGTGTGTGAAGCGGTGGGCATAAGTGTGTGCGTGCCGGGGCGCTCCAGACATGGGGAGAATGGTGCCCACAGATGGATAGCGTAGATAGGGTGTGTGGGCATTGCTTTCCGCCTCTGGTCAGGGCCAGCTACACACATTCCTCTGGTCAGGGCCAGCTACAGACATTCCTCTGGTCGGGGCCAGCTACACCTGTCGACCACAAACCTCAGGGACATGTTCACAAGTCTCCGGGGCGCGTCTCAATGAGAAGGGTTCATGTGGCTGTCCTGCCACAACAGGCAGACTGCGAAACTCATGCACATGCACGCGCCTGCAGATGCCAGAGTTCGATGAGTGGGCGTTCTGCAGGGGGTACCAATGGAGCAGGTCCTGCGGGAGCTGCGGCGTCGCTTTGGGACATCTGGGATTGATGAAAAGGCCTCCCGCAGGAAGGCATAAGTCCTTTTGTTGTCACTTTGGGACATCTGGCATTGATGAATCTGTTGTCACTTTGGGACCGGTCGGATTGACAAATCTGTTGTCATTACGGAACATTGGGGATTGATGAATCCGTTGTCACTTTGGGACATCTGGGATTGATGAATCTGTTGTCGCTTTTGGAATACTGGGATAGATGAAATTGCATCCCATAGGAAGACATAAACGTCACTATAGTGTCACTTTTAGACATCAGAGATTGATGAGAAGGCTCCCGTGGGAGGGCCTTCGCATATTTTTTAGTGACCCGTTGAGACAGCTGGGAATACCGAAATAGCCTCCGGGAGGAATGGCTGCACGTCAGTCTAGCTTCGCTTTAAGACATCTGGAATTGACTATTAAAAGCATCGTGCGGGAGGGCCTAGCGCATTCAAGTGTCGCTTTGGGATGTCAGGGATTGGCTGGAAAACAAACCCCAGCACTGGAAGGCCCAGGCGTCATTGTATCAAGTTAGAACACATAGCACTGATGCGGGCTTATGACCGGAAGGCTTGCATAATGGACCCAGCTTATTGCACTTGGGACGGGAAGTAGGCTTTGTGCGTGACAGGCTGATCAAACCGGTGCTGGCGCCCGTTTCGTATCAGTCAGGCAGGGTTGGTGTAAGGCGTAGAGGGGAGAAGGGCGGAGGCTTCAGTGCTGTAAATGACCTCCCTTCCTCCCCCCCCCCCCCCTCTCTCTCTCTCCCTCTCTCTCTCTCTCTCTCTCTCTCTCTCTCCTCTCTCTCTCTCTCTCTCTCTCTCTCTCTCTCTCTCTCTCTCTCTCTCTCTCTCTCTCTCTCTCTCTCTCTCTCTCTCTCTCTCTCTCTCTCTCTCTCCTCTCTCTCTCTCCCCCCCCCCTCTCTCCCTCCCTCTCCCTCCCTCCCTCCCTCTCCCCCCTTCCCGCCCCCTTCCCTCCCCCCCCCCTATTCTGTTCTTCCATAGCCATCTCGGTTTTTGAACCCGTGGCCTATTCGGGATAAACACGTGACTATCCGAGCATCGGAGGCCTGAGACTGATATATTTCACTTTTCCTTAAAAAGAGGGGGGGGGGGGGCAAGCCAACCGGCTCGTTCTGATAAGCCTGAAGTGAAACGAAAGTGAAGTACATCTAATTCCGGAGTTTACACTAGAATGAGAGGTTCTGCTACTCTAGGTCAGCATGGGAGTTGAGTGTTGTACAACAATTGGCATCTGCGGCAGCTGGTGGCGTCGCAGAAGTTATTTTTTTTTTTTTGTGGGGCGAGGGGAGCATTTGCATTCATGTTGAGCAGAGTTGCAGATTGTATTTCAAGAGCTATAATGGCCATTAAGAGTAAGCCATTGCTTGTAGTTTGACTCCTGTAGACCTATCTAGATTAAAGTGATGTTGGCGATCGCGATCTTGCCCTGACTCTTATCCTTGCTAGCTTATCCTTGGTCGCGATTTGCCCTGACTCTTATTCTTGGTAGCTGACGCCAGTTAGTGCAGGGACTTCAAGACGAAGAATAGGTTGCCAGTTCACCAGGCATAGCCGTGGTGTTTGCAGTCTTTCATTAGACATTCTCCTCTTTAATTGGCAAATGGTGGCGTCCCTGTGAACTTCTGCTCAAACGTTCTTCAGATGTTCATCAATTGTTCCTCCTCGCTTCTGCATTCAAAAGATGCTGAGTAATTTGTCTTTCAATGTTGGGCAATGTTGCATGCTTTTGTGCAGCAGTTGCAAGCATATGAGGCCGTAAACCAGTCATAAAGAAAGCTGATGTTATAATCGCAAAGGAGCAAGCTTGGAAAAGCCTCCCAGATGCACTTCAGTCCATATGGTTTGAAATGTCATGATTAAAAGTAAGGAACGGAAGTTTCTGACAGATACGACGGTAAAACTGGGAGGCGCAGTGCAGATTCCTGTACTCAAGAACGATACCAATTTCATGTCTGTCATCATAGGTTAAGGAACCCTGAATTCATCATCTCGGATTGGGCAGAGCTTTCTTGAGTTTAATGCAAGTACGACTGGCTATACTGGCCACATTTCGAGGAGCAGCTGCTGGCAGGGTCCTTGACCTACATGGTGTGGTTATGGCCATTTTCTGTCCGTTTCTGCATAGTCTTCTGTCCTTATGAAATGCATGTTTGATAGACCATACCCTGTATAAGCATAAATGTATGTATGTACTCATTCACGTCCGGAGAAGATGTGATTTGGCTCCTGAAACCCTTTGCATTGTGCACCTTGTTGCTGTTGAACATGAAAGTGACTGGCCTCGTAGAGGGGTAGTTGTTGTCAACGACTCGTTGGTAATGCTCTACATCAGTCGTTGATAATTTCTGTTTTAGAGAGAAAAGTGAATGTATCAGTCTCAGGCCCCAGTTGCCCAAATTCATCAAAGGGAAAAGTACAAGTGAATTTGTCAGTCTCAGGCCCCCGATGCCCGAATACATCAGGGCTGTAGTCCCCGGTCCCTGGGTACAACCCGCGGTACCAGTGGTACCCTGGCGAACGCTCCGAAACTTGATCACGGCTGTTTACGTGGGAAAGTTTGCCTGCGGTTTTTGCGTTGGACTTGGCGTCTGTCTCGACAAGGGAAATGGAACAGTGTCAAACCACTGATAAGCGTATCAAGCGGGTCGCCGTGTTTTGTGGAGCAAGGGCTGGGCACGATCCGGCGTATCTCAAGGCAGCGGAACTACTGGGAAAGGAGCTCGTCAAACGGGGCATTGGTATCGTATATGGAGGTGATTTCATCGACTCTTGTCAATTGCTGATGGTACACCTGTGGTCAAGCTATCGAAAGGACCTTAGATACTCTTGGTCACCAAGAGTTTTTACCTTTTAAGATAAGAAAACCAATCTTCTTCATATTCGGATCGCATCACAAGGACAATGCAGAGTTGTATGACGAGAGTGACACATTCATTCAGGTAGTATGTGTCACAGTTTGCTTTGCCGTCCAATTTCCAAGTGGCAAGCAGACCTCTGTGATGCACACAGGAGGGAACAAAGGGATGATGGGAGCCGTTGCACAAACAGTTTTTGAAGGCCTTGGAGATGGCAGCGTCATCGGTGTGATTCCTGAGGCGCTTAAATCAATTGAGGTTTGCCTCTCGGGCCGTTGCAGCTATACATGTTTCGCCTTGTGTACAGCCCTTTGTAGGCACAGTCTTCTGCTCTCTCTAAAACCAGGGAGTAAGGAAGTATGCCAGTCTCTACACTGAGATCTCCTTCGTTGAACCTGCAGGTGTCTGGATCCACAATTGGAAAAGTGGTTGATGTCGAAAATATGCATGTCAGGAAGGTAGGGAAGAAGATTTCGAGCTAGACGTAGGCTATCTATGCAACGGCGCGCGCGCGCGCGCGCGCGCGCGCGCGTGTGTGTGTGTGTGTGTGTGTGTGTGTGTGTGTGTGTGTGTGTGTGTACGCGTTAGAGCATGTGCCCGCACGCTGGAAGGGATGCGTCCAACTTCGTTACTTAAACAAGTAACTACAGGATAAGGACAGCTGCTAATCCAGTTCTAGCTCAAATAGCACATAACTTCCTCCTGAATTTGGTATTGCAGCCTGCTATGCTTGACATTGCTCGCTTGCAGCTAGAGGTAATTTGGTTAAGATCAAACTATCAGCCACTGTGGTAGGTATACTTGTGGACGGGAGAGTGTATTGCTGTGCAGGCTACCATGTTTGATCTTGCAGACGCTTTCATTGGGTTGCCTGGCGGCTTTGGAACTTTGGAAGAGATGTTGGAAATGATAACATGGTCTGTGGTAAGTCCACCAGGATCATATTCTGTGTCATAATCTCTGACAACCATGGCAATCGCTCCCTCTGAAACCCTCTGACCATCTTCTTTGCTTCCCCATCCCTCCCCAGCTTGTCCCCTTGCCACGCTCTCCCTTCCCCATCTCTATCTGTGTGTGTGTGTGTGTGTGTGTGTGTGTGTGTGTGTGTGTGTGTGTGTGTGTGTGTGTGTGTGTGTGTGTGTGTGTTTGTGTGTGTGTGTGTTTGTATGTTTGTGTGTGTTTTGGGGGGGGGGGGAGGTGGGGTGCGTGTGCCGTGTCCACGTGTGCCTTCTCTTTGATTTGGGCATTTGATGTCCCACGAGGACGTCTTGTGATTTTCAACAGGTCAGTTGTGGGACACTCCTCGAAAAATTACCTAAGAATAGAACAGTGACTTACAGCAAAACACAATTGTCCAATAGTAAAGAAAGTTGAATTTGTGTACTACAATCAGGTTGTAGTACAAACTTGCGATGTTGGTGGGGCAGATTGGTCTTCATGCAAAGCCAGTGGGCTTTTTGAACGTACAAGGCTACTTCGACTCCCTTCTAGCCTTCTTTGATCATTCAGCAAATGAGGTATTGCCTCCTTCAGGACCACAGCATGCCAAGCGTTGAAAACTTGTGGCAGGGACTTTGTCTTTTCTATCTATCTAGATTTTTGTTATAAGATCATAATTTCTGTATAAGATTATTGATATTTTCTTTACAGGTGCGTTCATGATCCTGCGCCTCCTCTCTGTCATGACAAAGGCAGTTTTGATGCCAGCAAAGAAGCTGGTGAAGCACTTTGTTCTCCCTGTGGTAGTAGGAAAGATTGTTTGTCATGTCAACCAGAGAGCGCGACATATGTCTTGCACACCAGACATCATTGCTGTTGCACGTGTACTAGATTCTCGATTTGTCTTGATCATTAGTATGTGGGTGTGATCTGTTAAACTTCATCACATCCAGCAAGCAACTATCCAATTGGTTATCATATGCATGCTAAGCGAGCACCGGCACTCAGCCCAAGCCATGTGCCCGTACAGAGCCCCCCCCCCCCCCCCCAGGGGCCGATTCTCCCTTTTCCCTCCCCACTTTGCCTCTTTGTGTGTTTATGTAGTGTGTTAATGTACGATGTGGATGCGTATGCGTATGCTTATGTCCGTGTGTGCATGCGCGCCCACCCAGGTGTGTGTGTGTGTGTGTGTGTGTGTGTGTGCGTGTGTGCGTGCGTGTGTGTGTGTGTGTGTGTGTGTGTGTGTGTGTGTGTTTGTGTGTGTGTGTGTGTGTGTGTGTGTGTGTGTGTGTGTGTGTGTGTGTGTGTGTGTGTGTGTGTGTGTGTGTTGGGGGGAAGGGGGTGGGGGTGGGGGTGCGCTATGCCCGGCCCACGTCCAGACAGTAGGATGCCTTATAGGAAAATTCCCATTGACGGGGTGAGGGCAGTCTTGAGGCCAGTGTTCGAGCACGGAGGCCTCGGAATCTCCTAAAGTTTGAGAAAGTTGTTTATTTAGACAGAAATGAGTTAGATTTAAACAAAGGAGCCAAGGGTTCAAGTGAAAGCCTTCCACTTGGGGGTGGGCAGGGGTTCGTCAGTCAGCAGCACCGGAAATCTGTGTTACAGCACACAGATGCGGTGTCACTGCTGGATGCCATGGAGCAGTACAAGGCGCCGCCGTCCCTGGTCTCCATGATGTCTGGGTCGGGAGGCGCACCTCTTCCAATGTCCATCCGGGGATGACTGCTCCTCCACACAAGTTGGAACCAGAACCTCCTGTTGACACCATAAACGCGGTAATATCTTCCTCTGGTCCTGCCAAAAATGTCAGAGAAGCTCCTGCTCAAAATCTGTAGGATCTAGGCAGAGAAGACTGATGCGTGTGTGTCTTGTTGGCAAAAAACGCAGCTTGCTAGGCAGGGGGTTCGGCTGGCAACGACTGCAAACAGCATGGTGGTTGCAAAGGTGCATCAGACATGATTGCGATGATGTTTCCATGACACATTGCTCCATGCTACAGTATTAATTGTTGACACTTTGACATCCATGAACAGGTAATTTGGGCGAGTATGAAGCTAGCAGTTATGGAATGTTATCACGGGGCAGTGAGGTTTAAGGAAGCATGCATGATGAGAGGGTTCCACAGAAGTTTGTAAAGTGAGCAACGATTCGTTAGCTGAAACTGAGGTTTTACAGGCATTCTGTCTATGCGGAATTGCTCTCGTATTACCCTGCAAACCCGGGCGCGTCACAATATTTGGGTTCTCGCCCAAATCACTCATGATACTACTGTATCGGGGGTTAAGAAGTCATTATTTTACATCTACGTTGTTGAACAATTCCAAGCCCAACAATCATCTGCTGCGAGACTTTTGAAATAACGCGAAACCCCCCCCCCCCCCAAAACACCAAATTTAAAAAAAAAAAAAAAAAAAAAAAAAAAAAAAAAAAAAAACCCTCAACTCAGCTAACAACATAGGGGTGGCCACCAAGGGGCGCATGCCCAGATAATCTTAAAGACAGCAATGTTTGGAGCTTTCAAACCGAAAGAGGTCAGACTGAGCAACAGGACTCCTCCGGAAGGCACATAACATAGTGAATCTCCAATGGCAGACTTTGTAGATTTTGACAACCAAAAGTATTGAGCAGATGCAGCGCTTTCAGCTGGCCTATCTCTGTTGGCAAAGCCGATAAGGCCCCGCAAAAATCGAGATGCAGCTCCTGGAGGCCTGGTCATCTGACCCATCTCAGGTGGCAAGCAACACAAGCCAGAACACTCGGACAGATACAGCTTTTGCAGCGCCGTAAGCAGGCCAATGTTTGGGTGCAACGTAGATAGAGCGGTGCAACGTCTGAGCTGGAGCTCCTGGAGACCTGTCAGCTCGGAAATCACTGGTGGCAAGGTGACCCACTGAGTACAACAGTTGAGGTAGACTTGCTGCAGATCCGTCAAACGGCCAAGCTGCGCGGGTAGGACTGCCATAGCTACACATGCGTTCAAATGGAGGCCTTGGAGCCTCGTCAGCTTGCCGATTTCCGGCGGTAGTGCACACAGACGGCCACAAAAAGAGAGATCCAGCTGTAGGAGTGCGCCCAGCTGGCCAATCTCAGGCGGCAGGGCCGTGAGAGCATTGCAATCGGTGATGCGGAGCTCCTGGAGAGCCCCCAGGTCGCCGATTTCTTTTGGCATTTCAGACAGATTTTCACAACCTATTACTTGCAGGCGGTGTAGCATCCTTAGCTGGTGGATTGTGGGCGGTAGCGCTGACACGCTTTCACAGTTCACAATGCCCAGCTCTTTGAGGGCCTTCAATCTGCAGATCTCCAAAGGGAGACCAGCCATGCCTGGGGAGTTTTCAAAGGTCAGGGCCTCCAATTTCTTCAAGTTCTTGGTGGCTCCTTTCATGAAAAACACCGGAAGAGAGATCCGGACTGACATGCCCTGATTCCAACGTACAGGCTTGCGACGCTTGCGAAGCGCAGCAAGCCCCTTCCGACCAGCTCGGACAGGCCGCTAAATGCCTCGCTTGAAGGCAGATGTTTCGGGGACTGGTCCAGCAGCTTCCATGAGTTGATGCGGACGCCTCGATACGGGAAGCCCAGACCGGTCACGAAGACCAGTTTGGCGCTGGTGCTTAGATCCGCCAGGGGATGAACCTGCCGGATCTTCTTCCATGGCTTTTCATATTCATTTGTTTCGATCCTTGGTGCGTCCATCCTTTTAGAATGATCTGCACCAGCGGACTCGCTTCTGAGAAAGGGCCTTGGGACCCCTGTGTCTGACCAAGGGGCGACGCTTGTCACGACCTTCCATGCTTTAACATTAGCGGTAGATGAGCAGACATACTCAGCTAAAAATCAAACAGACGGAAATCTAGGAAGTCCAACTCCTTCATTACCTGTTGTTAGATGCTCTTCCTCCTGTGACGCGGAACCCTGGATCCGGTCCGTCCTTTGTACGGGCAAGTTCCTGTGTGCATATTGAATTCCTGTTCATCCGTCGAAACTTTGGATATGAGTTACAACCCCGCAAGTGTCTGTAACCGACACATTTATCATAGAATCAGAACAAAGGGAGGAAGAAATCCCTACTGGCGAAAGATTTGTCTCTTTGTAAAAGCTCTTTTGAAAATTGATGAGCAGCAAAGAAACGCTTATTTGAGACGGTTTGAGATTCATTTTAAAATCTGTTTTTATTTACAAATTTCTTCGTTCTAGAGATTTCATAAACTTTTGAAAGGCATTCCGAATTCTTATGGAAGTACGGGTCAAGTGTATCAACGTCATGTACTCAGGGTTTATGTTAGATACTCCTGTTGTTATTAGAATCGAACCTGTAAGTCTTCATATGTTTCCTTGTTCATAAGTTTAGGATGTAGGTGGAGGGTGGATTACACTTATGGGGGTGTGGGAGTTGACTTCTGGGAGTATGGGAGACTGTTGGGATTTGGGATTAACCCTTCAGAATCGTTTTGCTAGTTACAATGGAAATATTTATACTTGATCGATCTTATCATATTCAATCTCCGGAAACATCAATTGTTTTTTTAACCCTAAGCTGTAATTTCCTGATCCATCAAAACTTTTTAAGGGTCAACGCCCTGAAAACCGCGAATTCGAGGAGAGCAAGAGATATCAAACAATCTAAAAAACCATATTATTCGGTCACCTCCCACTGTTACAGAGACAACTACTGGCGCTTGTCAGATTCTAAATCCAGCAATACCATGGCGGTCGAATTTTGCAAACCCTTGTCCGTTGGTCCACGGGACCAGCTTCAACAACGACTAACAACAGTGATTTAAAGAGCATAATTTTCAATATGCATTTCTTCAGGTCCTGATGATTGTTTTAGATCTGGAACTCACCACAAAATGCACTTCATTGGTGCTGCCGAATCGCCCCCTATGACTGGGCAGCGAGCGCTGCTAGTAGGACAAGAATGTGCAAAGGGCTTAAGGATCTGGCAATGCCAGACTGGCATGCACTGGAAAGCTACCCAGAAACAACCGTCCAATAGCAGCTTGCCCACCCTGTTCACAAGGTAGACAGTAAAACCAAAATCTTATGTTGAGCCGCACGGGGATAATCGAAAGATAAACTGTTGTCGCACGCTCCTCGATCTGGAAGTCTACAAAGAGTGAAGCTTACCCTAGCAATCCTGCGGTAGGCGGAGTCCACGTCATAGTTTGGGGCCATTGGGCATTCGTGGCCTTCGGTAGTCCAATCGTCCGTCGCAATCTTGTACGGGAAGGTTCTTGCCGCGGGGAAGCTGATCGAAGGCCCGGACAAGTACCATGCCAACAAGAACTTACAGACACAGGTACGGTGGGGACCACATGGGCATGTTACAATAACAGTTTCCACTGGTATAACAGTGTACTCACTATTATTCTAATGTAATCATTCACATGTTGGGGAACACACCAAAATCATTCCTATACCTCGTCACCATCTCTGTGTACATCCATAGGTTGTTGGGGATGCTGTGGATCCATCCGGATGCCGTTGTCGCCCACAACAAACCGGGAACCAATTGTATGCACATTGGTCTGTCTGGGCTGTTCCTCAAGGGCTTGGTTATGCTGGGTGGAGAAAATGAAACTTCGTGTATGTACGGGGGCCACGGGGAATATTGGTGGGGCTGACATTATCTCTTCTCCGCGTGTACCGGGTCATGCACACTTCAACCTTTTTCTAAGAACTTAATCGGGGTGGCCTTTAGGAGGCCGGCTTGTATCATCCGCCACGCCGCATTTTTCCTTCTGTCCAGGCTGACTTTGCGATTTAGAGAACCTATGGACCGCTTCCGGACATCGGACTCCATGTGGGCTATGAGATCCTTGTACTCCCGTTCGGACTCTGTATTCAGCTGCGCTCTCACTCTAGCGCTCCCTCCCCCTCTCTCTCTCTCTCTCTCTCTCTCTCTCTCTCTCTCTCTCTCTCTCTCTCTCTCTCTCTCTCTCTCTCTCTCTCTCTCTCTCTCTCTCTCTCTCTCTCTCTCTCTCTCTCTCTCTCTCTCTCTCTCTCTCTCTCTCCCCCCCAGCTCCCCCCCCTGTACTGTCCTCTCTCTCCCTCTCCCTCTCCCCGCTCTCTTTTTCCCCGCTCCCTCACACCACCCACAATCCCCCCACTCAAATCCACCTGCATTGATACTTCAAACCATCGGAGCGCTTCGCAACTGCCACGCGACTTTTGCATTAGTTTCTACTGATCTGCTCTACTCACTGCCACCAAACTGCGTTGAGGAAAGGCCCTGAGGCAGGAGATCAGTTGTGGTAGTCGTACCTTCATGCAACTTTCACCCTTCCAATCCCCGATACAAGGTCTCCACCGTGTACCTCCGGTGCAAACTTGCACTCGTGACTCCATACCCGCCACATCTGCAGGCGACTGACTATCAACAAATACCACTTCCGTCGCATTACCTTCACCAACATCAGCCGGGATCCTCCTCCCGAGGATTACATATACCAATCCACATACTGTTCTTCGGAAAATCCAGCACACGCCCGGGAAAGGGAATGGACTTGTCTGTAATCTAGGCATTTTCACTGACTCTTAACCCATCTTCCGTTAGCTAACGTGCAAAAACTGCATGCAGTTGATCAAGACCACAACAGTACTGCTCTCAGCCACTCCAGCTTACACTTCCAACAAGTCTCCACTTGTTTTGGCGATCCACACAGTACATCATGTTTCCACGTACTGATTTTGAAAGCAGCACATGTGCATTTTGCAAGCAGCCCTAGGAGCTCATGTACATGAGCTCCTAGTCCGTAATGTACGGACACAGTTTCCTCAAGGCACCTCATAGGTAGTATCTATCCATAATGGTTTAAGTCAAAGTCCTCAAGTCCACCACTGGTTGCATTGCAAAGCACGGCTATGAAGAAGAATGAAAGGATGAGCAGCAGTGTACACAGCTATGGTATTGAGTCACACTATGACACAAGCCTTACAATAATGGACACATTGCATTGGCCTTTTCATAATATGAATTGAACTGACGACCCTGGGGTTGAAAAGAGGCAAATGTATTTCTGGTGTACGGTTAGGATAAGCTTCACTCTTCATGTGAAAATGTAACCTGCTTCGTCATCTACTTCTTCTGTATAGTTGGGAGGCGATCAAAATGAAATAACTTTTTACATGAAATGACAGGCGGTTGTGTGGAAAGCGCGGTATGGACAGATATAACTAAAAAGACATGTTTTTGACGAGCGCTGGTATGGGCACATCGGTTTGACCCTCCATATATCTACGGGCATGGCATGACCTGCAACACGTCATGAAATGGATGAGCCACAGTGCTAAGACCCGCAAACGTCATGAAAATTAAATTTGGTGGCAAGCAGTGGCGTGAAGAGCCAGGATTTTCACAGCTTCCAAGTGAAATGATGAGCCGCATATGTGGCGATCAGTGGCGTGATCAACGACCACGCTTTGCTCGGGTCAGCAAGGGGTTCCAGCTTCCGAGCCCAAAAAGTGTCATTGCACCCCTAACTTCCAAATCTGGTGCTACGCTGAACTTCCAAGTCCGATTGCACCCCAAACTTCCAAATCTGCAAGTTCCCCCAACTTCCAAATCTGGATGTGCCCCAAGTGCTCCAACCACCCCGGCTTCTCACATTGCTGGGGGGACCCTGCATACGAGTACAACAAAGGTGTGTACGTGCAGAAAACCCTTCCCATTCCATCCCCCCCCCCTCAACACACCACACACACACACACACACACACCACACACACACACACACCACACCACACACACACACACACCACACGCTCACACACACACACGCTCACGCACGCACGCACGCTCTCGCGCGTGCGCACACGCGCGCGCACACGCACATGCACCCCCACACGCACACGCACACGCGCCCCTCTCTCTCTCTCTCTCTCTCTCTCCTCTCTCTCTCTCCCTCCCTCCCCCCCCCCCTCCCTCCCCCCCCCCTCCCTCCCCCCTCCCTCCCCCCCCTCCCTCCTCCCTCCCCCCCCTCCCTCCCTCCCTCTCTCTCCCTCCCTCTCTCTCTCTCTCTCCCTCTCCTCCTCTCTCTCCTCTCTCCTCTCTCCTCTCCTCCCTCTCTCTCTCTCTCTCTCCCCCCCCCTCTCCCTCCCTCCCTTCCCCTCCCTCTCGCTCCCTCTTTTTTCCCTATACATCAACCGACTCCCCGGAGTGTCTAGTGTCAGCCCCTCTCAGGTGTGGTGCGCTGTACCGTGATGTACACACAGGCAGAGCAGCTTGCGGTGCCATGGGACCCTTGTACAGGGCTCACGAAGCAGCTCACACCGTGTCTCCCATCACTCTCACTAATGACATGTATGAGCCTGCGCATGGCTCACATTCTCCACCTTTCACTACCCATTCGTACACACGTGTCATAAACACCGCGTCACTATGTGCTCTGTCATTAAATTGGACTGCAGGGAGATCCTCCTATTGCATGTACTACACGTGTTGGGCGGGTGGGGTGGGGCTGTTTTGGGGGGGGGGGGGGCCACGGGCGACACCCGCACCCGCACCGCCCCTCCCCCCCCCCAACCAACACACACACACACACCACACACCACACACACACACCACACACCACACACACACACACACATGTGCGGCGCACGCACGTGAACGAGCGCGCAGGAGGGAGTGAGGGGGGGGGGGGGGCAGGTGCTTCTATGGAAGTGAAGCTTGGCATGCAGGAGCACACTCCAAGATGCTATGAACACTGGTGTAATCAGCGTGCTTTTTGGAGGTGAGCACGGCGTCCAGGTCCTGCCACCAGGTCTTGAGGAAGTTGGTGGCGATGATTCGGAACCAGGGCGACCATCGCAGGCCGGACTCCGGCATCATCATTTCTTCCAGCTGCTCAGGCGTCACGTAGGCCACATCTGAGATCTCTTCCGGGTTGATCTGGAGATCCACATCTGCCTTTATGAACAGAATGTAGTCCACCTGCCACCCGCACCCATGCTTGCTCGATGCTCTCCATTTATGCGCTGTCGCCTGCCCCTGCTCGCAT